>CM048745.1:43997112-44494612 GCA_026315105.1 Locusta migratoria
ATTTGAGAACCATATTCGAACAGGAAGCGACTTCTTGCTTTTCCATAAAAACATAGTTTGTCTCTTCCTCCTTTGTTCATGTTATAGACCACACACGAACAGCTGAATCACTTGTACCATTTGTTTTCTAAGCGTTCTCCGGATTTCTCACGGAGTTCTTGTTCTATGACACCAGATGTTAGCACCAATCAACGACAACTGTACAGTTTATTTTTCCAAGTTCTTTGTGTGGCAAGGGCACTTTAACCACATTATATATGTATATATAATATTTTGTTTTTGTACCATTTTTACGCAGCCCTTCAACTAGTACGTAGGTCTACATACTCTGCCATCCACCCAAAGGTGCGTAGTGGAGGGTAATCAGTATCACTACTAGTTACTTGCTTTCATGTTCCATGTAGAACGAGGCAAACAGCCTCAGATTGGAAATCTGTCCGTCAGATCGTTTATAAAGATAGAAAGTAACGGTCCCATCACACTCCCATGGATCACTCCTGACGATATCCTAGTCTCTGAACACTCGCCATAGATAACATACTGGGTTCTATTACTTAAGTAGTCTTCGAATCAGTTACACAATTGGGTATCTACTCCATACGCTAGTACCTTCGTTAGCATTCTGCGGTGCAGTGCCGTCTGGAACGCCTTTCGAAAATTGAGAAATATGCAGTCTGCCTGTTGCCCTTCATAGTTCGCAAGGGGTCATGAGAGAAAAGGGCAGCTATAGCTATTACATGTTCCAGAATTCTACAGCAAACTGATATAACAAATGTATATACAAACATACCAGTTTCTGAAACAAAATAATAATAAACAACTTTCTCAGATAGCGGAAAGTTTCTATGACATAAGCTTATGTTATGACCTCCTGCAGTTCACTTTAACTAAAAATTATTTTGAATGTAATAAGTCTACTCAGAAGCTGATCAGTAGCACTGGGAAACTGTATTGTAGGTACGATTGCAGATACATTCATTAACTCACTATAAAAAAGTTTTTAAATTCAAATTGGTCATTACTTAAGAAAATTGCATATTAACGCCGTTAAGTAAATGACACACTACTACTAATAAACAGATATGATAGTGACATTAAAAAAATACAGCAGAAACTAAGCACCAAAATAAAATTTACACCAGAATAAGACCACTCCCATGAACCACAGACATTGCCGAGGTGGTGTGGCTTGCGTGCCTCAACGATACAGATAGCCATACCGTAGGTGCAACCACAGCGGAGGAGTATCTGTGGAGAGGCCAGACAAACGTGTGGTTCCTGAAGAGGGGCAGCAGCCTTTTCAGTAGTTACAGGGGCAACAGTCTCTATGATTGACTGAGCTGGCCTTGTAACATCAGCTAATGTGGCTTTGCCATACAGCTACTGCGAACGGCTGAAATCAAGGGGAAACTACAGCCGTTACCTTTCCCGAGGACATGCAGCTCTACTGTATGAACATATGACAATGGCATCCTCTCGGGTAAAATATTCCGGACGTAAAATAGTCCCCCATTCGGATCTCCGGGCGGGGACTACTCAGGAGGATGTGATCATCAGGAAAGACAATACTGGCATTCTACGGGTCGGAGCGTGGAATGTTAGATCCCTTAATCGGGTAGGAAAATTAGAAAATTTAAAAAAGGAAATGGATAGGTTGAAGTTAGATATAGTGGGGATTAGTGAAGTTCGATGGCAGGATGAACAGGATTTCTGGTCAGGTGAGTACAAGATTATAAATACAAAATCAATTGGGGGTATCACAGGAGTAGGATCGATAACGAATAAGAAAATAGGAATGCGGGTAAACTACTATGACCAGCACAGTGATCGCATTATCATTGTCAAGATAGATACGAAGCCAACACCGACAACAGTAGTACAGGTTTATATGCCAACTAGCTCTGCCGATGATGAGGAAATCCAAGAAATATATGGGGAGCTAAAGGAAATTATTCAGACAATTAACGGAGAGGAAAACTTTATTGTTATGGGAGACTGGAATTTGGTAGGAGGACAAGGAAGGGAAGGGAAGATAGTAGGTGAATATGGTCTGGGCAAAAGTAATGAAAGAGGAAGCCGCCTGGTAGAATTTTGCACAGAACATAATTTAGTTGTAACAAACACCTGGTTTAAGAATCACAAAAGAAGGTTGTAAACGTGGAAGAGGCCAGGACAGATTTCGGAACCAGGTTCTACAGGGTAAGACATACCCAGGGGCAGATATAGACTCTGACCTAATTTGTTGGTTATGAACTGTAGGCTGAAACTAAAGAAACTACAAAAAGGTAGGAAAATAAGGAGATGGGACCTGGATAAATTGAAGGAACCTGAGGTTCTTAAGAATTTCAGAGGGAGCTTTAGGCAGCAATTGACAGAAACGGGGGAAAATAAAACAGAGGAGGAATGGGTAAAATTGAGAGCTGCAATAGTGAAGGTAGCAGAGGACAAAATAGGTAGGAAGGCAAGACCTACAAAAAATCCTTGGATATCACAGGAGATACTAAATTTAATCGATGAAAGGAGAAAATATAAAAATGCAGTAAATGAAACAGGCAAAATGGAGTACAGACGACTAAGAAGATGAATGAGGTGCAAAACGTCTGCCCTTGTAACAGTTTAAGGCGAAGGTGTGTAGACGTTGCACAGAGAAAAGTTAAAACTAGAGGGAGAAAGGCTAACGGCAACAGCCTGGAGCTGTTTATGTAGAGGAATGTACGACTGTGGATATCGTCTCGTATGAGTAGCACGATGCCCCCATGAGCCGGGATTTCCGCTATAGAGGGGGGGGGGGGGGGAAGGTCGAAACGGATACAGTTGAAGTGTGGGAAGTTAAAACTAACGTGTGGGTTCAATTTTGTTTCCTGGAGGCAGAATATCATTGACCAATAGGTTCGCATAAGAAGCTGCAGATCAGTCCTATTGTACCGGATGCCACGAATGTTCCATTGGAGGATTGACATCAGATGGGTCATAAGAAGAGCAGTTATTCAAGTGACTTCTGACTGCCACTTTGTATGGTCTCACAGATACCATCGTCTGTGTCCGGAGGATCCTAGCCCATCAATTCAATTGGTACGTCAGGATCCGACTTGTGGTGGCCTTCTGACTGGTTGTTGTAGGCATGCCCCTGTGGCACTGAAGGTGGTTGCGACTGGGTGTCGCTAGGTCACGCCGTCGAGGGTGAGCGACGAGAAGCTACAGCTGAGCATCTTCTCTTACTAGACGTTTTTGAACCCTGACAGGTCGCAGATGACTCAAATCTGTTGGGTAGGAGTCAGCAGGAAGTCGTCATGGAAGTATTCCTTTTTAGATTTCCTGCTTTCTGTCTGCGAGCACTGTGTTTGTTGGTGGTGCAAGAGGTGGTTTGGTGCACGCCTTTCGTGGCTGAAGTGTGTCGCAGGTGTGGGTCAACATGACTCGAGCACTAAACAGGAGGTCGCAAGTCTGTGTTGCCAATTCTCTTGTTGGTCGAATTGCAGAAACAACGAAGCTGTAAGAACCAGAAGGTGCTGCACTAGGTTTGCGACTGGCGTAGATTTTTCGAGCTACAGGTGTCTGCACCTTTTCCTCTCCTGTATAACCCGTTCATCGAGATATACAGGGCAGTCTTTTTTTGTGGTTTTAGAGCGCACAACTTCTACGGTCATTAGCACCCAGAAGAGAACTCAGATTCACTAAATCTCAAAAAATTTGGTGACTGTCAGAAAATCAAGAAAAGGCTAAAAACGAAAGATAAAAGACAATTAAAAGGATCAAATATTCTTAGATAAGTTGGCCAATTTGATAAAACGCAAAACTCGAGCCGCTGCTCGTGTGTCATCAGCTAAAATTTCCTCCAAAGTAGACGGAAAGTGAAGGGCTACACGGAGATGATTAAAATTAACGCAAGTCAGTAAAACATGTCGCACTGTCAGCAGTGCACCGCAGGAGCACAGCGGTGCAGGGTCAGCGGATAGCAAGTGAAGGTGGCTGAAACGGCAGTGACCGATCCACAACCGAGCCAGGATGACCTCCTTCCGCCGAGAGGGGCGTGAGGATGTCCCCCAAGCGGTCGGGATCGGTTTGACAGTTCGCAATTTATTGTTGTACAGTGAAAGCCACACACTGTGCCATTGCAACATGATACTCCGGCGAAGGGCCCGTTGAACATCGTCCGATGGGACGCAACAGGTAGCCATGCGAGGCAAAAGAGCTGCTGCCTTGGCTGCTATGTCGGCGGTCTCATTCCCGGGCACACCCACATGGCCAGGGACCCACAGGAAGGAAACATGACAGCTGTCATCTGCTAACAACCGGAGGGAGCGTTGGATCTGATATACGAGAGGATGGTTCGAGAGACGGTCCTTTAGACTCTGCAGGGCACTAAGGGAGTCCGAACATATGGCATAGAAAGGTTGGCGGTGGCGGCAGGTATACAAAACGGCCTGGTGGAGGGCGAAAAGCTCAGCCGTGAAGTTCGAGCACCGGTCAGGGAGCTTGTATTGGAAACGGTTGTCCCCGACGACGAAGGCAGATCCGACACCGACAGTGCTCTTGGAACCATCAGTGTGAATAAATACGGCATTATCGAACCGCAAACGGAGTTCGACAAGCCTCGAGCGGTATACCAAATCCGGAGTGCTCTCCTTGGGGAGCGAACAAAGTTCGAGGTGAGTGTGAACCTGGGCATGATGCCATGGTGGCAATGGGCTTTCGCTCAACCGAAAGGTGGAAGGAAGGGTAAAATCGAGCCGCTGTAGCAGGCGGCAAAACCGAACTCCAGGTGGAAGCAAGGCAATCGCAGAAAACTGATATAGGCGATCGAGTGAGTCGTCAAAAAATAATCTAAGATGGATAGTTGGGCATCGACCGCAGGCGGCATGCGTATTGACAAGAGTATGTCACACCAAGAGGTCAAGGGTAATACAGCAGCTTCGGTATACGGACTTTCAACAGGGCTGGTATGAAATGCACCGGTCGCCAGACGTAATCCCCGATGGTGGATAAAGTTGAGACGGCAGAGAATCAACGGCCGTGCAGAAGAGTATACAAGGCTTCCGTAGTCGAGCTTCGACTGAACAATGGCCTGGTAAAGGTGAAGCAGGACGGTACGATCCGCTCCCCATGACGTGCCACTGAGGACACGAAGAACATTAAGGGATCCGGCACAATGGGCAGCCAGGTAGGACATGTGTGGACCAGCAAAGTTTCCGATCCAACATGAGTCCCAAGAATTTCGTAGTCTCCACGAAAGGGAGAGCAACAGGGCCGAGATGTAGAGAAGGTGGAAGAAATTCCTTGTATCTCCAGAAGTTGATGCACACCGTTTTCTCAGTGGAGATTCGGAAGCCGTTTGCGATGCTCCAGGAAGATAGACAGTCAAGACAGCGTTGGAGAGAACGCTCCAAGAGACATGTCTGCTGGGCGCTACAATAAATTGCGAAATCGTCAACAAAAAGAGATCCGTAGACGTCGGCTGAAAGGCAGTCCACGATCGGATTGATTGCAATGGCAAAGAGCGCCACACTCAAGACGGAGCCCTGTGGTACCCCATTCTCCTGGCAAAAGGTATCTGACAAAACAGAGCCCACCCGTACCCGGAACTTGCGATCCGCCAAAAACGCTTGAATGAAAAGAGGAAGGCGGCCCCGAAGGCCCCATGTGTGTAATGTGCGGAGAATACCCGCTCTCCAACAGGTATCGTATGCCTTCTCCAAGTCGAAGAACACGGCTACTGTTTGACGGTTCTTTAGAAAGTTATTCATAATGAAGGTCGACAACGTACCGAGGTGGTCAGCAGCAGAGCGGTGTCGACGAAAACCGCATTGTATATTAGTCAGGAGGCGGCGAGATTCGAGGAGCCAGACCAACCGAGCGTTAACCATGCGTTCCATCACCTTACAGACGCAGCTCGTCAGAGAAATGGGACGATAACTGGAAGGAAGGTGTTTGTCCTTCCCTGGTTTGGGGATGGGGACAACAATGGCTTCACGCCAACTTGTGGGAACATGACCTTCAGTCCATATGCGATTGTAGGTACTAAGAAGAAAGCACTTGCCCGCAGGAGAGAGGTTCTTCAGCATCTCAATATGAATGGAATCGGGCCCGGGAGCAGAGGACCGGGACAGGGCGAGAGCACGGTCTAGCTCCTGCATGGTGAAGGCGACGTTATAGTTTTCACGATTAAAAGAGCGGAAAGAAGGCGGCCGTGCCTCCTCTACCTGTTTGCGAGGGAGAAAGGCAGGGTGGTAATGGGCAGAGCTCGAAACCTCCGCAAAGAAACGACCCAATGCGTTTGAAACATCAGCTGGGTCCACGAGGACCGCGTTCTCCACGGTCAGGCCAGGAATCGGGGAGTGGACCTTGATGCCGGACAAACGGCGTAGGCCACCCCAGACAACCGTGGAGGGAGTAAAACGGTTAAAAGAACTAGTAAAAGCTGTCCAGCAAGCTTTCTTGCTGTCGTTTATGATACGACGGCACTGCGCTCTCATACGTTTGTAATTGATGCAATTCTCCAAAGTTGGGTGGCGGCGGAAGGTGCGTAAGGCACGGCGTCGGGCTCGAAGCGCGTCGCGGCAGGCTGCAGTCCACCAAGGGACCTGCACACGACGTGGAGAAGAGGATGTACGAGGTATGGAACGTTCAGCAGCAGTGAGAATAACCTCTGTGAGGTATTCGACCTGACTGTCAAGGTTGGGAAAATGCTGATTGTGAAAAACAGCCATGGAAGAATAAAGCCCCCAGTCGGCTTTAGAAATGTTCCAACTGGTGGGACGTGGAGATGGGGAGTGATGTAGGAAGTGGATGATACAAGGGAAATGGTCACTCGAGTACGTGTCAGAAAGTGCATACCACTCAAACCGACCGGCAAGCTGAGGAGTGCATATTGTGAGGTCTATATGGGAATAAGTGTGTGTTGTGTCAGAAAGGAAGGTCGGTGCACCGGTGTTGAGGCAGACAAGATCGAGGTGTTGGAGAAGGTCCACCAAAAGGGAGCCTCTCGGACAAGGTGCCGGAGAGCCCCATAGGGGGTGGTGGGCATTAAAGTCGCCTACCAACACGAAAGGTGAAGGGAGCTGGTCAACAAGGTTTAGCACATCTGCCCTAGTAAGGGCAGATGACGATGGCGAATATATATTACAGAGGGAGAAGGTAAAGGTGGATAAGGTGACGCGGACGGCAACTGCCTGTAGGTGAGTGTGCAAGGAAATGGGATGGTAATAGACATCGTCTCGAAGGAGCATCAGAACCCCTCCATGGGCTGGGACACCTTCCACGGGTGGCAGGTCGAACCGCACAGAGGTGTAGTGTGGAAAGTCTGCACGATCACGTGGACGCAACTTAGTTTCCTGGAGGCAGACTAGAAGCGGGCAGTGCAATCGAAGGAGTAGTTTTAACTCCTCCCGATTAGAACGAATGCCGCGAATGTTCCATTGAAGGAGCGCCATGATAAAAATGAGAGAAGAAATAAGGATAAAAACCAAGTAGCGAGCGGGGTCACCTCGACGGCCGCTGAGGACCGGATTTCGAGGGAGCACTGCTATCGCTGTCCAGGGGCAAAGGGTCGTGGTCCATAGGTTCGACCGACGCGCCTGCCACCTCCCTGAGTTGATCAGGAGGGGCAGTTTCCACCGCCGGTAAAGGGCCGGGCGCCCAGCAAAAGGAGCGTCCCGGTGAAACAGAAGACGGCCGAGGCCGGCAACTGTTGGACGGCGCGACAGATGGGTCACGCCTCGGCGGGGAAGGAGAGGAACTCTTTCTTGTCAGCTCTTCTGGAAGAGTGACGGCGGGAAGAGGCAGTTGACGGTTGGGAAGCCTGAGAACGCAGAAAATCCTCACGGACGGGTTCCTTTTTCAAGGTCCGGGCATCTTGTTTAGGTGCCCGCGGTTTACTAGATGTTGACGAAGACTGTACCTTAGAAGCAGCAGGAGGAAGCGGGGACGTGGAACGGGCAATCTTCGGGCTGGCGGATCGCACAACTGTGTCAGCGAAAGTGAAATCACAAGTCTGGGTACTGGAATCCTTAGTAGGTCGAGTTGAGGTGAGGACCTTACTGTATGTACCCGCTGGGAGGACAGTGGGCTTTCGACTCACCAACAACTTTCGAACGGCAGATGTTGATACCTTCTCCGTGACCCGAATTTGCTGAATGATTCTTTCATCCTTATATACAGGGCAGTCGCGAGAGGAAGCCGCATGGTCGCCGTTGCAGTTAAGGCAGTGAGGGGACGGAGGTGGGCAATCCCCCTCATGGGTGTCCCTACCACAAGTGACACATTTTGCTGCATGTGGGCAATGTTCACGGGTATGGTTGTACCTGTGGCATTGGTAGCAGCGCGTTGGGTTTGGAATATAAGGGCGGACTGAGATAACTTCGTACCCTGCTTTGACCTTCGACGGGAGGTCAACTCTGTCGAATGTCAAAAACACAGTACGAGTCGGTGTCAGCTGGTTATCTACCTTTTTCATCACCCTGTGGACGGCTGTCACACCCTGATCGGACATATAGGACCGGATGTCGTCATCAGACAACCCGTCAAGGGATCTCGTAAAAACTACCCCACGTGACGAGTTGAGTGTGCGGTGCGCTTCTACTTTGACTGGAAACGTGTGCAATAACGTAGTCCGGATAAGTTTCTGGGCTTGGAAAGCACTGTCCACTTCCAGCAACAATGAGCCATTGCGCTGACGGGAACAGGTTTTAACAGGGCCAGCAATTGCATCAACACCTTTCTGTATAACGAAAGGATTGACAGAATTGAAGTCTTTTCCGTCGGTGCGCGACACAACAAGAAATTTCGGCAAATTAGGCAGAGTCTTCTTTTGCTGAGGCGAGTCTATCTTACGTTTCTGGGTCAATGTCAGTGAAGAAGAGAAGGAAGTCATTGCGGAAGTGTCCCCCGTGATTACCGGCGTCTCCGATGGCGCGCTCCTTCCTAGTGGGGGCCCTCTCCGAGGGCTTACCCGCCTTAGGTGATTGTTCACACCTCAGGTCACACCTCCCGAGAACTGATGGAGGGACCAATTGGCATGTTCGGAAGGTACCAGCTCGGGTAATCACCCCTCCCTGGGCCTGGCCTTTACCAGGGGGTACGTACGTGCCCTACTTGTCTACCCGGGGCGGGGAATTACGCGTTACCCCGTCACCTGCTACGCATGATAATGCGTGGGTCGGCCTTCAGACACGCACAGGGAGGAAAGAAGAAGAATAGAGGAAGTGAAGAGAAAGAAGGAAAGGTATCTCAAACGCCGAGGCGGAGACTAATGAGAAGAAGAAGGCGAGGAGAGGACAAGGAGAGAGAGAGACAGAAACAAAGGGTAAGAAAGGAAGGAACCAAGGAATAAGAGAAACGACAACAAGAAAACACCTGAACTCGTGAAATACGCCCGTCTCCTGGCGAAGGCATAAACCGGGAGGGAAAGTGAAACAGCCTGGGGCAGAAGAAAGGCTGCTCCGGCTCGGGGCCCCGTGCGCGCCACACGTACCCACAAAAGAACTGTGGGCCCCCTGGGGGGGTCAAGACAGCGTTGGAGACAACGCTCCAAGAGACACGTCCGCTGGGCGCTGCAATAAATTGCGAAATCGTCAACAAAAAGGGATCCGGAAACGTCGGCTGAAAGGCAATCTACGATAGGAATGATTGCAATGGCAAAGAGCGCCACACTCAAGACGGAGCCCTGTGGTACCCCATTCGCCTGGCAAAAGGTATCTGACAAAACGGAGCCCACCCGTACCCAGAACTTGCGATCCGCCAAAAACGCTTGAATGAAAAGAGGAACGCGGCCCCGAAGGCCCCATGTGTGCAATGTGCGGAGAATGCCCGCTCTCCAAAAGGTATCGTATGCCTTCTACAAGTCGAAGAACACTGCTACTGTTTGACGCTTCTTCAGAAAGTTGTTCATTATGAAGGTCGACAACGTAACGAGGTGATCAGCAGCAGAGCGGTGTCGACGAAAACCGCATTGGACATTTGTTAGGAGGCGGGGAGATTCGAGGAGCCAGACCAACCGAGCGTTAACCATGCATTCCATCACCTTACAGACGCAGCTCGTCAGAGAAATGGGGCGATAACTGGAAGGAAGGTGTTTGTCCTTCCCTGGTTTGGGGATGGGGACAACAATGGCTTCACACCAACTTGTGGGAACATGACCTTCAGTCCATATGCGATTGTAGGTACTAAGAAGAAAACACTTGCCCGCAGGTGAGAGGTTCTTCAGCATATCAACATGTATGGAATCGGGCCCGGGAGCAGAAGATCGGGACCGGGCCAGAGCACGGTCTAGCTCCTGCATGGTGAAGGCGACGTTATAATTTTCACGATTAAAAGAGCGGAAAGAAGGCGGCCGTGCCACCTCTACCTGTTTGCGAGGGAGAAAGGCAGGGTGGTAATGGGCAGAGCTCGAAACCTCCGCAAAGAAACGGCCCAATGCGTTGGAAACAGCAGCGGGGTCCACGAGGACTGCGTTCTCCACAGTCAGGCCAGGAATCGGGGAGTGGACCTTGATGCCGGATAAACGGCGTAGGCCACCCCAAACAACCGTGAAGGGAGGTAAAACGGTTAAAAGAACTAGTAAAAGCAATCCAGCAAGCTTTCTTGCTGTCGTTTTTGATACGACGACATTGCGCTCTCATACGTTTATAATGTATGCAATTTTCCAAAGTTGGGTGGCGGCGGAAGGTGCGTAAAGCACGGCGCCGGGCAGGCAGGCTGCCGTCCACCAAGGGACCTGGACACGACGTGGAGAAGAGGATGTACGACGTATGGAACGTTCAGCAGCGGTGAGAATAACCTCTGTGAGGTAGTCGACCTGACTGTCACAGGTGAAAAACAGCCACGGGAGAATAAAGCCCCCAGTTGGCTTTGGAAATGTTCCAACTGGTGGGACGAGGAGATGGGGAATGATGCAGGAAGTGGATGATACAAGGGAAATGGTCACTAGAGTACGTGTCAAACTGCATACCACTCAAACCGACCGGCAAGCTGAGGAGTGCATATTGCGAGGTCTATATGGGAGTAAGTGTGTGTTGTGTCAGAAAGGAAGGTCGGTGCACCGGTGTTGAGGCAGACAAGATCGAGGTGCTGGAGAAGGTCCACCAGAAGGGAGCCTCTCGGACAAGGTGCCGGAGAGCCCCATAGGGGGTGGTGGGCATTAAAGTCGCCTACCAACACGAAAGGTGAAGGGAGCTGGTCAACAAGGTGTAGCACATCCGCCCTAGTAAGGGCAGATGACGATGGCGAATAAATATTACAGAGGGAGAAGGTAAATGTGGATAAAGTGATGCGGACGGCAACTGCCTGTAGGTGAGTGTGCAAGGAAATGGGATGGAAATCTACATCGTCTCGAAGGAGCATCAGAACCTCTCCATGGGCTGGGACACCTTTCACGGGTGGCAGGTCGAACAGCACAGAGGTGTAGTGTGGAAAGTCTGCACGATCACGTGGACGCAACTTAGTTTCTTGAAGACAGACGATAAGCGGGCAGTGCAACCGAAGGAGTAGTTTTAACTCCTCCCGATTGGAACGAATGCCGCGAATATTCCATTGAAGGAGCGCCATGATAAAAATGAGAGAAGAAATAAGAATAAAAACCAAGTAGCAAGCGGGGTCACCTCGACGGCCGCTGAGGACCGGATTTCGAGGGAGCACTGCTATCGCTGTCTAGGGGCAAAGGGTCGTGGTCCATAGGTTCGACCGACGCACTTGCCACCTCCCTGAGTTGATCAGGAGGGGCAGTTTCCACCGCCGGTAGAGGGCCAGGTGCCCGGCAGACAGAGCGACCCGGTGGAACAGAAGACAGCCGAGGCCGGCAACTGTTGGACAGCGTGACGGATGGGTCACGTCTCGGCGGGGAAGGAGAGGAACTCTTTCTTGTCAGCTCTTCTGGAAGAGTGACGGCGGGAAGAGGCAGTTGACGGTTGGGAAGCCTGAGAACGCAGAAAATCCTCACGGACGGGTTCCTTTTTCAAGGTCCGGGCATCTTGTTTAGGTGCCCGCGGTTTACTAGAGTTCGACGAAGACTGTGCCCTAGAAGCAGCAGGAGGAAGCGGGGACGTGAAACGGGCAATCTTCGGGCTGGCGGATCGCACAACTGTGTCAGTGAAAGTGAAGTCACAAGTCTGGGTACTGGAATCCTTGGTAGGTCGAGTTGAGGTGAGGACCTTACTGTATGTACCCGCTGGGAGGACAGTGGGCTTTCGACTCGGCAACTTTCGAGCGGCAGATGTTGATACATTCTCCGCAACTCGAATTTGCTGGATTACCTTCTCATTCTTGTATACAGGACAGTTGCGAGAGGAAGCCGCATGGTCACCGTTGCAGTTTAGGCAGTGAGGGGACGGAGGTGGGCAATCCCCCTCATGGGCGTCCCTACCACAAGTGACACACTTTGCTGCATTTGGGCAATGTTCACGGGTATGGTTGTACCTGTGGCATTGAAAACAGCGCGTTTTGTTAGGCACATAAGGGCGGACGAAGATGACTTCATACCCTGCTTTGACCTTCGACGGGAGGTCAACTCTGTCGAACGTCAAAAACACAATACGAGTCGGTGCAGTTGGTTAGCGACCTTTTTCATGACCTATGGACGGCTGTCACACCCTGGTCGGACATATACGATTGGATGTCTTCATCAGACAACCCGTCAAGGGATCTTGTGAAGACAACCCCCCGTGACGAGTTGAGTGTGCGATATACTTCCACCTTGACAGGAAACGTGTGTAACAGTGTAGTCCGGAGTAGTTTCTGAGCTTGGAAGGCACTTTCCACTTCCAGCAACAATGTGCCATTGCGCTGACGTGAACAGGTTTTAACAGGGCCAGCAATTGCATCTACACCTTTCTGTATAACGGAAGGATTGACAGAATTGAAACAACAAGAAATTTAGGTACATTAGGCAGAGTCTTTTTGTGCTGAGGCGAATCTAACTTACGTTTCTGGGTCAACGTCACTAAAGAAGAGAAGGAAGTCATCGCGGAAGTGTCCCCCGTGATTACCGGCGTCTCCGATGGCGCGCTTCTTCCTAGTGGGGGCCCTCTCTGAGAGCTTACCCGCCTTAGGTGATTGTTCACACCTCAGGTCACACCTCCCGAGAACTGACGGAGGGACCAATCGGCACGTTCGGAAGGTACCAGCTCGGGTAATCACCCCTCCCTGGGCCTGGCCTTTACCAGGGGGTACATACGTGCCCTACTTGTCTACCCGGGGCGGGGAATTACGCGTTACCCCGTCACCTGCTATGCATGATAATGCGTGGGTCGGCCTTCAGACACGCACAGGGAGGAAAGAAGAAGAGGATAGGAAAGGAAGAGAAAGAAGGAAAGAAGTGTCTCAAACGCCGAGGCGGAGACTAATGAGGAGAAGAAGGCTAGGAGAGTTCAAGGAGAGAAAGACAGAAAACGAAGGGTAAGAAAGGAAGGAACGAAGGAAGAAAAACCACATGAACCACCGTATCTCACGAAATATGCCCGTCTCCGGGCGAAGGCATAAACCGGGAGGGAAAGTGAAGCAGCCTGGGGCAGAAGAAAGGCTGCTCCGGCTCGGGGCCCCGTGCGCGCCACACACGTACCCACAAAAGAACTGTGGGGGAGGGCAGTCTCGCGAGGAGCTGTATGATTACCCATACAGTTGACGCAACGAGGGGATGGAGGTGAACAGTCACCCTCGTGAGCATCCCTGCCAAGTGTATCGCACTGAGCAGCGTTTCTTCAAGACTGTCATGTAGGTTGAAACGCTGGCACTGGTATCAACATGTGGGATTTGGGATATATGGTCGCACAGTAATGACCTTTTAGACAGCCTTTATCTTTGGTGGAAAGACAACTCGATCAAATGTCAGAAATACGGTACGAATTGACTAAGTCCTTAACCTTTTTATGACTTGACAGCCGCGACTTCCTGATCAGATCCATATTCTTGAACCACCTCCTCGGTTAGCCCATCCAAGAGGTTTCTGGAAACAACCCCACGACATGAGTTGAGTGTGGTGAGCTTCAAACTGTACAGGGTAGCTGTGTAACAGAGTGGCTTTCCGCAGACGTGCTTGAAAGGCCTGCATTGGCATCGACTCCTTTTTTGTATAACGAACAGATTCACAGAAGAAAATTTCTCTTCCTCAGTCCGAGACATCACTAGATAACGAGGTGCTGCAGGAAGAGTGGTCGAGGCAGTATTTTCTTTCGCATCTATAATTTCCATAGATTTTCCTTTAGAGGAAGAACCCATTATGGTTGAATCTCCCACGATTGCCTGTGTCTCCGATGGCGCTCTCCTTCCTCCTGGAGGCTTCTCTAAGGGGGCTCACCCGCCTTAGGTGATTGTCCACACCTCAGGTCTCACCTCCCAGACGGAGGGACCAATTGGCATATTAGGGAAAGTTTCAGCTCAGGCAGTCGCCCCTCACTGGGCCTGGCCTTTACCGCGGGGTACGTGCGGGCCCTACATGCCGATCCAGCACTGGCACTTACGCATTACCCAGTCACGTTTTACGCAGAGACCTCAAACGCCAAGGCGGAAGTAAAGAAAAGAAAGAAGAAATATACAAGTAAAAATATACAGATAAATGTTTAAATGTTTGTATAGTCTATGGGACTTAACTACAGGGTCATCAGTCCCTAAACTCACAAACTACTTATGAACTACTTACGAACTAGGACGGTACAAATATCCATGCCCGAGGGGGATTCTAACCTCCGACCGTAGTGGCCGTGCAGACCGTGACTGGAGCGCCTCAGTCTCCTCGGGCACTGCGGCCGGCGAAAGATACAGATAGTAGACGTATTTGTACAACCTTCGTTTTCCCCGAAGTAGGCACAAAACTGTCCCTAAGAGGGGGGAAAGGATAGTGGGAGGATAGTTGCTGCAAAGGCTGTGGCCCCGTGTTTGCCATGCACGTACTCACCAAAGAGAGGGGGGGTGGAGGAAGCAGACATCCACTACATCAACAGGCACACGAAGACGTCCGACTAAGAGCTTTCTACGGGGACACACCACACCAAGATCGGAAGTTGAGAGGGCAGGCCGGATGCCGGCATCTGGAGCAGTGGCGGATTCCACAAGCTCTTCCCCAGGCAACACACACACTGCACACGGAAATCACTGAACCGCCTGCGCTCCTGTGTCAAGATGGAAGAGCAGTCTGCAGAGGTGGGCATCGTAGTGCATTCTCTCACAGTGTGACTGGAGCCGCCGTACTGCTGCAGCGTCACATCTGCTACAGTGCACATTACCTGTAAACGTGTCTACTGTGGAAGACCTCGTAAATGCTACACAAATCCCACTGGACGTTGCTAATTTTTGGGCATCTACTGTATAGTTAAAAAATTGACCAATTTTTGTGTATATGATCCATGTGAATATGTATTTATTTTACTCTAGTAATGTATGTAATGTTTTCCTTTGCTTCTCAAACAGCAAATTAATAAATACAGAAGTGTGAAGACGGCCACAATTTCAAGTACAGTACGTATAGGGTTATGTAATTAACAACAGTTGCGCACGAGAATTCATTTCTTTGCGCGTCGTTCCAGATTACCGAGAGGCCGCAGTGGGGAGGTTTCAGTGTATACCAACAGTCGCGACACCGGCTGCTGCCAAACCTTATTTCAGACACTTGGCACAACACTAGCACCTCTAGCTCAGGGAGAGCCTTCTGCAAGAATAATGAGCGTTTTAATATTATTTCAGCTGAATTAAAGAAACACTTATTAAATTTATTTCCAAGTTTCCCTAACCTATAGGGTCAGAATAAAAACCGCTACCAGTCACAAAGATTGTAATTTTTTAACACCGCAGGTTTCTGCCTTGTGTCCATCAACAGGTGCTAATCGTCCATGAATTACACGCCATTAAATAATGAAATAGCTGCACATGGCGAGATGAGATGTACAAAACAGTTTTACTTACATGTACATAGTCATTGCAAGTACGTCGCACTTTTTGAACCGTTACAAATTGTTTTTTACCGGTTAATTTCGTAAAAACCAGAGAGAGAGAGAGAGAGAGAGAGAGAGAGAGAGAGAGAGAGAGAGAGAGAGAGAGAGAGAGAGAGAGAGAGAGAGAGAGTCTGCAGGAAGAGCGACATGTCGGCAACGATGAATTGCTAAATTTGCATGTTAGTAAAACAGTGTTTTTGTACATATCTCGCCACGTGCAGTTGCTTTCACTGTAATCTGTTTTGAAACAGTGAACTCCACTAACAAACTGCACACAATTCTGGATGTAAAAGCACCTAATGATGGGCACAAGCCCGAAACGTCATTTTATAAAACAGTTTTTAATGCGACTGGTAGCGGTTTTTATTCTCAACTCTGTAATAGGAAGTCACTGAGTTCAACTCCATTACGGGTATAATTCACGCCAGTCAGGAGATGATCATTAATGCATATCTATTTGTGATATATGTCATGGTCGTATTGAAAAATGTACCTGAAACCACGGGCATATTGCAATGTAACTTTTGAACATTGTATTGAAACTTCAAAGCCATCAGTCAGCTTGTGATCAGTAAAGAACTTGCGTATAGCAACATTAACATTTTCTGTTCATTTGCTTTGAATAGCAAATACAGAAAAGTTCATCTACTGATCCGAAGGTTTGAAGTAACGTGCACTGTTATAAGAGAACTGCAACGCATGCTGGGTAGAGCTGCTTTATTTCAAAAAAACTGCACATCTCTTCAGCCATCCTCGCCATTATGCTTAGAGACTCTTGGACAAAGTTAAAATACTCGATGAGGGTAGTGGCACAGACAAATATATACAGACGGGAAACCTCCGTAAGGGCCCGGTCCTACGCTCAGGGGTGTGGGGAGGGAGTGTTTCCAGCAGTTCCGTAAGATGTCCCATGATGGCGCTGCGGTCAGAAGCAGCTCTAAACTGGCCAGAGCATGCGGCAGGTAGCGGCTGTCCCCGCCACCACCTCCCCTCAAACGCCAGCAAGTTGGACACAGCCGTGGCCTCGTAGCAGGCAGCACGAGCTCTCCCCTCAGCCTCTCCTCCACACTACCCTCTGACGTGCGAGAGGCACCCTAAGCCAGCGATCCGCTTGACACCTGCCAGCATCTTACGGAACTACGAGGGGAGCGTAGGACAGTGGTTTAGGGGAGGCTTCTTCTCTGTATATATTACTCTGTGGTAGTGGCTCCTGACTTATCAGGGCCACGTGTAGCGTTGCAGCACGGACACTCACACCTGGTCCTCCCAGCCGTCGTCCTCCAAGGCGCCGTCTTCTCCTTCCCTGGGTCCGTGTTCTTGTTCTCCCTCCACACGTTCTTCCGCTCCCTCCACGCGTTCGTGTTCTCCCTCCACGTGTTCGTCCTCCCCCTCCCAGTATTCGTATTCTTCCTGCCCCTCCCAGAATTCGTATTCCTCTTCCTCCCAGAATTCGTATTCTAGCTGATCGTCCACGATCGGCGACGGAGCGCCGCCTCCGCCGTTGCCGTCTGAGTCATTTTCCTCCTCCTCTCTGAAAAATAAATAATACATCATTTACTTTCACTGATCAGGACATATTCCAGGTAAATTACTTCTAGTGAATTCGGTGCATTCAGTGTGCAAAGTATCAGAAATAGTAGTCTATTGCTATCCAGTCAGTTATTTCACACCAGAAGCTTTACATGTATAAATTTGATCAACGGCGAACTAAGCCTGTCCGAGGCCTGGGGCGGCGGGGGAGCAAAATGAGGACCCCGTCAACTTGGAAATACATGCATTACTATAAAAAAATTAACTTTTGAATTCTGGAGGCCCACCACAAGACGAGATGCATAGGACAGTCTAAAAAATAGTTTTCAAGATATGAAGATTCCAAGAGCGTTCAAAAACGCGTGTGCTTTCGACGTATTTGGAGGCCCTCCAAGACGAGAGGCCTGGGGCAGTCCGCCCCCCGACCCTCCCCCCTTAGACCCCCAATGGTGAAGCTGAACACGAGCAGCTCAGTTCCGGTGGTTGCAGACTGGGCCGCCTCAGCTCGTGCCACACCCTGAAGGTATGGTCAGGGGCAGCGGCAGCAGCCGCCGGGTGTCCCACGCATGCGCAGGGCAGTCTGAACCAGTGTAGTGCCATTCTGGACATCGACTCGGTGGCAAAATACGGTGCTTCGGAAATATCTACAGAAGTGCAGTGCTGCGATTGTAATATATCAGACTGCTGTCATATCAAAGATATTACACGATTATTCGCGTTATGCCTTTATGTAAAACAAAAGCAACAAATAAGACCCACTCGCCGCGACTCTCCATACATAAAGTGAGAATTCAGAAAGAAAGGACCTGACGAAATCCTCATCTAATCAAGAATGTTTCAGGAAAATTTTGCGACGTTCTAATCATCGAGCACCTAGAAGGCAGCTCTATCAAGGAACCTACAGCCATTTTACACGGTCGTTTCCCAGCTGATGATGTGAATTTCTGTACGCGGACTACTGATTATTTTCTAGCGCTTAGCTGGAAACTTATTACTTACATAACCATGCAAACACGTAACTAATGCGGAAAATAGTTCCTAAACAATTATCTGTCGCTAAATCTTGAAAAAACATGTGCAATTTAGAACTCGTTTCCTGACTATATGCCTGGAATATGACAATGAGAAGTTGATAGTGTCAAATTCTTTGGATTTCAACTCAATTTTGACTGGGAGGAGCACACCACAATTGCTGAAGCGCTAGTTGCCACCCGAATGTTGCCAGAAATAGAAAATACCTAAAGGAACGCATCACATTATGCTTTCATTGCTTACCACGTTACAGGATTATTTTCTGAGGTAACTCATCACTCCAAGCTAAAGTTTTCCAAGAGCGGTCTATATGAACCATTTGGTCAACAAGAGCATTCTATTTAAGGAACTGGAAATACTAACTACTGGTTCACAAATATATTTATTCTCTAATGAAATATTGCATGACAGTTTTTGAAACCAACAGCTCTGTTCATGTAATCAATACCAAACCGGATAAAAACTCTCACTAATGTATAGTCATTTACTTTGTCCACTATTCAGCAATACACATTTTCCATAACAAATCAGAAGCCATAAAAAATTCAACGCACAATGAAGCTGATTTTGGAGCGAGTCTAACGGATTTTTTGGTGGTCAAGTCCTATTCTATTAATGAATTTCTTAGCAAAAATTTGTGTGTGTTACCTTAAACAACAGTCGCAAATGTAAATACTGTTTCAATCTTATTTTAGTATTAATATTGTGGAGTAATATGATCACTAAATAAGTCTTGTAAAGGAATTGCCTAAGAATTGTGATATGCACCTAGACCGTAGTTTTGTGTTTTTACATTTAATTCTTCAGAACACTTTTCTGACTCCACATCCACTAGGGCAATTACACTTGGTATCTGTGGAACGTACATTAGCACATCTGATCTGATTTCGTAAGTATTTATAGTGAATCTTGTTTTCGAACATGTTCTACATGCAGAAGGATCTCTTCAGTTTGTATCAACTGGAACGAAATGTACATCTTCACTAATTTTACATAGAACTATAATAATTTAGCTGATTAACAAATGCAGTATAAAAACTAAGACAAAATGTAAATGACGGAAGATTTTTGCGAGAGTATAGACTCATGAAACGAACAATGGGGTGTGCTGCCCAGGGATTTTCGATTCCAGTACACAAAATGAGACCACCTTCCCAGGGGACAGAGCTATTTCCAGCACTACTCATTCAAATGTTTTTTTTTCGCTTCTGGAATATTAATGTCAATTTTTCATTTCAAAACGTCATAACATCAAGAAGGAATCAGACATGGTGCCCTGTACGAGTCAGGACGGGGCCCCACCTCCCGCTTATGCATCGGTAGCTGATAGTTCTCCCCCCTCCCCAACCAATAACCTAACTGCTAAGGTCATCAGTCCCCCAGTGAGGACTTGGGGTGCGTATAGAAAATAAAGGGAAAGGAATTGCAGTCCAGGAAGGAAATGAGAAAGACTGCATTACCTCCA
Organism: Locusta migratoria; assembly: GCA_026315105.1. NCBI lineage: Eukaryota > Metazoa > Arthropoda > Insecta > Orthoptera > Acrididae > Locusta > Locusta migratoria. The sequence goes on from CM048745.1 coordinate 44,017,054, forward strand.
TGAACCACAGACATTACTGAGGTGGGGTGGCTTGCGTGCCTCAACTATTCACATACCTGTACCGTAGGTGCAACCACAGCGGAGGGGGTATCTATGGAGAGGCCAGACAAACGTGTGGTTCCTGAAGAGGGGCAGCAGCCTTTTTAGTAGTTATAGTGCCAACCGTCTGGATGATTGAGCTGACCTTGTAACATCAGCTAATGTGGCTTTGCCACACAGTTGCTGCGAATGGCTGAAAGCAAGGGGAAATTACAGCCGTTACTTTTTCCGCGGACATGCAGCTATAATGTATTAACATATGATGGCATCCTCTCGGTTAAATATTCCGGAGGTAAAATAGTCCCCCTTTCGGATCTCCGGGCTGAGACTACTCAGGAGGATGTGATCATCAGGAAAGACAACAGTGGCATTTTACGGATCAGAGCCCCGGTTAGAAATGCAGGTGCGACAAGGATCTGAAAATGGTCGCTGCCGCAAAGGTCATCGTGCATCCTCCAGCGGAAATGTGGAGCAGACTGACGACAGAGAGAGGTCGACTGCCGAGTAGCTGCCTTACGCCACGCAAAAATACGTGGGAGCCCTAGTGTTAAATAGATGTCCTGTGTCAGAAGTGTCTCGACATCCCTACTGCGAACCGTCTGCGTCCCGCACCACAGTGGGTAGTGGGCATTAAAATCCCCCAAGAGGAGAAATGGTGGGGGTAGGTGCGCAATACTGCAGCGACGTCAATGATACAGACAGCCCAATCTGGGGAAAGGTAAAGGGAACAGACGGTGAATTCCTACCCTGCCCGGATACCAACAGCAACTACCTCTAGTGGCGTGTGGAGAGGCACGGTAGCACTGGGGACAGTTGCACAGTTGCGATAACTTAGATACAAGCCTCCCCCCCCCCCCCCCCCCGAAGCTCTGTTGTAGGCCATCCCGATAGCCGCCAAGGGCTGGGGTTCGTTGGGCAGGAAACAACATTTCCTGCAACGCCAAACAGAACACAGGGAAACTGCACAACAACCACTGCAATTCAGCTAGACGGTTGAAAAAACCACTGCAATTCCACTGAAGAAGAGCTTGGTCGTTGAGCTGAAAAGCCACATTTAAAGTTGAGCATCAGGTTCCTCCATAGTGGCATCTGCTGCCAACTTTTCAGAATCATAATAGTCAACTGCCTTAGATTCTGGGGAACCCAGTATTGCGAGATCCTCAGGAGACACGAGGATCTCAACCTCATTCTCCAAAGTAGAGGATGAGGATGTCTGTGGCTTTTTAGCCACCGAAGTTTACTTCTTCGTTTTCCTTAGGCGTCCCTCTCGCTGGCCCTTCGGCTTGGAGGCCTGGGAGGGTTTCTCTGTACTGGCATCAGGGTTGGAAGAAGAGCGAGAAGCCCTTCTACAGCAGCTCGTGGACCCTTCAGCCAATGGCTGGGATCCCCACACGCACTGTGAGAAGCCTTGGAAGGGACTGTCCCGAGGGACCCTTTCCGAGCGAGAGGAGCCGGAGGAGGCTGCTGCTCCTCCGGCTGGGAGTCGGGGGACTGATGTCCCAATGGAGAGGAGATAATTGCTCCCATCGGTGGTGTTGTGGGAACAACAGATGAAGAGTTGCCCTCACCCATCAAGGGGGCAATGGGAGGTTGTAGGCCCTTAGTGGCCACAGTGGTAGAGCGCGCTTGCGGAGCCGTCGCCCCTATGGAAAGTCGCGACGAGGTAACAGAAGCAGAGGACGTTACCATCCATACGGGGTGGAGCCGCTCGTACTTATTGCGTACCTCAGTACACGTCAAACGGGCCAGGTTCTTTATCTCCATTATTTTTCTCTCACAATACAATATACCACAGTTTGGCGTGTATGGCGGATGGTGTTGCCCACAGTTCATGCAAATGGGAGGTGGAGTACATGAGGCGTCCAGGTGCGATTGTCGCCCCCATTTCCTGCAGTTAGGGCTGGAAGTACATCGGTAGGACATGAGCCCAAACTTCCAGCACCTGAAACACCGCATGGGGGAGGGACATAGGGTTTTACATCGCACCGGTATATCAATACACACACACACACACACACACACACACACACACACACACACATACACACACACACACACACACACACACCCCAGACGAAGTGAACCCCCGACGTTCCAAGTTTGTTCGCAAATCGTCACTCTGAAAGAGATCTCTGTGGACCATGTTTAGTGACTTATGGTGCGTGATACTAACCGGAACATCACCCAGCTTATCGCAGGCAAGTAATGCCTTCGACTGGGCTGGGGACGCCGTCTTTATCATCACAGCCCTACTTCACATTTTCGAGAACAACTCCACTTAGCCAAAATTATCCTCTAGCTGTTCTACAAAGAACTGAGGCTTAGTGGTCATGAAAGATTCACCATCTGAACGCGCACACGTTATTGTGGCGCATATGGGGACCTTCGTTCCTCCCATTTAGTGGCTAGGGAAGGAAACGTCTTAGGATCATAGGTTGACGCATTGAACTCAGTTTTCCCACGCTTAGAGACGGCGTTTTTGCGACCGCCCACTCTATTAAATGCTCGATTCCTGCTTACCTGGGTAAGCTTTATACAACTGAGGTGCGGCAGATTCCTCAGAGGATGCTCGCTAGCGACTGTTCAACCTCAAAAGCCATGTATCTCCTCGGCACGTAGCACACCTTGAGATTGAGGTTTTTTTTTTTATAGAGGTTTGTAGCGTCCTCGCGACCCTGGCGATTAAGCCAAGATCTCTGGGCTCTAAAACGTACAAATTCCACCGTCACGCCGTACGATGCTCACTGAAGCATGCACAGAGCTTACGGTGTAGCGGACTGTTGGCACGACACAGCCCACAGCTTGGGAACCTGTGGGACCTCAGGTTCGCCAAGCGTGTACTCGTCAAATTAATGCTGATCCCCTGTATCAGGAGAAAGTGGGGCAGTGACCATATCAGCTGAGGTGTAAGCTGACCAATCAGGCCCACAGAGTGAGTGACTGGGTAGGTGGTCTGGAGGTTGAGACTACAGAAGAGATAAGAATAGGTCGCTACTGAAGATTATGTACCGTCTGACTGAGGTACGGGAGGAGCCCTAGGCTACTGAGCGAAAGATCAATGGGCGATTATGTACCTTGAAAAACCGTAAAATGCGTGGGAGCACTGGTGTTGAGGAGGGAAATATTCTGTTGTGGGTTTGTGGGTCTCTATATCCCTACCGCAGCATTAGATTTGGGTCCCATCCCATTGAAGTGGTGGGCATAAAGGCCATCCCAAAATGATTGGCGGAAGTTGAGCGACCAAGGCTATAAGGTCTTAAGGGCAGTACCTCATCTGGGGCAAGTAAAACAGAGCAGAGAGTGATTTCCTGTAATTCTGATGACCACTGCCTCGAGACCAATACAAAGTCAGACGGGGCACTAGGTACAGTAGAAATAACAGTGATTCCACCTGATACCCTATCATAATCTGAATGGTTCTTGTAGTAAACCCTATAGACAAAAAGGGCAGGAGTCTGCTGGTCAGGAAACCGGTTTTTTGTTTTTTGTTTTTTTTTGTTTTAGGGCGCACAACTTCTATGGTCATTAGCGCCCAGCCAAGAACATAGATTCGCTATGATCTCAAAAAAATGGAGACTGTCAGAACATCAACAAGAGGCTAAAAACGAAAGATAAAAGACAATTAAAAGGGTTAAATATCATTGGATAGGTTGGCCAAGTTGGTAAAACGCAAAACTCGAGCAGCTGCTCGTGTGTCATCAGCTAAAATTTCCTCCAGAGTAGACGGAAAGTGAAGGGCTACACGGAGATGATTAAAATTAACACAAGTCAGTAAAACATGTCGCACTGTCAGCAGTTCACCGCAGGAGCACAGCGGTGCAGAATCGGCGGATAGCAAGTGACGGTGGCTGAAACGGCAATGACCGATCCGCAACCGAGCCAGGATGACCTCCTCCCGCCGAGAGGGGCGTGAGGATGTCCTCCAAGCGGTCGGGATCGGTTTGACAGTTCGCAATTTATTGTTGTACAGTGAAAGCCACACACTGTGCCATTGCGACACGATACTCCGGCGAAGAGCCCGTTGAACATCGTCCAATGGGACGCAAAAGGTAGCCATGCGAGGCAAAAGAGCCGCTGCCTTGGCTGCTATGTCGGCGGCCTCATTCCCGGGCACACCCACATGGCCAGGGACCCACAGGAAGGAAACGTGACAGCTGTCATCCGCCAGCAACTGGAGGGAGCGTTGGATCCGATACACGAGAGGATGGTTCGAGAGAGGGTCCTTAAGACTCTGCAGGGCACTAAGGGAGTCCGAACATATGGCATAGAAAGGTTGGCGGTGGCGGCAGGTATACAAAACGGCCTGGTGGAGGGCGAAAAGCTCAGCCGTGAAGTTCGAGCACCGGTCAGGGAGCTTGTATTGGAAACGGTTGTCCCCGACGACGAAGGCAGATCCGACACCGACAGTGCTCTTGGAACCATCAGTGTGAATAAATACGGCATTATCGAACCGCAAACGGAGTTCGACAAGCCTCGAGCGGTATACCAAATCCGGAGTGCTCTCCTTGGGGAGCGAACTAAGTTCAAGGTGTGTGTGAACCTGGGCCTGATGCCACGGTGGCAATGGGCTTTCGCTCAACCGAAGGGTGGAAGGAAGGGTAAAATCGAGCCGCTGTAGCAGGCGGCGAAACCGAACTACCGGTGGAAGCAAGGCAATCGCAGACAACTGATATTGGCGATCGAGTGAGTCGTCAAAAAATAATCGGTAAGATGGATGGTTGGGCATCGACCGTAGGCGGCATGCATACCGACACAAGAGTATGTCACGTCGAGTGATCAAGGGTAATACAGCAGCCTTGGCATACAGACTCAACAGGGCTGGTATAAAATGCACCGGTCGCAAGACGTAAACCCCGATGGTGGATAGAGTTGAGACGGCGGAGAATCGACGGCCGTGCAGAAGAGTATACAAGGCTTCCATAGTCGAGCTTCGACTGAACAATGGCCTGGTAAAGGTGAAGCAGGACGGTACGATCCGCTCCCCATGACGTGCCACTGAGGACACATTAAGGGATCGGGCACAATGGGCAGCCAGGTAGGACACGTGTGTGGACCAGCAAAGTTTACGATCCAACATGAGTCCCAAGAATTTCGTAGTCCCCACGAAAGGGAGAGCAACAGGGCCGAGACGTAGAGAAGGTGGAAGAAATTCCTTGTATCTCCAGAAATTGATACACACAGTTTTCTCAGTGGAGAATCGGAAGCCGTTTGCGATGCTCCATGAATAAAGACGGTCAAGACAGCGTTGGAGAGAACGCTCCAAGAGACACGTCCGCTGGGCGCTACAATAAATTGCGAAATCGTCAACAAAAAGAGATCCGGAGACGTCGGCTGAAAGGCAATCTACGATCGGATTGATTGCAATGGCAAAGAGCGCCACACTCAAGACGGAGCCCTGTGGTACCCCATTCTCCTGGCAAAAGGTATCTGACAAAACAGAGCCCACCCGTACCCGGAACTTGCGATCCGCCAAAAACGCTTGAATGAAAAGAGGAAGGCGGCCCCGAAGGCCCCATGTGTGCAATGTGCGGAGAATGCCCGCTCTCCAACAGGTATCGTATGCCTTCTCCAAGTCTAAGAACACTGCTACTGTTTGACGCTTCTTTAGAAAGTTGTTCATAATGAAGGTCGACAACGTAACGAGGTGATCAGCAGCAGAGCGGTGTCGACGAAAACCGCATTGGATATTAGTCAGGAGTCTGCGAGATTCGAGGAGCCAGACCAACCGAGCGTTAACCATGCGTTCCATCACCTTACAGACGCAGCTCGTCAGGGAAATGGGGCGATAACTGGAAGGAAGGTGTTTGTCCTTTCCTGGTTTGGGGATGGGGACAACAATGGCTTCACGCCAACTTGTGGGAACATGACCTTCAGTCCATATGCGATTGTAGGTACTAAGAAGAAAGCACTTGCCCGCAGGAGAGAGGTTCTTCAGCATCTCAATATGAATGGAATCGGGCCCGGGAGCAGAAGACCGGGACAGGGCGAGAGCATGGTCTAGCTCCTGCATGGTGAAGGCGACGTTATAATTTTCACGGTTAAAAGAGCGGAAAAAAGGCGGCCGTGCCTCCTCTACCTGTTTGCGAGGGAGAAAGGCAGGGTGGTAATGGGCAGAGCTCGAAACCTCCGCAAAGAAACGACCCAATGCGTTTGAAACATCAGCGGGGTCCACGAGGACTGCGTTCTCTATGGTCAGGCCAGGAATCGGGGAGTGGACCTTGATGCTGGACAAACGGCGGAGGCCACCCCAGACAACCGTGGAGGGAGTGAAACGGTTAAAAGAACTAGTAAAAGCAGTCCAGCAAGCTTTCTTGCTGTCGTTTATGATACGACGGCACTGCGCTCTCATACGTTTGTAATTGATGCAATTCTCCTAAGTTGGGTGGCGGCGGAAGGTGCGTAAAGCACGGCGCCGGGCTCGAAGCGCGTCGCGGCAGGCTGCAGTCCACCAAGCGACCTGGACACGACGTGGAGAAGAGGATGTACGAGGTATGGAACGTTCAGCAGCAGTGAGAATAACCTCTGTGAGGTATTCGACCTGACTGTCAAGGTTGGGAAAATGCTGATTGTGAAAAACAGCCATGGAAGAATAAAGCCCCCAGTCGGCTTTAGAAATGTTCCAACCGGTGGGACGAGGAGATGGGGAATGATGCAGGAAGTGGATGATACAAGGGAAATGGTCACTTGAGTACGTGTCAGAAAGTGCATACCACTCAAACCGACCGGCAAGCTGAGGAGTGCATATTGCGAGGTCTATATGGGAGTAAGTGTGTGTTGTGTCGGAAAGGAAGGTCGGTGCACCGGTGTTGAGGCAGACAAGATCGAGGTGTTGGAGGAGGTCCACCAAAAGGGAGCCTCTCGGACAAGGTGCCGGAGAGCCCCATAGGGGGTGGTGGGCATTAAAGTCGCCTACCAATACGAAAGGTGAAGGGAGCTGGTCGACAAGGTGTAGCACATCCGCCCTAGTAAGGGCAGATGACGATGGCGAATAAATATTACAGAGGGAGAAGGTAAATGTGGATAAGGTGATGCGGACGGCAACTGCCTGTAGGTGAGTGTGCAAGGAAATGGGATTTAAATAGACATCGTCTCGAAGGAGCATCAGAACCCCTCCATGGGCTGGGACACCTTCCACGGATGGCAGGTCGAACCGCACAGAGGTGTAGTGTGGAAAGTCTGCACGATCACGTGGACGCAACTTAGTTTCTTGAAGACAGACGATAAGCGGGCAGTGCAACCGAAGGAGTAGTTTTAACTCCTCCCGATTGGAACGAATGCCGCGAATGTTCCATTGAAGGAGTGCCATGATAAAAATGAAATAAGAAATAAGGATAAAACCAACTAGCAAGCGGGGTCACCTCGACGGCCCCTGAGGACCGGATTTCGAGGGAGCACCGCCATCTAGTGGCAAAGGGTCATGTTCCATTGGTTCGATCGACGCGTCTGCCACCTCCCGGAGTTGATCAGGAGGGGCAGCTTCCACCGCCGGTAGACGGCCGGGTGCCCGGCAAACGGAGCGTCCCGGTGAAACAGAAGACGGCCGAGTCCGGCAACTGTTGGATGGCGTGACTGACGAGTCACGCCGCGGCGGGGAAGGTGGGGGCTGTTCTTTTTTGGAAGCCGCCTTACAAGCATGACGGGTTGAAGAAGCGGTTGACGATTGAGAAGTTGGAGTCTTGAGAAAATCTTCGCGGACGGGTTCCCTTTTTGAACTCCGGGCAGCAGATTTGGGTGCCCGGGATGTGTGTGAACTGGTCGACGAATTCAGTGTAGAACGGGTAGAAAGCATCGGAGAGGTGGAACGAGCAATTTTCGGGCTAGCCGATCTGACGACAGTGTCACTGAACGTTAAATCGCAAGTCTGAATGCCCACCTCCTTAGTTGTTCGAGGGGAGGCGAGGACCTGGCTGAAAGTACCTGATGGGAGTACTGCGGGCTTCCTACTAGCTAATAACTTCCGAGCGGCATAGGTCGAGACCTTCTCCTTCACGCGAATCTCTTGGATGACCCGCTCTTCATTATAAACGGGGCAGTCCCGTGAAGAAGCAGCATGGTCACCCATGCAATTAATGCAGCGAGGGGATGGAGGTAGACGTTCACCCTCATGAGCGTCCCTGCCACAGGTGGCGCACTTGGCTGCATTTGGACAAGATTTACTGGTATGATTGTACCTTTGGCAATGGAAGCAGCGTGTAGGATTTGGTATGTACGGGTGGACGGAAATGACCTCGTAGCCCGCTTTCACTTTTGATGGCAGGTCAACCTTGTCAAAAGTCAAGAAGACAGTACGGGTTGGCACGAGTTCATTGTTAATCTTTTTCATCACGCGATGAACATCTGTGACTCCCTGATCGGACATATAGTTCAATATCTCCTCGTCCGATAACCCATCCAGTGATCTAGAAAACACTACCCCCCGCGAAGAGTTGAGGGTGCGGTGAGCCTCCACTTTCACTGGGAAAGTATGTACAAGGGTAGCTCGAAGTAACTTCTACGCCTGGAATGCATTTTCTATTTCGAGCAACAAGGTCCCGTTGCGCTGCCTAGAGCAGGTCTTCAAGGGACCAGCGATCGCATCGACACCCTTCTGAATAATGAACGGATTTACTGCAGAAAAATCCTTATCGTCGGTACGTGATACCACCAGGAACCTAGGAATGTTTGGCAATGCTTTCTGTGGCTGAGAATCATGTTTCCGCTTATGGGTCAGGGTTATAGATGATGTGGAAGGTTTCATAGCGGAGGTGTCCCCCATGATTACCGGCGTCTCCGATGGCGCGCTCCTTCCTTGTGGGGGCCCTCACTGAGGGCGCACCCGCCTTAGGTGACTGTTCGCACCTCAGGTCACACCTCCCCAGAACGGACGGAGGGACCAATTGGCATGTTCGGAAGGTATCAGCTCGGGTAATCACCCCTCCCTGGGCCCGGCCTTTACCGGGGGGTATGTACGTGCCCTACATGTCTACCCGGGGCGGGGAGTTACGCCTTACCCCGTCACCGGCTACGCAGAGCGTGGGTCGACCTTCAGACACGCACAGGGAGGAAAGAAAGGAGGAAGGAGAGAAAGGGATGAAGGAGGGAGAATCTCAAACGCCGAGGCGGAGATTAAAGGGTGAGTCAAGAACAAGGAGAAAGGAAAAATAGGAGAAGGCTGAAGAACAAGAAAGAAAGAGGACCAAGAAGAGAAGACAGGAAGCGAAAAAGAAACCTTTGACTGATGAAAAACGCCCGTCTCCGGGCGAAGGCACAAACCGGGGGGGAAAGAGGGAAGTGGCCTGGGACAGAAGAAAGGTCGCTTCGGCTCGGGGCCCCGTGCGCGCCACACATGTACCCACAAAAGAGCTGTGGGCCCCCTGGGGGGCAGGAAACCTGGTTTCCTGTAGGGCTATACATGACAGGGAAGTGGCACATCAGTTGTAATTCTCCTAGGTTACTGGACATAAAAGTACTAAGGGTGCAGTTCAGGTCTCAGGAATTGCTCACCACCATCGGCTGAGAGGCAGCCAGACCAAAGTCTAACACATCTTAGGATCCGCCGAGATCTGTCCAGAGTGGACACAAAATGGTCCACGTCGTCCTCAGATGTGGAGGTCGTCTTCTTTTCCGCTTTAATCTTCTTCGTAGTCTTTTTTGAGTGGTCCTCTTCTTTGGGTTCTCGAACTGGGAAGGCTTTTCAGATTCCGTCTCATGGACCAAGCAACACCCATAAGCTCTACTACTTAGTCGGTGGTACTTTCAGCCACTGACTTATCAATAGCGGCAGATACCGTGGAAGGGAACTAAGGGATCCTTTCATTCTAGGGGGAGCCAGAGGAGTCTGACTCTTCTTTGGCTTAGAGGTGAGGACTAATGTCCAAAGGATTTGTGGGAGGTCGCGAGGTAACTCGGGAAAAATTGGGGAAGGGGAGCCCCCAACCACTGTGGAGGTAGGCATGGGCGACTGGGCCTGAGGGCTCTTTAACAAATTCTGAATTGGTGGTAATGTAGAAGCTGCTGTGGCACAAGGTTTTTAAGGCACACAGGATTGAGCTCCTCATATTTTCGTTTAGCCTCTTAATAAGTAATCCTCTCAAATGTCTTGTACGACATGATCTTTCTCTCTTTATGAAGTATTGTGTAGTCTGGAGAGCAGGGGCACGATGGTGTCCACAGTTCATGCAGACAGTAGATGACGTACATGGGACGTTTGGATGAAAAGCTAGTCCGTAATCACAATAGTGGGATGGTCTTCACATATGGAAGACTTGTGACCATACTAACATTTAAACCACAGCATAGGTGGAGGGATGTAAGGCCTGACGATGCATCCATAGATCATCACTTTGACCTCAGGTAATAAATCACCCTCAAGGATGGATGTACCTGTAGTGACCGTATAGTCCTTCGGATCTCTGTGGACATGGCGGACAAAATGAACCCCTCTTCAAGTTTGCACGTAGCGTATCATTGGTCTGCAGTAGAAATCACAATCCATTATAATCCCTTTATCATATTCAGGGGAGGGGGGGATGACATTTGTATGAGAACGGACTTGCCATGCACCTTAGACATACTCACCACCTCACCAAACGTGTCCTCAAGATGTTTGACAATGAACTGAGGTTTGGAGTTCGAAAAGGATTCCCCATCTGTTCGTGTACATACCAACTACTTTGGCGAGTATGCTTCACCTCCTGTTAGAGCCCCACATTCTTCCCAAGGGGTGGCCTGTGAAAGGAACGAATAGGGATCATATCGGTCTGCATTAAATATTTCTCTTCAGAGACGGCGGCTGTACGTCCGCCAAAGTTATTTTGCGTTAGTTTTGTGGTCCCACCATTAGCTAGGGAATTAAACGGCCACTCAGGCAGAGCCCCGCTTGCCTGGGTAATCCAGATACAAATGGAATGTGACTTTACTGGCGACTGTTCAACCTCAGGGGATAGGGAGAATATAGACGTAATATGAAAAGTTAACGAGTGGTGAGAACTTTAACGCAGAAGTTGAACATGGAAGCGGTGCTGTGTTAAAAGCAGGGGTATGACAATGAGTGGGACAAGCACGTTTATAATTTCAGCAAATAAATTGGAGCGGCTCGGTGAATCACCTGGTGATGCAAGTAGGTCGGCAAGGGCGCCATACTGCTTATCAGCCTGACAGCTGTATTGCTTAGATGTGGCTGGGTCATTCTTGATCGTAAGTAGGAGACCGGTGACGTGTAGCAAACATCAGCTACGCCACATTTGTGAAACAGGTCGACGGGGTCAACCTCGTCGTATAAATACAGGCAAAAAAGACATGTTCGGGGTCAGTCACCCACGGCAGAGAGGCAACGGTAGCTGGGCAGTCACCTGCCGCCCAGACTGTCCTCGTCGACAAAAATTTTGTTATCGCAAAAAAGTGTCGCAGGCTGGAAGCACTTCAACGCAGCACGGCCAGCAGCCGATCACGATCAACACGGCATCCCCGACAGGAGTTGCAGCCAGCGAAATAGCCGCGGCCCAGCCTGACGCAACGGGCAGTGGGCTCCCGGCTTCGACAGCAGCGCAACCGGGCGTCGAAACAACGCATGGCGCGGTAGGACTGCAGCCACTCACCCAGAAGCGCGGTGTGGAAGAAAGGACGCGGCCACACCAGAAGCGCTCCTGTGATCGCCTAGAGGGCGAAGCAGCGGCAGCAGCAGCGGGAGAAGGAGGAACTGGGTTCAACTCCCAGACAACGCAACACAGGCGTAGCGGCCGGTGGGCAGCCGCACCAGCAGCGTCAGCTACTACGAGGTTGGTGGCATCAGCTGGATATCACCTCAGCGCGTACAGTGCACACGCACACTCCACTCGCCTCCGGCCGTTTGTGAGCATGTATGTCAAACTGTTTTGTTTTACTGGACCACTGTTTCATTGCCAACCCATCTCCCAAATGGAACGAACTCGTGTAGCTATCCTGACGTAGACGAAGTCTGTCTGTAGAACATTTGTCATTGTCAAGACCACCAAATAGTGCCCAGACACTACATTTGGTGTCAGAAAAGGGCTCATCTCGGTGAGGTGGTGGGAATGGAGTAGTTGGTTAAAATAATTGGAAAGGAAAGCTTTAGTAATTTATTTGGGTTTGATCAGTGGTATAGCCAGTGTAATAAGTTTCTTATACTAATATGCCTTCATTTTTGTTTTTGTTGTTATTCTTATGACTATGGATACACAAACCTTTGCAATGGAGGATTCAACAGTACAGGACGCTACAACGTTAGAGGCAATTTAAAGTTTAATTAACCAGGTGACAGTTGAAAAATGATAGACTGATGCAACAGATAGGTAATGCTCGACAAGAAAGCACAATTCTTCCCTCCCTCGATTCTTCTGCAGCCACTTTGGTAACTCCTTTTTCTGGCAAATCTGGGGAAGATGTCCTGACCTTATTTCACGATTTATTGGCAGCAGCTAAATTAGGATTGTGGTCTGACGAGCAGCTGTTGCAAATGACGAAATTGCGTTTGGTAGGGGAGGCTAAGGCGCATGTTCTATACAATAAGGATTAAGAAATGCATTAACTTTCGATGAATTAAGAAAGGAATTGTTAAAGAGGTACCAAGGAGAGAATAGTGGTAGATTTTATAGGGAGAAATTGAACGCTATTAGCGTCAAAATGAGTCGCCGGAAAGTTATGTAGATAGGATTATGACTGATAATGACGTGGTAAATAAGGTCAGTATACAGCAGGCGCAAAGTAGGGCTGAAATGTCACACCGCGCGAGAGCGGAATTCTCTAAATCTTTGGATGAAGCCCTCTTTGTAGCAATAGCTTTCGAGGAAATTTATGTTGCAACACGGGCGAAGGTTTTTAGGTGTGACTGGCAGGCTCACATTGCAGAAAATTGCAGGTTACCGCAGTGTAGACTGTCACAGAGTGGGGCACACTGACGGATTGTAAGGCCAGTCGTCGTAGACAAAAAAAATGGCCTTAGGTGCAAAAAAAATTGCAGGAAACTGGATTTTTGGTATGTTGTTAGGACATATTAGAGTAGTATTAAACCAAGTTTGCAGCTTCGAAATCCTTTTAAAAGTTATGCTAGAGGCAAAAACGTCGAAATTTTCGGACTTTTTTCTGGTTTCGGCTTTAACTCGTGAAGGGTTTTTTTTTTTTTTTTTTTTTTTTTTTTACGAAAAGTCACACCTTTATTAATGTAGATAAAATATTCTAAAATTTAAGCCTAGCCGCAAGTCTAAGTCCAATAGTTCCCGAGATATTGGACTTCAAAAAATGACTTATTTCTCCAAATAGTTCAAATTTCCGATTTTAGTCATCTTTCGGCAAGAATATTGGCTCTAATGATCATCCCCCGGGGAAAGTCATACAAAACAAAGTTAGAGAGCATTTATTTAGCTTTAATCTAAGTACAGAACGAAGTCTATACGCCCAATAGATTTATAGTTATCGTTAAAAAACGGAAAGTTAGAAAAATCGGATTATTCAATACACTGACCCAGATGAATTTCAATCCTCTTTCCTATATATGTTAAAGAAAAAGACCAAATTACTCATTGACGATTATTAACGCATTGTATATAAATAGGTGTAATTTGTGTTAGCGCATACCAATATATTTTCGAAAGTAGGTATTGCTGTAAAAACAACGAAAGCCTTTCTGTTTGTGAGTATTGGTCAGCTATTGAGGGGCTGGGAGTTTCGTTCGTAGCGAGGCCCTCACTTCGCGTGGTGACTTAGGGGGTGTCCTGTCCTCCCTCCCAAACTTCTTGTCTCCGAGGTCTTCCTCACTACACTCAGCTGTCCTTAGAAACAGCCGTATTCGCATTTGTGCAGAACGTTCCAAACAAAAATCGTGTAAATCTCGATCGTTGTGGTACTTTAAGTACTGCTTTTTTACAATATGTTGGAGAGCTACCCCCGTCGGATGTTTGTTTCGGGATCGTCGGGAAGTGCTTGGAGAGGGAACAGTGAGTGAAAAAGCGTGGAATTCAGATGCTGATAAAAGTGTGTCCGAAACGTGAGATTCAAAGGAACATGAGGTTTTTGTGCAATTTAAACGAATTTTCCGTACATGAGGCATGCAGGAAGAGGTACACTGTGGAAAGTAATGTGAAAGCATCTGTCCAGCGAAGAGATGTTTCATCTACTCAACCATCGTCTTCGCGTGGGGAAAGGCGGAGAAGTGCGTCGGGTTCAAGGCGTCACATCATTGGAGATTTTTGTTTCCCTTGTGGTGAAAAATTCTCCAAGGAATATTTCGAAAAGCAGATAAAATTGCCTAAATATCTACGGGATGAACTCCATCAGGTGGAAACATTGAAACTGAAAGACTCGATTGAGAAAAAAGCTAGACAAGCTGGTGAATGGGGACAACAGATTCTTCAGTGTTTTTCATGTGTAAGTGAACTACTTGATGCTGAGGGTAAGTACCACAAATATTGCTACGTAAAATTGCACTCCTTGTCGCAATCTACTGGTACAGGAGGTAAACGAGGGCGTCCGGAACATCCCCTCCTTATCGAGGGTATGGAGCGCATATATGCACACCTTGCACAAACAGAGAGGAAAACCAACTTTCCATAAGTGACTTGATTGCAGAGAACTTCACAGGTAATTATAAACCAATAGTTGCAAGTGTTCAAGCTCATCTAGAAAGGCGATATGGAGAAAAAATTATTTTTGCGCAGTTTGGTCCGTATCATAGCCCAGTCTTGATGTTCACAGACATTGGATAAATCATTCTTTATGAAAAGTGATACAATCAAAGACTTAGCGATCCTGCTGATGAGCGGCTCGAGTTGTCATAGCTGCAGCAGAGATTATTGTGCATGGCATTCGTTCCCAAACATTTGACACTACTCAATATTCCCCGTCAGATGTATTTTTAAAAGACGAAAGGGCATCAGTTTCTGATTATGTGCAACTGTTGTTTGAACAGATTATCCTGCAAAATAAACGTTCTTCTCTCTAACAGAGAAAAAAGAAGTGCATAGGGTTTGCTCATGGAATCATGGCTGCAACGAGGCCCAAATCTTTCCTATCCTCAATTCAAATAAGCTTTGGAACCTATTTGTGTATAAAATTTGGAGTAAAGCACCTTCTTGAACTTTGCCACAGTATGGGAATTTCTTGTACGTATACATGCGTTTTGAAAGTTCCGCTATCCTCCGTGAAGAAGTGACCTAACTATTTGACAAAGGAGCGTTTATGCAGTTTGTGTTCGACAATGCAGATGTGATTGTTAACAGAACTGATGCCATGAAATGGGTAGTATAATGATCATGATCCCTCACTCATCCCTTCACACAGACAAAAACGTACCACGTTTGAAGTCTGTTTCTGCAGAGTCTATCAGGTTCATACACTGCCATATACATTAAACATTCTTCTATTAAAAAGAAATCTGGATTGTCAGCCATTTCAATTAACGAAGTGAAAATCGCTGAAGACATTTTGCCAAAATCCCCAGACCTACTGTTGTTGTTTGGAAAAGCAACTAACATGCCAGGCATCCCAGGATGGAATGGATCCATGGAACAAGTGACAGAAGATATTCCTTACAAACGTTCAAAGATTGTATACCTCCCTTTTATCCATACTCTTTTTTTGTGGTTTTTAGGGCGCACAACTTCTACAGTCATTAGCGCCCAGACAAGAACATAGATTCGCTAGATCTCAAAAATAGTGACTGTCAGAACATCAATAAGAGGCTAAAAACGAAAGATAAAGGACAATTAAAAGGGTTAAATATCCTTCGATAAGTTGGCCAAGTTGATAAAACGCAAAATTCTAGCAGCTGCTCGTGTGTCATCAGCTAAAATTTCCTCCAGAGTAGACGGAAAGTGAAGGGCTACACGGAGATGATTAAAATTGGGACAAGACAGTAAAACATGACGCACTGTCAGCAGTTCACCGCAGGAGCACAGCGGTGCAGGGTCGGCGGACAGCAAGTGACGGTGGCTGAAACAGCAGTGACCGACCCGCAACCGGGCCAGGATGACCTCCTCCCGCCGAGAGGGGCGTGAGGTGGTACTCCAAGCGGTCGGGATCAGTTTGACAGTTCGCAATTTATTGTTGTACAGTGAAAGCCACGCACTGTGCCATGACGACACGATACTCCGGCGAAGAGCCCGCTGAACATCGTCCGATGGGACGCAAAAGGTAGCCATGCGAGGCAAAAGAGCTGCTGCCTTGGCTGCTATGTCGGCAGTCTCGGCCAGGGACCCACAGGAAAGAAACGTGACAGCTGTCATCTGCTACCAACTGGAGGGAGCGTTGGATACGATACACGAGAGGATGGTACGAGAGAGGGTCCTTAAGATTCTGCAGGGCACTAAGGGAGTCCGAACATATGGCATAGAAAGGTTGGCGGTGACGGTAGGTATACAAGACGGCCTGGTGGAGGGCAAAAAGCTCAGCCATGAAATTCGAGCACTGGTCAGGGAGCTTGTATTGGAAACGGTTGTCCCCGACGACGAAGACAGATCCAACACCGGCAGTGCTCTTGGAACCATCAGTGTAAATAAATATGGCATTATCGAACCTCGAACGGAATTCGACAAGCCTCGAGCGGTATACCAAATCCGGAGTGCTCTAGTTGGGGAGCGAACTAAGTTCAAAGTGAGTGTGAACCTTGTCCTGATGCCACGGTAGCAATGGGCTGTCGCTCAACCAAAAGGTGGAAGGAAGGGTAAAATCAAGCCGCTGTAGCAGGGGGCGAAACCGAACTCCAGGTGGAAGCAAGGCAATCGCAGACAACTGATATAGGCGATCCAGTGAGTCGTCAAAAAATAATCGGTAAGATGGATGGTTGGGCATCGACCACAAGCGGCATGTGTACCGACAAGAGTGTCACGCCGAGTGGTCAAGGGTAATACAGCAGGCTCGGCATACAGACTTTCAACAGGGCTGGTATAAAATGCACCGGTCGCAAGACGTAATCCCCGATTGTTGGATAGAGTTGAGACGGCGGAGAATCGACGGCCGTGCAGAAGAGTATACAAGGCTTCCATAGTCGAGCTTCGACTAAACAATGGCCTGGTAAAGGTGAAGCAGGACGGTACGATCCGCTCCCCATGACGTGCCACTGAGGACACGAAGAACATTAAGGGATCGGGCACAACGGGCAGCCAGGTAGGACACGTGTGTGGACCAGCAAAGTTTCCGATCCAACATGAGTCCCAAGAATTTCGTAGTCTCCACAAAAGGGAGAGCAACAGGGCCGAGATGTAGAGAAGGTGGAAGAAATTACTTGTATCTCCAGATGTTTATACACACCGTTTTCTCAGTAGAGAATCGGAAGCCGTTTGCGATGCTCCACGAATATAGACGGTCAAGACAGCGTTGAAGACAACGCTCCAAGAGACACGTCCGCTGGACGCTGCAATAAATTGCGAAATCGTCAACAAAGAGAGATCCGGAGACGTCGAGTGAAAGGCAATCTACGATCGGATTGATTGCAATGGCAAAGAGCCACACTCAAGACGAAGCCCTGCGGTACCCCATTCTCCTGGCGAAAGGTTTCTGACAAATCAGAGCTCACCCGTAGCCAGAACTTGCGATCCCCAAAAACGCTTGAATGAAAAGAGGGAGGCGGCCCCGAAGGCCCCATGTGTGCAATGTGCGGAGAATGCCCGCTCTCCAACAGGGATCGTATGCCTTTTCCAAGTCGAAGAACACTGCTACTGTTTGACGCCTCTTTAGAAAGTTATTCATAATGAAGATCGACAAGGTAATGAGGTGATCAGCAGCAGAGCGGTGTCGACGAAAACCGCATTGGACATTTATTAGGAGGCGGGGAGATTCGAGGAGCCAGACCAACCGAGCGTTAACCATGCGTTCCATCACCTTACAGACGCACCTGACCAGAGAAATAGGGCGATAACTGGAAGGAAGATGTTTCTCCTTCCCTGGTTTGGCGATGGGGACAACAATGGTTTCACGCCAACTTGTGGGAACCTGACCGTCATTCCATATGCGATTATAGGTGCTAAGTAGGAGAGAGGTTCTTCAGCATCTCAATATGGATGGAATCGGGGCCGGAAGCAGAAGATCGGGACAGGGCGAAAGCACGGTCTGCCTGATTGCGAGGGAGGAATGCAGGGAGGTAATGGTCAGAGCTCTAAACTTCCGCAAGGCACCGCCCGGTGCGTTGGAAACATCAACGGGGTCCACAAGGACCGCGTTCTCGACAGTCAGGCCAGAGATCGGGGAGTGGACCTTGATGCCGGATTAACGGCGTAGGCCACCCCAAACAACCGTGGAGGGAGTAAAATGATTAACAGATCTAGTAAAAGCAGTCCAGCAAGCTTTTTTGCTGTCGTTGATAACACGGCCACATTACGCTCGCAGTCATTTATAATTTATACAATTCTCCAACGTCGGTTGGCGGAAGGTGGATAAAGCACGGCGCCGGGCTCAGAGTGTCGCGGCAGGCTGCAGTCCACAAAGGGACCGGGACACGACGTGGAGAAGAGGATGTACGAGGTATGAAATGTTCGGCAGCTGTGAGAATAACCTCTGAGGTATTCGATTTGACTGTCACAGCTGGAAAAGTCCTGATTGTGAAAACTGCCATGGAAGAATGAAGCCCCCAGTCGGATTTAGAAATGTTCCAACTGGTGGGACGAGGAGATAGGGAATGATGCAAAGAAAATGGTCACTGGAGTACGTCTCAAAGTGCATACCATTCAAACCGACCGGCAAGCTGAGGAGTGCATATCGCTAGGTCTGTATGGGAGTAAGTGTGTGTTGTGTCAGAAAGGAAGGTCGGTGCACCGGTGTTGAGGCAGACAAGATTGAGGTGTTGGAGAATGTCCACCAAAAGGGAGCCTCTCGGACAAGGTGCCGGAGTGCCCCATAGGGGGTGGTGGGCATTAAAGTCGCCTACCAACACGAAAGGTGAAGGGAGCTGGTCAACGAGGTGTAGCACATCTGCCCTAGTAAGGGCGGATGACGATGGCAATTAGATATTACAGAGGGAAAAGGAAAAGGTGGATAGTGATGCGACGGCAACAGCCTGTAGGTGAGTATGCAATGTAATGTGATGGTGATAGACGTCCCGAATGAGCATCAGAACCCCTCCATGGGCTGGGGTACCTTCCACAGGTGGCAGGTCGAAACGCACTGAGGTGTAGTGGGGTATGTCTGTACGATCACTTGGACGTAACTTAGTTTCTTGGAGACTAACTAGAAGCGGGCAGTGCAATAGAAGGAGTAGTTTTAATACCACCCGATTGGAACAAATGCCGCGAATATTCCATTGAAGGAGCGCCATGATAAAAAATAAGAGAAGGGAAGATAAAAAGAAACAAGTAGGTGGGGTCAGCTCGACGGCCGCTGAGGACCAGACTTCGAGGGAGCACTACTGTCGCCATCTACAGGCAGAGAGTCATGTTCCATAGGTTCAAACGTGTGTAACAACATAGTCCGTATTAGTTTTTGGGCTTGGAAGGCACTGTCCGCTTCCAGCAACAATGTTCCATTGCGCTGACGCAAACAGGTTTTAACAGGGCCAGCAATTGCATCAACACCTTTCTGAATGACGGAAGGATTTACAGACGTGAAATCTTTACCGTCGGTTCGAGAGACAAGGAATTTCGGTAGATTAGGCAGAGTATTCTTTTGCTGAGGCGAATCTATCTTTCGTTTCTGAGTCAAAGTCACCGAAGAAGAGAAGTCATTGCGGAAGTGTCCCCCATGATTACCGGCGACTCCAATTGCGCGCTCCTTCCTAGTGGGGGCCCCCTCTGAGGGCTAACCCGCCTTAGGTGATTGTTCACACCTAAGGTCACACCTCCCGAGAACTGACGGAGGAATTAATCGGCATGTTCGGAAGCTACCAGCTCGGGTAATCACCCCTCCCTGGGCCTGGCCTTTAGCATGGGGTACGTACGTGCCCTACTTGTCTACCCGGGGCGGGGAATTACGCGTTACCCCGTCACCTGCTACGCATGATAATGCGTGGGTCGGCCTTCAGACACGCACAGGGAGGAAAGAATTAGAAGACAGGAAATGAAGAGAATGAAGGAAAGAAGTGTCTCAAACGCCGAAGCGGAGACTAATGAGGAGGAGAAGAAGGCTAGGAGAGTGCAGCTAGGAGAGAAAGGCAGGAGCAAAAGTTAGGAAAGGAAGAAACCAAGAAATAAGAGAAACCATGACAAGAAACCACCTTAACTGGCAAAGGACGCCCGTCACCGGGCGAAGGCATAAACCGTGAGGGAAAGTTAAGCAGCCTGGGGCAGAAAGGCTGCTTCGGGTTGGGGCCCCGTGTGCGCCACACACGTACCCACAAAAGAGCTGTGGGTCCCCTGGGGGGAAGATTCCTTTGTGAAAGGTATTCATCGCAGGTATTTTGCGTATTAGAGCAATTAAAATTACTACCAGCTCGCGAATCGTGAATGTACAACAGGGGACGAAAAGATTATCCGGCCAAAATAATTTGAAGTCTAAGAACATAGCATTGCACACACCACAGCTCATAAGCGCGAGTGTCAAACTCCAGCGGTCTGTGCAGCTTCAGCTTGCTGATTACTTCGTCAAACATAAGCAGTACTATAGTTAGGATACAGTAGATGTCTAGAGTCATTGAAGTTTAACTCACGTGTCATTTATTTTGGAAAACATTATTTGACCATGTAGAAACGGTTGAGGTACAAGAATTCCACGCGGATACATTTGCTACAACGAACCGCTTCTCACGTGGGTGAGTGAAAAGGCTGACGGTTTATGAACGCAACGGGCGTTCCTTCGAATCCCTCTGGAGTATTATTAGACCTCTTGCAGGTAATAATTTAAATATGAAGTCGCTAAAAATTGTACATTGGCTTTTATAGGATCTTAGAAGTGTCTATTTTATAAAAATCTAATATTTAATCAGAGAGACCTGTTCATAGTAGTAATATTGAAAATGGATGTATTTTTATGGGATGACATATGAATAACACTCTCCAAGGATGTTTATTTTTGGATGTGACATTACTTTTCAAGGAAGATTATTTTTATGGGAAGTCAGATGAGAAAACCCTCCAAGGATGTTTCTTTTTTGCTATGGGTGGTCTTTTTAGATATGAAATTGACAAACTGTAATTAGTTATTTGCTAAAGATAATACGGAGAAACGTAAAACCAACAATGTAACTAAAAAAAGAAACATTAACACCGCGATAAAAAATTAAGTAAAGGCTTTGGTGGCATCCAATCCGATGCACACCACTTAACCAGGAAGGCCGACACTATCAATGCGATACCTGTCTATTCGTTAGCGTGGCGGTCGGATAGTCCTACCGGAGTTTAACGAATGTTAAACTGGAAACAACAGAATGAAAGGTACAGCCACTCCTCACGTAAACCATATGTAAGGGTTTAAAAAATGATGCCTATCTGCTGATACATTTGTAGCTTAACACTATAGATTCACCATGTGACAGTCTAAGCAATTACAAATACATGCATCCATTTTCAACATTTTTACTATGGCTATCATTTGTCTCGTTGTTGAAAGATTAGGCTATTACAAAATTGAATATGTTTAAGAATGTGGAATCTAAATAAGCCTATAACTGCACAAC
The DNA here is from genome assembly GCA_026315105.1 of Locusta migratoria. Lineage (NCBI taxonomy): Eukaryota > Metazoa > Arthropoda > Insecta > Orthoptera > Acrididae > Locusta > Locusta migratoria. The sequence continues at coordinate 44,038,625 of CM048745.1, forward strand.
TCAGCGAATTAATGTTAACTTTTTTTAGACCTTTGCAGATAAAATTTGACTCCAGTGGTACTCAAACTCGTGGCCCCTTGTATTCGTAAACCTTTGGCCTATCCACTCAGCCAACGAAATATATGTAGCCTAAGAAGCGGTTTTTTGTTGTAAATCTTCTCATGGAGTTCTTACCCAATGCTTATATGCTCGAATAACATTTTCCAAAATAAATGATACGCGAGTTAAGCGGCTATGAATCTATATTTGCTGTACCCTATTACATTGCTTCTATTTGACGATGTAAAACACCAAGCTGAATCTCCAAAGACAGCTAGTGTTACGAAGACTCACTCTAAACTAGGGCATACGCAATGCTCTCTTCTTGGACTTTACGTTTTTCGGACTGGATGATCTTTTTGTCCCCCATTATACATCGAGATCCAGTCATTTGATGGGTGCAACTGTTTCACGTTATGTAAATTGACCACATTTATTCAGTAATAACGTCTTTTCGTTTTCATAGAAAGTTTTCAGTGAAAGTTATGTAATTAAAAATGCTGTTACTGTGTACTGTCTTGTTCTTGGTGTTCTTTTCTTAAATTACTTATCCAGCGATTTGTTCTGCGACGAAAACAGAATATGAAATACGCTATTTCCTTGGATAATTTCACGTATTTGCAACATGTTACTAGTCTGAACACGGGCCTTCGCAACGCCGACTGGTTTACAAAGCGTAAATGTAGAGCGATTTCTTATTGGCTGCCTGAATGACACCTGATTGGCTGCCTTCAATTCCCGTTATGCATCGTGCTACTACTAACATCAACACGATAAGCAACAGTCCAGTCCACGTAAATTATAATTTAACTGAATGTGGAACACTGTTTAAACAATTTTTCTCCACTTCGTTATTGTATTATACTATTTTAAAGAAAAAAATTCTTTATTAGCAAATATCTTCACAGTGAGTTAGAATCAATAATGACCATTGTAACATGTCTGGTGTACCACTGATCACTCTAGTGATTGTAGGGTACCAAAATCATATGAAAAAATATAGCAGTGCCATCGAGTTTGTATTTGCTATTATCAAAAACAAGGATACCTTAACGTGTCTAAAGAGTTGCTTCATTTTCTCGCTACTTTCGATGTCATTTTAATAACAATTTTCTAGATATAGTTGTTTTCAGTCCGGAGACTGGTTTGATGCAGCTCTCCACAATACCCTATCCTGAGCAAGCCTCTTCATCTCCACATAAGAACGGCAACCTACATCTGTCTGAATCTGCTTACTGTATCCATCTCTTGGTCTGCCTCTGCGGTTTTTACCCCACACACTTCCCTCCAACGCTAAATTCACAATTCCTTGATGTCTAAGAATGTCCCCTACCAATCTATCCCTTCTTTTACTCAAGGTATGCCAGAAATTTCTTTTCTCCCCAATTCTGTTCAGTACCTCATTAGTTACGCGATCCACCCACCTAATCTTCAGCATTCTTCTGTAGCACCATATTTCAAAAGCCTCTATATCCTCTTCCTGTCTGCACTGTTTATCGTCCATGTCTCACTCCCATACAAGGCAACACTCCATACAAATGCCTTCAGAAAGGACTTTCTTAGGCTTAAATCAATATCGATGTTAAATTTCTCTTTTTCAAAAACGCTTTTCTACCCATTGCCATTCTGAATTTTATATCCTCTGTACTGCGACCATCATTTGTTATTTTACTGCCCAAGTAACAAAACTCATCTACCTCCTTTATGGCATCGTTTCCCAATCTAATTCCTTCAGCATCACCTGATTTTCTTACACTGCACTCCATTACCCTAGTTTTGCTCTTGTTAATGTTCATCTTATATACACCTTTCATCACACTGTCCATTCCATTCAATTGCTCCTCCAGGGCCTTTGCTGTATCTGACAGAATTACTATGTCGTCGGCAAAACGCAATGTTTTTAATTCTTCGCCCTGAACTTTAATTCCTTCTCCAAATTTCTCCTTGCTTTCCTTTATAGCTTACTCAATGTACAAATTGAATAACAATGGAGAAAGGCTACAACCCTGTCTTACTCCCTTTCCAACCACTGCATCCCTTTCATGCCCTTCAACTCTGACAACCGCTGTCTGGTTTTTGTACAAGTTGAAAATAACCTTACGCTCCCTATATTTTACTCCTGCTTGCTTCAGAACTTTAAAGTTTATTCCAAACAACAATGTCAAAAGCCTTCTCCAAATCTACAAAAGCTAGAAATGCAGGTTTGCCTTTTCTTTATCTTCTAGGATTAACCGTAAAGTGAGTATTGCCTCTCGAGTTCCTACATTTCTCCTGAACCCAAACTGATCTTCCCCGAGGTCGGCTTCTACCAGTTTCTCCATCCTTCTGTATATAATTCGTGTTAATATTTTGCAACCATGACTTATTAAACTGATGGTTCTGTAGTTTTCACACCTGTCTGCACCTGTTTTCTTTGGAATGGGGATTATAACATTTTTCTTAAAGTCTGAGGGTACTTCGCCTGTCTCATACATCTTACACACCAGGTGAAACAGGTTTGTCATGGCTGGTTCTCCCAGAGACTTCAGTAGCTCTGAGGAAATATCATCTACTCCAGGGGCCTTGTTTCGACTTAGGTCTTTCAGGGCTGTCAAATTCTTCTCTCAGTACAATATCTTATTTCTTCTTCATCTACATCCTCTTCCCTTCCTACAATAGTGTCTCGAAGTTCATTTCCTAGTAGCTCATGAAAATCCGGGGCTTATAGTACAATTAACTTCTCAATAGGGGGTAACTACCGCTCCCCTCCCCCAGCCGCCCCCCCCCCTCCTAACAGAGCCATGCGGCATGCGGTCATACTACCTTCTCTAATACCAACAGAGCCTCGTGAGCAAATATACACTATAAACAGAATTACGATCTCTCTCTCTCTCTCTCTCTCTCTCTCTCTCTCTCTCTCTCTCTCTCTCTCTCTCTCTCTCTCTCTCTCATCCAACTGTCACAGCCCATCTACTCCGCTGTCAAAGAAAAATTACGTGTACCTAGTAACTTTCGTGGCGGTCGAGGGAGCGGTGCTCCGTTTATTGCCAGATACCCCTGCCGCTTTGACTTGCGGAGTATAACAGTCTCCTGGAAGACAGACACACATGCATGTACCAACTTTGGCGCTGATTGGCCAAACAGTGTCGAAGTCAGTTTTATTAAAGGAACGACCGACATCCACAATACAAAAAATTAGGTTATTTCTAAGAATGTTTGCAATCGAAAGACGAACATGAATCGATATATATACATATGCTATTTTGGTGTTCGCGGGAGCTACGTGTGTTTACATTGGTTATTTACATTTTGACATTTACGCTTGCCGAAAGTGAAATGAAAGAGGTAATGTAGGCATAACTGAACACCGGGATGCAACCTATCGGTTTTGACCAATGACATCTCAGTCTCAAGATTCGCTACGAAGTTATACCATCTAGTAAAACAGACTATCAACGAATATAAACATACGGGATAATATATATATATATATATTTTAGATAAATAATCTGTGATTATCTTCGTAAATTACAGATTACCACAACAGAATGTACCATCCATCATAGGTGTCAGAAAAAATTCGCACTCACTTGCGAAAAACAACCTCTTAACTTATACCTCACTTATAGAGAAATTAAGTATCACTTTTTAAACACAAAATCTTAATTTGTGTTCTGCTTGTAAACAAACTGTCGTCTTTAACCCAGGTATACAACTGCACGTTCGATATACATTCATTCGGCTAAAGTCTCCATCTGCGGCATGGGTAGTATCCGTAGCAGTGTTAGTTTGGCAACGTAGTACATTTCGAGTAGCCTGTTGCGTGTATGATAATTCAATTACTGACTGTACAAGGGTACATCGACGATTATTATTTTTACAAATATGTCATATTAAAGGAAGTGGTTATGCAGGAACCGAAGAGTACAGATTAAATTTTTGCAAGCGTTTTACCAAATTATGGATATTGAAAAAAATTGTAATTCATATCATTTGAGAGCCAGACAGGGTTTCGATTTACATAACAAAGTTTTACATCTGAACAGAAATACAGTGCATGTGGAAAAACGTTATGTAGTGTGCGATCTACATTCGAACGCTGTGATTCATATCTAAAATAAAATCATTCAAACGTGATAACACATTCAGTTTCACATCTTGTAAACATTGTGTGCCGCCATTCATCCCAGCAGCCACAGCGACTGTTAACACTGCCGCTTCACGTAACTTTTACCCATTCATCCATGCCCGTCTATTTCGTCTGCAAGCATTCTTGGAAATTACCAAAAATTACGTGGATAGTGGTTTTCTTTTAGAGGTCAAGTAGAAAATTTTCATTAAGCTCTGAATTAAACTGTAGATTTGTATGAACTACAAAAACGTAGTGATTCACATCATCGCGCTTATGAAATGTATCCAAACGATTGAGAAATATTAAGGAACATTGTACTTAGAAAATGGCTACCTGTTTCATCTGGTTAGGAAATTAGTTTTCGGTTTTTTCAAGGTCGGATAGTATTTTGTAGGGCAGGGCAGTGTTGTCAGACACTGAACAGTACGAATAAAATAGGAAATGTCTTTTCTAGAATCCGGAAAGCAGTCTCTGATTCTCATGAAGAGCGGATCTGAATAGTTACTCGACATCAGAATCTACTCAACTTGAATGGAAGGGTGGGGGAAGCTACTCTCCGATTTCGTATGAATAATACTACGGAAGTTTCTCAGAGGCGGAGAAGTTTCAACGTTTTCTGAAGTGATGTCCGTAGCATGCTTCGAGTTGAGAGTTCTTTTGACATTAAGCTTTACCGTGGTTTGTAATAGCAATGACAAAATGAGTACGAAATCAAAAGAAGGTACCTTATAAGTAGCCTGAAGAAATACCAGAGGACTTAAATTTGTATAAATAAAAATATTTTCCAGTGACAGTTCAAAAAATTTATATAGTGACAAGAGTGACAGCACAGTTTGTTCATTATCGACATAGAAATAAAACAAGTGGATTATGTTGTGTTTTTACAGTGGGTATTTACGATCATATTTTCTGAAATGGGATCTATTAATACGGCCCTATCAGTAGCTATATCTATAAATCCAAATCCAGTACATCTCTGGACTTCGCAGTCTGTATCACAAATATTGCTGCAATAATTAAGTATTTGTTATTTTACTGCTCTTGTTGATTCTACCAAAACCAGTTGGCCCACTTAAGATGCCTTTTCTGACACCATATATCTTAAATTGTTATGCTAGAAGTAAGCTGACGCGTCATTACTGATTAATTACAAAACTAATGGTCTGTTCGACGTAACAAAATAGTACGGCGTATCGCTAAATACTTCTAAACAAGCAGACCATTGGGTGTTATATATAACCGAAAGTATCTCCCGTAAGAAAAACACAGTTCCACATTGGAATAGATAAAAATGAAGTATTCATAAAATTTCGTATCCATACTGTATTACACCGGGTTATTTGTAGGACGCAATTCTAGCCGTCAGCCTTTGCCCTAACATCGTTGTGTTGTGTGGCTGTTCGTTTTACGTGGGCAGTTACTTTTACCAGGTGGACAAGGGTACATCGAGAACCTGTCAACCATAGAGCAGGAAAAGCATTCTTTGTTTCTACGAAACGCTAACCTAGTCATTCTATGTTTTGATTTCCAAGAATATTAACATCTTGGCAAATCGGGCGAGGCTGTGGGGACAGGAAGTAAATAAAAACAATGAATTGAAACATTATTTGCAGTTGGTTACGACTGAAATACGTTTTCCGCCATGGTGATGTGACGCGTCAAAGAATACCAGTGGCATCCAGTCGGAAAATATTTGCCATTAACCTAACAATGACAAAAATGGTGTTGCGTGTCAAAAATTCGGTAACACTATCAGAAAATTAATATTCGGAAACTCAATATTTAGCCTTAATTATTTCGTCCTGCACGTGAAAAACTGAATACATAGAGCTAACTGGAAGAAACAAACAGCTGCTCTGTCACAGACACTATATATATTATCTCTCTCTCTCTCTCTCTCTCTCTCTCTCTCTCTCTCTCTCTCTCGAGAGAGAGAGAGAGAGAGAGAGAGAGAGAGAGAGAGAGAGAGAACGTAGAAGAGGGAGCGAGAATGTACTTGTGAGAGCACATGCTTGGTGTTGTGGTTGCTGGCCTCACCTGGGGCTGTGTCGGCCCTGCAGCAGCCGCAGCTGGCTGAGGCGGCGGCAGACAGCCTGCGCGAAGGCGGCGGGGTCGGCGGCGACGGTGCGGGGACGGGCGTGCGGGGGCGGCGACGGCGGCGCGGGGGCGGCGGAGGCCTGCGGCGGGGGACGCACCGGCAGCACCATGGCTGCTCTGCTCGCTCTGCACTCAGTCTACACCTCTCGGCAAAGAGAGCGCGTCGCACGCCGTACACACGCTCTGACCGTGACCGCGGAACTCTACAGGGGGAGCCTGAAGCTCGAGCGACGCTAGCGCCCCCAGCGAGCACTACATAATAACAGAAGAATGGCTTCACACAAAAAATAAAAGCTTTGTTCGAAGAGTTGCTAGAAAGCTACTTGGAGAGCCAGCAAACAGGCGCTACTGCGCACGCGCGGCAACGGTGTCCGTGTTCGGTGTTTGTGCTCTTCGAACACCCATCTCGTTTTTGTTCGCCGCCTTCGCTAGTGTAGCGTGAAAAGAGCAGAATGAACAGCAACGGCGCGAATGTTATTTACATCATGTTTGATTTGATTTGTTTATTCACCACTTATCATTTAGAAAATTACACGAGATAGGTTTCGTCATAAAACAAATATGTTTAGACGCATACTTAAATGAAAGATACACATAATATATAGAAAAATATTTACAATATAGCACAGTATAGGCCTACTACTTGCAAAATAAACAGTTTCGCATTTCCTTAAGGAAAGTTGTTGGTGCTTTTTTTTTTTTTTTTTCAAATTATATTTTATTTAAATACTGTTTCTACATATGATAACTTTTTGTAAGGAGAAACATTTTGACACCTTTTTTGAAGCTGTCTATACTATTTATTTGTTTAATGTCTTGAGTCAACGTATAGTACAATACTGTCCGGAGTTGTCATTTTGTGTTTTCTTGTCAGGTGGAGGTGCTTCCTAATTCGTGGGTTATGGTTATGTATATAATTTAGCTGTTTCTCCCACACAGGAACCACTCATGTTCGGCACACAGGAAACGTTGTGGTGTAGAAACTCTACATTAGCTATGATACAGTTCTGCAAGAACCACAGCGACAGATTTAAACTGAAACAGCAGTTCTTGGGCGGTAGGGCTGTTTATTTGAAGAAAAAAGAAAAGAAAAAGAAGATAAATTCGTGGAACAGCATTTACCGCAGTGTAGTACGAGAACAAATAGAGATGACTTGTTACGGGCATACAAAAAAACATTGTCGCTAATAGGCCCAAGACCTGTTTTTGAGAGAACAACGGTGAATTTACTATCTCGCCGTGAAAAACGCCTAATACTTCGGTACGGTGACAACAAATGCCTCAAACCGGGATAAGCACTGTCACCCAAAATATAAAAACCTTGGCACTTTTCCTCAGTGCTTTCCGACAGCGTACTCGTTCTGAATACTCTGATACCGTGGACCGATCCAGAATGGGTCTCTAATGTGTCTCTTGCAGAAACCACCTGCAACTGAACGGGAAAAAATCTGGACCTTCTTTGGGCATGTCTATTTTGACATGGGTCCCATCTATTGCCCCTGCCATTCCTTTATTGCGCAATGAGTCTCTACGTCATCTGTTACCTCTCCAGTTGACCACTTTATAACGTCCACGCTCAGGCTACTCATAAGTTTTGCAGCTCTTTTAATTTCCAAATACAAGCTGATAAACATTGAACCTGTCTGCTACATTACGAAAACCTGCAGCTTCATGATCAGCAAACCACAAAAAGAATCAGATTATGTTGTAATAGGAGTATCTTTCCCATTCCCGCGTCCTGGTACGTATGTAAGAAACTAAATTTCTAAATTGTTCTGTCAAAGCCCACCCCACCCAAAAATGTTGGACAAATTCATTATCTGAGAAACGTAGCACAAAGTATTAAAAAAATGTGATTCCTGCCTTTTATTTTGGCGCAACAACATTGCGTTAGAAATCGACGTCACTGGAGACGAAATCTGAATCGCTCGACATTTGGAACGAATGTAATTTTGAATTCTGTTACCTTACACAGGTGATTTTATAAGAATAAATAATACCGTACAATTATAGAAGAAACACACAAGTCTAATGTGTCCACTTCTGAGATAACTTCCATTTTGAACAAGGGCGCGTCGTGTATCCCCGCCACAAATAGGAGAGCAACGCGCACGCGCGAATCTGGCAGCCAGAAAAATGTCCTCGGGCAGCATCTGGCTACTTGGCTCTGCTTGCTAGCAGCTCTTCGAACAGCTGGCGCCCCTCATCAACTAGCCAGATTCGGCGCCAGGCGTTCTTCAAACACGAACTTTCGTACTGCGCATGCGCGGTAGCCACAAAGCAACTCTACGAACGAAGCTAAACTGACACTTGTTGCATTTAATGTAGGGAATGGAAGATTACCTACATATTGTACGGGGCACGTAATTGGTTGGGAACGGAGTAAGACTGGCTTGTTGCCTTTCCCCAATGTCATTCGATCTGTACATTGATCAAGTTGTGAAAGGAAGTAAGTAAAAATTTGGAGAAGTGATTAAAGTTCACGGCGAAGAAATAAAAAAAAATTGCGATTTTCCGTTGACACTGTAATTACGTCAGAGACTGCAAAGGACTTGGGGAGAAATTAGAACGGAATGGGTAGTGTCTCAAGAGGACGTTGTAAGATGAAAATTGACAAGAGAAAAATAAGGGTAATGGAATGTAGTCTTAGAAAATCAGGCGATGCTGAGGGAATTAGATTAGGTAACGAAACAATAAAGGTGGCAGATGAGTTCTGTTGGGTCAGTTGAGCACCTGGGTACCACCCGTCGCCTTAGACCCCGTGAAGTCAGCGTGTTGTCTTGTATGGCCCGAAACAATTATCATTTTCCTTCTGTAAACGACGTGACATTACATTTTACAATACAAACTGATCAGTTTACGTTCACCCATCCACCAAACCCGAGAGCCATATTTTAATTTGTTGTTGTTGTTGTTGTTGTTGTGGTCTTCAGTCCGGAGACTGGTTTGATGCAGCTCTCCACAATACCCTATCCTGAAAAAGTCTCTTCATCTCCACATAAGAACGGCAACCTACATCTGTCTGAATCTGCTTACTGTATCCATCTCTTGGTCTTCCTCTGCGATTTTTTCCCCCACACACTTCCCTCCAATGCTAAATTCACAATTCCTAGATGTCTAAGAATGTGTCCTACCAATCTATCCCTTCTTTTAGTCAAGGTATGTCAGAAATTTCTTTTCTCCCCAATTCTGTTCAGTACCTCCTCATTAGTTACGCGATCCACCCACCTAATCTTCAGCATTCTTCAGTAGCACCATATTTCAAAAGCCTCAATCCTCTTCCTGTCCGCACTGTTTATCGTCCATGTCTCACTACCATACAAGGCAACACTCCACACAAATGCCTTCAGAAAGGACTTCCTTAGGCTTAAATCAATATTCGAGGTTAACAAATTTCTCTTTTTCAAGAACGCTTTTCTACCCATTGCCATTCTGAATTTTATATCCTCTGTACTGCGACCATCATTTGTTATTTTACTGCCCAAGTAACAAAACTCATCTACCTCCTTTATTGCTTCGTTTCCCAATCTAATTCCTTCAGCATCACCTGATTTTCTTACACTGCACTCCATTACCCTAGTTTTGCTCTTGTTAATGTTCATCTTGTATGCTCCTTTCAGCACACTGTCCATTTCGTTCAACTGCTCTTCCAGGTCCTTTGCTGTATCTGACAGAATTACTACGTCGTCGGCAAAACGCAATGTTTTTAATTCTTCCCCCTGAACTTTAATTCCTTCACCAAATATCTCCTTGCTTTTCTTTATAGCTTGCCCAATGTACAAATTGAATAACAATGGAAATAGACTACAACCCTGTCTTACTCCCTTTCCAACCACTGTATCCCTTTCATGCCCTTGAACTCTAACAACCGCTGTCTGGTTTTTGTACAAGTTGTAAATAACCTTACGTTCCCTATATTTCACTCCTGCTTGCTTCAGAACTTGAAAGAGTTTATTCCAATCATCATTGTCAAAAGCCTTCTCCAAATTTACAAAATCTAGATATGTAGGTTTGCCTTTTCTTAATCTATCTTCTAGGATAAGCCGTAAAGTGAGTATTGCCTGAACCCAAATTGATCTTCCCCGAGGTCGGCTTCTACCAGCTTTTCCATCCTTCTGTATATAATTCGCGTTAATATTTTGCAGCCATGACTTATTAAACTGATGGTTCTGTAGTTTTCACACCTGTCTGCACCTGCTTTCTTTTGAATGGGGATTATAACATTTTTCTTAAAATCTGAGGGTACTTCTCCTGTCTCATACATTTTACACACCATGTGAAACAGGTTTGTCATGGCTGGTTCTCCCAGAGACTTCAGTAGCTCTGAGGGAATATCATCTACTCCAGGGGCCTTGTTTCGACTTAGGTCTTTCAGGGCTCTGTCAAATTCTTCTCTCAGTACAATATCTTATTTCTTCTTCATCTACATCCTCTTCCCTCCCTACAATAATGTCTCGAAGTTCCTTTCCTTTGTAGAGCCCCTCTATATACTCTTTCCACCTTTCAGCTTTCCCTTCTTTGCTGAGAACTGGTTTTCCATCAGTATCCTTGATATTCATAGAGCTGTTTTTCTTATCTCCAAATGTTTCTTTTATTTTCCTGTAGGCTGTATCTATTTTTCCCCTATTTATACATTCTTCTACATCCTTGCATTTGCCTTCTAGCCACTCCTGCTTAGCCATTTTGCACTTCCTGTCAATCTCATTTCTTAGTCGTCTGTACTCCATTTTGCCTGTATCATTTACTGCATTTTTATATTTTCTTCTTTCATCGATTAAATTTAGTATCTCCTGTGATATCCAAGGATTTTTTGAAGGTCTCGCCTTCCTACCTGTTTTGTCCTCTGCTACCTTCACTATTTCATCTCTCAATTTTACCCATTCCTCCTCGGCTGTTTTATTTTCCCCCGTTTCTGTCAATTGTTGCCTTAAGAACCAGTCCCATCTTCTTATTTCCCTACCTTTTTGTAGTTTCTTTAGTTTCAGCCTACAGTTCATAACCAACAATTTATGGTCAGAGTTTATATCTGCCCCTGGGTACGTCTTACACTGTAAAACCTGGTTCCGAAATCTTATGGGACTTAACTACTCATGAACTAGCTGTTACTAAGGACGGCACAAATATCCATCCTCGAGAGGGGATTCGATCCCCCGACCGTAGTGACCGTGCAGACCGTGACTGGCGCGCCGCTGTCCCCTCGGCCACCGCGGCCGTCAAAGGAAAGTTTCTTTGTGTTTAACGGAAAGTTGTACTTTCTGAGTATTTTTTATTTTTCGAGTGATTGCTTTCTGCACTTTATTCGTTTAGTATGTCGCTGCCCGTGACGTCACGGGACAAACTCGACGGGTGGTTATCTGGTCTACAATTATGCCGTTTTGTTACTTTAACAGTAAAGTAACATATGACGATTGCAATACAGAGGATATAAGATGCAGAATGGCAATTAGAAGAAAATCGTTTCTGAAAAATAGAAATTTATTAACACTGAATAATAATTTAAGGATAAAGAAGTGTTTTCTAAAGCTATATGTGTGGAGTGTTGCCTAGTACGATAGTGAAACATGGATGATAAATCGTTCAGACAAGAAGAAGATAGAAACTTTTGAAATGTTGTGCTACAGACGGATGCTGAAAATCAGGTGGGTACATCGAGTAACCAATGAGGTGGTACTGAACAGAATATGCGAGAAGAATTTCTGGCACATCTTGACTAAAAGAAAGAATGAATTGGTAGCACACATTCTTAGACATCGACGAATCGTGAATTTAACATTGGAGAGAAGTGCGTGTGATAAAAATCGCAGAGGGAGATCAGGACATTTCATTGGTAACATCAGATATCAGTCTCTATGCTTCAAGACTGTGAGTGTTAGTTTAACAGTTTCTCAAGTGTTTGTGCACGGACAAATTATTTATTTATAGCAGCACGTTCACTATTAAATAACCAGCACAATATGTCAGTATATAGGCGTATAATTTTTGTAGAACTGAAGAACGAAACCAAGCAGACTGTACTGAAATGGTTGATTAATAGCAGTCGAAATGTTCAAACAATACTTTCATACAGCACTAATAATATGAAGTGGTAGTTAAGCTTTTGGGATTCTCATTGAAAGCAGATGTTTCCAAGTGAGTGAATTGATAAAGTATAACAAACGACTGCAAATGAACACTTTGCCGGCCGCGGTGGCCGAGGGGCTGAGGCGCTTCAGTCACGGTCTGCACGGCCACTACGGTCGGGGGTTCGAATCCCCCTCGGACATGGGTATTTGTGCCGTCTTTAGTATTAGCTAGTTCGTAAGTAGTTTGTAAGTTTAGGGACTGATGACCCCGTAGTTAAGTCCCTTAAGCTTAACAAACATTTGAACATTTGAAATGAACACTTTTTATTCCTTACATAATTCTCTACCTTCTCAACATCCTTTACAAACCAAAATAAGAGATTAGTGGATTGTACTTTTGACAGCTCCTACAATTTATAGCGCCACAAAAGCTCCGAGATACGACCGCATGTTGAATGCGCTACTCCACTCAAATACAAATTGAATATGGAATCTTTTGCGGCGTGTTTTGTTCGACCCAGCAACTTGGCTGTGCTGAATTTGCGAGGTTGCAGAAATTACCTGAGAATTTCGCGACTCTTTCAGAGTCAGGGATCTCCCATGTAGTTTCTGCAACTCCGCAACTCAAAAAATGTTCAAATGGCTATTAAGCTTATGGGACTTTATTGCGGTAAATCAGTCCCTAAACTTACAAACTACTTATAAACTAACTTATACTAAAGACAGCACAAACATCAATGTCCGAGGGAGGATTCGAACCCCCGACGGGTAACGGCCTCGCGCATCGTAGCGCCTCAATGCGCACGGTCAGTCCGCCGCGGCTTCGCAACTCACAAGGGAACGGTCCAATAAGACATGTCGAAACCTACCCTGAAATTTTTTACACAGGCAGAAGACAACGAAAGAAATGCACTGTCAAAATTTTAGCTGCTAAGAGGCACTGCAAGTATTTTTTTAAAATAGCTGAAAATTGCCAAGTTCGTAGCGCGCCAGGTGGCGGTAGAAACGTACACCCCTACTGGCGCTGTAGCAACAGCGCATGCGCAACTAGGAGCGCGCGCACACACACACACACACACAGAGACACACACACACACACACAGAGACACACACACACACACAATCGAGGTCGGTGGTATATTGTAATCAGGAAACACGACACAACCCGTTGTAAAGGACGTTACAGGTTATCGTTCGACTATTAACTATTGTTGTTGTGGTCTCCAGTCCGGAGACTGGTTTGATGCAGCTCTCCACAATACCCTATCCTGAGCAAGCCTCTTCATCTCCACATAAGAACGGCAGCCTACATCTGTCTGAATCTGCTTACTGTATCCATCTCTTGGTCTTCCTCTGCGATTTTTTCCCCATACACTTCCCTCCAATGCTAAATTCACAATTCCTTGATGTCTAAGAATGTGTCCTACCAATCTATCCCTTCTTTTAGTCAAGGTATGCCAGAAATTCCTTTTCTCCCCAATTCTGTTCAGCACCTCCTCATTAGTTACGCGATCCACCCACCTAATCTTCAGCATTCTTCTGTAGCACCATATTTCAAAAGCCTCAATCCTCTTCCTGTCCGCACTGTTTATCGTCCATGTCTCACTCCCATACAAGACAACACTCCATACAAATGCCTTCAGAAAGGACTTCCTTAGGTTTAAATCAATATTCGATGTTAACAAATTTCTATTTTTCAAGAACGCTTTTCTACCCATTGCTATTCTGCATTTTATGTCCTCTGTACTGCGACAATCATTTGTTATTTTACTGCCCAAGTAACAAAACTCATCTACCTCCTTTATTGCTTCGTTTCCCAATCTAATTCCTTCACCATCACCTGATTTTCTTACACTGCAGTCCATTACCCTAGTTTTGCTCTTGTTAATGTTCATCTTGTATGCTCCTTTCAGCATGGTTTTGTAGTTATCACACCTGTCTGCACCTGCTTTCTTAGGGATGGGGATTATAATATTTTTCTTAAAGTCTAAGGGTATTTCACCTGTCTCATACATCTTACACACCAGGTGAAACAATTTTATCATGGCTGGTTCTCCCAGAGACTTCAGTAGCTCTGAGGGAATATCATCTACTCCAGCTTTCCCTTCTTTGCTGAGAACTGGTTTTCCATCAGTGTCCTTGATATTCATAGAGCTGTTTTTCTTATCTCCAAATGTTTCTTTTATTTTCCTGTAGGCTGTATCTAAGTTTCCCCTATTTATACATTCTTCTACATCCTTGCATTTGCCTTCCAGCCACTCCTTCGTAGCCATTTTGCACTTCCTGTCAATCTCATTTCTTAGTTGTCTGTACTCCATTTTGTCTGTTTCATTTACTGCATTTTTATATTTTCTCCTTTCATCGATTAAATTTAGTATCTCCTGTGATATCCAAGGATTTTTTGAAGGTCTTTCCTTCCTACCTATTTTGTCCTCTGCTACCTTCACTGTTTTCCATTTTGTCTGTTTCATTTACTGCATTTTTATATTTTCTCCTTTCATCGATTAAATTTAGTATCTCCTGTGATATCCAAGGATTTTTTGAAGGTCTTTCCTTCCTACCTATTTTGTCCTCTGCTACCTTCACTGTTTCATCTCTCAATTTTACCCATTCCTCCTCTACTGTTTTATTTTCCCCTGTTTCTGTCAATTGTTGCCTAAAGCTCCCTCTGAAATTCTTAAGAACCTCAGGTTCCTTCAATTTATGCAGGTCCCATCTCCTTATTTTCCTACATTTTTGTAGTTTCTTTAGTTTCAGCCTACAGTTCATAACCAACAAGTTATGGTCAGAGTCTATATCTGCCCCTGGGTATGTCTTACACTGTAGAACCTGGATCCGAAATCTATGTCTTACCATTATAAAATCTATCTGGTACCCTCCGGTGTCTCCTGGTCTCTTCCACGTATACAGCCTTCTTTTGTGATTCTTGAACCAGGTGTTTGTTATAACT
The DNA here is from genome assembly GCA_026315105.1 of Locusta migratoria. NCBI lineage: Eukaryota > Metazoa > Arthropoda > Insecta > Orthoptera > Acrididae > Locusta > Locusta migratoria. The sequence goes on from CM048745.1 coordinate 44,053,884, forward strand.
AAATTATGTTCTGTACAAAATTTTACCAGGCGGCTTCCTCTTTCATTCCTTTTGTCCAGACCATATTCACCTACTATCCTCCCTTCCTTTCCTTGTCCTACTACCGAATTCCAGTCTCCCATAACAATTAAGTTTTCCTCTCCCTTAATTGTCTGAATAATTTCCTTTAGCTCCTCATATATTTCTTCGATTTCCTCATCATCGGCAAAACTAGTTGGCATATAAACCTGTATTACTGTTGTCGGTGTTGGCTTCGTATCTATCTTGACAATGATAATGCGATCACTGTGCTGGTCATAGTAGCATTCCTATTTTCTTATTCATTATCAATCCTACTCCTGTGATACCCCCAATTGATTTTGTATTTATAATCCTGTACTCACCTGACCAGAAATCCTGTTCATCCTGCCACCGAACTTCACTAATTCCCACTATATCTAACTTCAACCTATCCATTTCCCTTTTTAAATTTTCTAATTTTCCTACGCGATTAAGGGATCTAACATTCCACGCTCCGACCCGTAGAATGCCAGTACTGTCTCTCCTGATGATCACATCCTCCTGAGTAGTACCCGCCCGGAGATCCGAATGGGGGACTATTTTACCTCCGAAAATTTTACCCGAGAGGATGCCATCATCATATGTTCATACAGTAGAGCTGCATGTCCTCGGGAAAGGTAACGGCTGTAGTTTCCCCTTGCTTTCAGCCGTTCGCAGTAGCTGTGTGTCAAAGCCACATTAGCTGATGTTACAAGGCCAGCTCAGTCAATCATCCAGACTGTTGCCCCTATAACTACTGAAAAGGCTGCTGCCCCTCTTCAGGAACCATACGTTTGTCTGGCCTCTCCACAGATACCCCTTCGCTGTGGTTGCACCTACGGTACGGCTATCTGTATCGTTGAGGCACGCAAGCCACCCCACGTCAGCAACGTCTGTGGTTCATGGGAGTGGTTAACTATTATCAGATGAATTTTGCAGTATTGGTAAGTATTGACAATAAAATAAAGCTGAATTAATATTTATTGTGATTTCGTCAGGCATGACTGCATATATATATATATATATATATATATATATATATATATATATATATATATATATATATATTCTTCTTCTTCTTCTTCTAGTTTCACAGTAATGTGGAATCCAATTAACGTTCTCGATTTAGCAAAGATGAAATACAAAAATGTTCAAATGTTTGTTAAGCTTATGGGACTTAACTACGGGGTCATCAGTCCCTAAACTTACAAACTACTTATGAACTAGCTTAGACTAAGGACGGCACAAATTTCCATGCTCGAGGTGGGATTCGAACCCCCGACCGTAGTGGCCGTGCAGACCGTGACTGAAGCGCCTCAGTCGCCTCGGCCACCGCGGCCGGCAGATGAAATACGAAGAACTTGGTTTCCAGCCGAAATCACCTACTTCTCCTGAGTAGGTACATATGTGTCATTTGTTGATTGATTTCTTTGACATTCATTCGAATGATATCGACATTTCGTTTGAATTTGTTGCGCCAGTAACAGTTCTGAAGAAGAATTCCAGTGCCAGCTGCTGCCAGTGTTACACCGTAAACAGCGCCAAGTGTCTTAATTTAAGTTGTGTCAAATTTAATTTGCCAGTCTAGTTCTTCATTTTCGTTAGTAATTCGGTGTTACAGGTTTATTTCCGCGTGTTGGCAGACCAGCATTCAGTCAGTTAGCAGTCAGTTCAGTGCCAGCTGTTGTCCCTGCGCCATCACCTAGAGCGCTAAGTATAATAATTTAATTGCGTGAAATTTCGTTGCCACTTAATTTCTTAATTTTCGTTAGTGTTTCTGTTTTTAAGAGGTTTCTTCTCACCTACTTGAAACATTTCTTTTGTGCTACTGCTTTAAGAGTTTATTCTCGCGTATTTTGATAAATACCGTGTGTATAGTTTTCGTCTGCTGCAAGCTACGTGTCATATTGTCACTTCCTTAATTCGTGTTCTGCTTTGAGAAAGCTTATATTCCCGCGCGTTTGATAACGGTGTATTCCACAGATATTCTTGTTTATTTTGAAAACTGCCTGACTCAGTTTCTTTGTTTTGACAGTGTACTTACCACTGACCACAGTTCAGTCAGCTGCCAGCCGCTTTTATTAAAGCACTATGCTACTTAAAACTTGATTACTTAGTTTTCTACTTTCTACAGTTAATTTATCGATAGGATGGATAGGATGTGTGCCTGCTGTGTGCGGATGCAGGAGTTGGCCGCAGTTCGCGAAAAAACTGAGCGTGCTGTTGGCTACGGTCAGCCGTCTTCAGGCTGCTGTCTCGGGGTGCAGCGATGGTGGGGAGTCTGGTGCGTCGAGTGGGACACCTCAGGTGTCTCATGCTTCGCTCTGTCCCTGCTACCGAGGCACCTTCAGGTATACCGGACGTGGTCGGGCCGCCCTCTGCGCAAGGGGAGTGGCGGGTTGTACGGCGTTCGCGTCGCTCGAGGCAGAAGGCCAATGTGGAGGCTGGACGTCCGTCTACGCCCGTTCGCCCTGTGAGTGGACGTGTGGCCACTCCTTCAGCAGGGTCCAAGCAGGTGCACGGGGGGAGGGGATTATTAGTTACTGGAAGCTCCATTGTTGGGCACCCCGCACAATTCAGCGCAAAGTTCCTAGTGATTGGAAAAAAGCGCAGGTGACTCCCGTTTATAAGAAATAAAAGATAACTGACCCACACAATTACAGGCCAATATCGCTGACATCAGTTTCCTGTAGAATTTTGGAGCATATTCTCAGTTCGAATATAGTAAATTTCCTTGAAACGGAATAGCTTCTTTCTATGAATCAGCACAGGTTTAGGAAACATCGTTCATGTGAAACTCAGCTTGCCCTTTACTCACATGACATCTTCCGAGCCATGGATGAAGGGCAACAGGGGGATTGTTTTTCTCGACTGCAATAAGGCCACACTGCAGACTGCTAACGAAGATGCGAGCTTATGGAATAGGTTCACAGATTTGTGACTGGCTGGAAGACTTCCTAGGTAATAGAACGTAGTTCGTTGTTCTCGACGGCGAGTGTTCATCAGAGACGAGTGTATCGTCAGGCGTGCCCAAGGGGAGTGTGATAGGACCGCTATTATTTTCTATATAAATGATCTGATGGACAGATTAACTTGTAATTTGCGGCTGTTTGCTGACGATGCTGTGGTGTATGGAGGGTGTCGTCTGACTTAGAAAAAATTTCTAGAATGGCAGCTAGCTTTCAATGTAGAAAAATGTAAGGTGATGCGCATGAGTAGGAAAAACAATCCCATAATGTTCGAATACAGCATTAGTAGCGAGCTTCTTGATGCTGTCGCGTCGTTCAAATATCTAGGCGTAACACTGCAGAGCGATATGAAATGGAACGAACATGTAAGGACAGTTGTGAGTAAGGCGGACAGCCGACTTCGGTTTATTGGGAGAATTGTGGGAAGATGTGCTTTGCCTGTAAAGGATACCGCGTATAAAACGCTTGTACGACCACGTCTTGAGTATTGCTCAAGTATTTGGGACCCGCAGCAGATCGGTTTGAAGGAAGACATAGAGGCGGTTCAGAGGCGAGCAGCTAGATTTGTTACCGGTAGGTTCGACCAATGCGCGAGTGCCACGGAAACGCTCCGGCAACTCAATTGGGAATCGCTGGAGGAAAGACGACGTTCTTTTTGTGAATTTCTGTTGAGGAAATTTAGAGGTCCGCAATTTGAAGCTGAGTGTAGTACGATCTTGATGCCGCCTACGTACATCCTCGCGTGGTGATCACAAAGACAAGATAAGAGAAATTAGGGCTCGTACAGAGCCATATAGGCATTCTTTTTTTCCTCGTTCTATTTGGGAGTGGAACAGGAAAGGAAATGCCTAGTAGTGGCACAGTGTACCCTCCGCCAAGCACATTACGGTGAATTGCGGAGTATGTATGTAGATGTAGATGTACCTTCCAAGACTTAAAAAAACGCGTACTACATCAGCTTTCAGCGACAAAGAAAAGGCAGTGAAATATTGATTAAACGAAGGATGGAAAAAACGCTTGAAGTGAAGCAGTGTGCAAAGGCATTTTCGTTTCGTAAAATCTGAGCTTGAACCTTATAAATGGAAGAAAGAATTACATGAAGTAAGAAATATGCGCCAAACGGAAACTCGAAAACATCTGAAAGAAAAACTGTTCGAAATATTTAGAACTGCTCGTGAGAGGCAATGCAACGTTACCGATGGAGATCTACGAGACTGGGCCCTCCGAATTGCATCTGACACGAACATTGCTAATTTCCAGGCTTCGTCTACCTGGCTACAAAAGTTCAAGAAATTGTATAGAATAGGAAGTCGCAGAATTACCAACTTTACGTCACGTAAGCGTATAGAGCAGCTACCAGCGATAGACAATGCCATAGAGAAGTTCATAAGTGACATAAAAACGATACTTGCTGTTATTGCTACAACAGCTGTTTCTAACGCTGATCAGTCAAGTTTCGTGAAAGAGCTGCGTGCATGCCGCACTTTATCATTCAATCAATGAATGCAACGACACATTCATATACGATAATGCAAGTGATAAGTATGAGTGGTTTGCTGTTTCCGCAACTGTATATCTGTCTTCAAGAACCTCAAGGCAAATAAGGACCAAAATAAAAAATGGACTGTTTAATTGCAAAAGTCTTGTAATCGACGTATCAAAATCTGGAAAAATGGAAAAAAATAATTTTCTACATTTCGTTCGAAATATATTCCTTCCAGTTGCAGAAACTATTCATTACTTTTGTTGGATTCATGCTCTGTACATAATGACGCCTCTGTTTTTGTGGAGGACAGCGAAAAATCTGTGGATGTACTGTGGATTCCGCTTGGAACTACTAGTGCGATTCAACCTCTCGATAAAGAATTTTTTCGACAATGGAAAGCATTTTTTAGGAAATTATCAGACAACATAATTTCCGATACGTCTCTCTCATTTCAGGTTTATCAGCGGTACAGTATTCTTAAGCTCCAGTTTTCTTCGCCGTGCTTTACGAATTTGATCAAGTATGCCTGGTATGCAGCACAATATGCAGAACAACGGATTGGACCATTTCTGACACCGTCCCAGTTCTGTCTTAGTGATTACTGCGAAGTGCCCGAATGCATCAATTTTTCCTTTGTCCGGTTTGCCTGGTGCAAAAAAAAAAAAATAATTGTTTTTGTCATTCAATAGACACTTCACATTTTTGTGACGACTACATGGAATAATCAAAGAACTATTTCACTGATAGTCAAATGCACAAAATTTAAAACTTGTTTTAAGGAATGGCTGACAGGAACTGTTATAAAATGTGGTACTACTAGACACATTTCATTTCAACAAATTACAAGTCCACATTGACGAAAGTCGTCTATGACATCAAACACTGTCATGAATTTATTTTCTTTGCTAACCACTTTTATCAGAATTTCATGTGCAAGAGTTGAACTGTCAGCATCAAGTTATTCAAAAAAATGTTGTATTGTTAAAGCCAGGTGTTCCCCAGAGCAAACAAACTAACAAGGATGAGCTCCCTGTCAACGCTCCCTGTCAACTCCTCCAAGTACTGGCATGCCTTCCGGGCCGGCCGCGGTGGCCGAGGGGACTGAGGCGCTTCAGTCACGGTCTACACGGCCACTACGGTCGGGGGTTCGAATCCCCCTTCGGGCATGGATATTTGTGCCGTCCTAGTTCGTAAGTAGTTCATAAGTAGTTTGTAAGTTTAGGGACTGATGACCCCGTAGTTAAGTCCCATAAGCTTAACAAACATTTGAACATTTTTGAACATTGGCATGCCTTCCGCCGCCTTACTGCCAGTCACTCCACCCCCCACTACCCTCTTCTCCATGATGACCGTTCTCTTACTGACAACGACAGTAAGGCGTTTTCACTATTCTCTCTTACTGGACATCCATGAGCGAACCGATACCTCCACTCCTCCTCTCGCCCCTGGCTTACAGTACTTGGACCACATCTCCCCTCAGAATTGAACACACCCATTACCGCCCGTGACATAATCGACACTCTTCGCACTAAACACAACACCGCCCTCGGTCACAACCGGCTGACTTACCGCCACCTCCGAGCCTGCCCCCCCCCCCTCCTTCCACGAAGCTCTTGCCACCTTATACAACGTCATCCTTTTCACTGGCTTTTACCCCAACCTGTTGAAGACCTCCCGTATTTTCATGTTCCTAAAACCTGACAAGCCCCCATCCCAGACCTCATCCTACCGTCCCATCAGTCTTACCTCTGTGTTCAGCAAGGTCCTGGAAACCATCCTCTCCCGTTGTATCCATCAGCACCTCCACCGCCACCAGTTCCTCCCCTTTTCCCAATGTGGCTTCTCTGCTGACGACCAGCTCCTTCGCCTAACTCATCTCCTATCTGTCCAACTCAATTTCCGTCGCTCCACAATTTTACGACCGTGTATGGCATTCCGGTCTCCTTTTCAAGCTCCAGTTCTACGCCCTTCGAGTTCGCCTCGTGGTCAATCCTGACAAATCCCAGGCAATTATCATAGGTTGTACCACTCCCTCCTTCCGTCTCCATGATTTCTACCTTACCCTCCACAACCGCCCTATCCACCACACCCCCACCCTGAAGTACCTTGGCCTAACCCTCGATCGTAACCTTTCCTGGACCCCGCACCTCCGCACTGTCTGACATAAAGCCCTCTTTCGCCTTAACCTCCTAAAACTCCTCACCGGCCGGACGTGGGGTCTCAGCCCCTCCACCATTCTCTACACCTACCGCTCCCTCATGCATTTTGTCCTTTGCAGCTTCCATTCCGCATAGATTTCCGCTCCCACATCTTATCACAACTATTACAAAACCCTCCAAGTCCTTGAGCACCACGCCTTCCGCCTCGCCTACCGCATCCAGCTCCCTTCCCCCACGCGGATCCTGTATGACCTGATCCCATATCCCCACCTCCTTGAATACCTCCAACATATCCGTATCCTCTATACCACCCATAAAACAGACTCCCGCAACCCCCTGGTCCACCCCATCCTCACCAAGCCTGGGCCTCTGCTACGCCTCTACTGCGTTATACCCCCTTCCCTTCATCTCCACACCCTCCATGTCCTCTCCCAGGGTAACTTCCGCCACCTCCCCCTCGCTGATGACATCCTTCCCCCTGACATATACCCGACCTACCTGCCCTGATCCCCCCCGTAGATGTATGGCCCCCTCTCCCCCCACCCCTTCCCCTCCGCCGCTTGACTACCCCCTCCCTGCCCTGGAGTCCCTACGGCTCCTCCCTACCACCTCCTTTCCCGCCGTTTTCCCTCTCCCCCGCGCTTCCCTCCCCCCCCCCCCTTTATCAGTGCTACCTCATGTGTTGTGTGCTGTGCTCCAGTGAAGTGTATGTTTTTTAACTGCGTCCACCGCCATCAGACAAGTGTCGCACCGTGTGTTTTAATTAGTGTCTCCGTGTACTCGCCGTCCTGTGTTGTTGTCGTCCTATATGGTTTTTAGGTCGTCGTGGCTCATCATTTTAACTAACTAAATGTGGTTTTAATCATCTGTCTTTTGTAATGTACTTCCAACTGTCGCCTTGTCTATTTTGTTGTATCTCCGTTGTTATATCTCCCGTTATTTCTTTTAATTCCCACCTCATATATGTATTTTAATCTCTCTCGGCTGAAGAGCAGCCTATGGTGCTGCTGCCAGCCTACCAGTGTAACTGGTGTGAAATGCAATAAAGAAAAAAAAACAGTGCATTCAAAATGTCATCCAATTTAAGGAGCTTTTGAGGCGATATAAATTGTAGTACCTATCAAAAATATAATTCTGAAACCATGGACGACGCCATTCTGCTGATAACTCCTGAAAATTTCACTGCAGCTCTACTTTCCATTTGCAAAATATGCGCATGAGAAAGAGAATAATATTACGAATAACATATTTTCATTTACGATGATTGTTACTCTTTTAGGCATGGAAGTAAATTCTTAGCAATTCATTCACTTCGGAATTTTGGCTCCTAATAAGGATTACAAAAGTTTAAGCACTACTTCATAATATTACTGCTGTATAAACGTAACGTCTGAATGTTCGGAGTGTAGTTAATCAACTATTTCAGCAGAGCATTCTCAGTTTCGGACTTCAGTTTCACAAAAAATATAGGCCTATATACCGATGTATTTTGGTGCTTGCCTGCTAGTATGTGAAAGCGTAGCTAAAAATAAATAATATGCTCGTTAATAAACTATCGAGAAACAAATTAGAACGTCACATTCTTGAAGATATATAGTTTGACTAGCTGAGAACCCGGCGTTCCTCGGGTATTTATTTATTTATTCCTGCTTTGAGTTAGTACTTCTCCTATCCCTTCTCTCTCTCCCTCTCTTTCTCTCTTTCTCTCTGTCCATCTTGTAGTTTCTAAAAACCTGTTATATTTATTGGAGAATAAATATATTTATGTAACTGTAGCTACAAAATTGCCTTAATAGCGACATTTTTTCAAAAAACTTTTCATTCCCTATTTCACCCCTTTGATGTGTGAAATTCCAAAAATACCGAAACACTTTCTTTTTCTTTTTTAATTGGCCAAAAGGCCAAATATTAGTTTCCGTAGCTCTAGCATCAAAATCGTCCGAATAGTAACGTATTTGCAAAAAGAATTTTTGATCCTCTATTTGACCGCCTTAGCTGTTGAATTTTCATAAACACCGAAACACGTATTTTTTTAAATCTTGACCTAGAGTTCATATAGGAATTTCCAACCAAGAATCCAAATAGCAATTTTTTTTTAATTCTGGGTTCAAAATTGGCGTAGTAGTAATATATTTTGAAAAACACGTTTCATCCCCTATTTCACCCCGTAAATGGTTAATTTTCTGAAAATAACGAAGCACGTATCTTTTTAATTCTGACAAAGAATTTATGTGGTTATAGCTCCAAAATTGCCTTAACAGGAAAAGATTTTCGAAAAACATCCCCTCTCCAATTTAGCCCCCTTGATACTTGAATTTTCAAAAATAGCGAAACACATATTTTTTAATTTCTAATGAACAATACAAATACCAATTTTTGCAACTCTAGCTTCAAAATTGTCTTGACAACAATGTGTTTTCGAAAAGAATTTTTGATCCCCTATTTTACCCCCATTGTTGTTGAATTTTCAAAAATACCGAAACCCGTGTCTTCTTAACCCTGATCAAGAGTCCATGTCCTAAGTTTCGTCGTTATAGCTTAAAATTTGTGTGAACAGCAACATATTTTTGGAAATCAATTTTTGCATCCCGTATTTCATCCCCTTACTGGTCGAATTCCCAAAAATAATAAAAAAGACCACGTGTCTTTTAAATTCGAACCCCGAATCCAAATCCGAAAATTTGTAGTTCTAGCTTAAAAATTGCCTAAATAGCAACGTATTCTCAAAAAGACATTTCATCCCTATTTCACCCCCTTACGGACGGAATTTCGAAAAATCGCTTCTTAAATGACGCCTACAGAGTAATATCAACATCCTCTACAAATTTCAAGTTCCTGTCTTCAGTGGTTTGGGCTGGGCGATGATGAGTCAGTCAGTCAGTCGAGACATTGCCTTTTATATATAGAGATATCTGCCGAGTAGCTAAAATAATCAAGATAGGTACACAAGAACCTCGTTTATCCGCACAAAGTGGGATCGGATGTAATCCGGATTGTAGAAAATCAGATAATCCGGGAACCTTACAGTAAATAGGAAAACAAGCAATTATTGTAACTCAATCCTTACACCTCTTGTAACTCCTTGCCGAGTCATCTACTTTAGAAGTCAGCGTCTTACTAGGTAGCATTCGATAAAGAAGTCCAGATTCGTCAGCATTCTAAACCTAGTGTAGGATTAATTTTTTTTGAGGAAACAATTTCTTCAAAATTCTTTACTGCAGCGACTGAATCCCTCGAAAAAATTTTACGCTTCACTGACAACTGACGTATTCAATCTATCCAACTAACCTTGGCTGGCAGTGAAGTTAGAATCACCATCGGGTAGCTTTCCGTTTAGCTTAGCGTCTTTTCCTGCACAGCTGGACCGGATATTAGAGCTCCCTGATCTTTTTTCTCGCTGAATCAAATGAATAATGTTTCACCCAGTGTTTCATTTCTTGCTTTCATAATTGTATCACCATTTTGCGAACTGTCTTTAGTTATCATTCTAAAGCAAACGTCTTGAATCTCTTTTCGGTTGGTTCTTCTTCCAGTATGATACAGTTGATGTCCCAAAACCATATTGTGCGGCTGTGTTTTTCAGTTTTCCTTTGTCTATTCTGTTTACTGGTTCCAAATTTTATCAGTCGAAACAATCACTTTCTTCTGATTCGAAGTTATTTCTCTCGCTACGCTAAAGCACTATACTGGTAGGTAACAAATCAACAATGATCATACTAAATGTAACTGAAAGCGCGGTACGGGTGATCTTTTTGTTGCCTGCGGTGTCAATATAATAACGTTACGTACAGTAATAACAGTACAATAGTAATAACTCTATACGGTATCACACGTTTCCGCGAAAAACAAATCGACCCAAATAAAAATGAAATCCCGATTGATGGGGGACAGATAAACGACGTTCTTGTGCACACGCAAGGCGTAGAAATAAGGACAAGGCAAAAAGGGAATTTTTAAGAAAATCTACCACCTGTCTAGTTTAGAATATATTGTAATTTGGCATCAGCTAAAATAAAAATTAAAAAAATAAATAAATAAATAAAATAAAAGCTCGTGCAACTCCATAGTACGCACTGAGCACGCGAATGCAATCACAGCGGTTCCTTTTAAACTCGAGCATATCAGGATGCAATTCATTTCTGGTGTTAAAACGTTCTTGGACGATACAGTGGCAACTTTTCTATTGTGGGCCGTGAGTATTACACCGCAGTCACTTTTTGTTATTATAGACTCTCATGCTAGTGCGCTGCGACCCACGTGGTGGTCGGTTTGCAGCACCAGAGTACATTGCTAATGCTATGCGGGATCAGGTGACCAAATTCAGACATGTCGTGACAAATGCTGAGGCAGGTGGCACCCAGCGCCTCTCGCAGCGTACAGTGGCGGCAGCAGGGGACTACCTTGAGGGTATGTAGGGCCAGGTTTGTCACTTGAACTTTATGTGTACTGTGTGGCCATTCTTTCGCACCGTGAGGACCATATTGCCCTGTATGCTATCATAATAAATTAGGTCAAATGTTTGTAGAGCTTATGGGACTTAACTACAGGGTCATCAGTCCCTAAACTTACAAACTACTTATGAACTAGCTAATACTAAGGACGGCACAAATATCCATGACCGAGGGGGGATTCGAACCCCCAACCGCAGTGAATATATTAGTGTGTTACAATATTTCAGTGTTATTCATTGTCCACACATGTAGTTAGTGTGTTACAATATTTCAGTGTTATTCATTGTCCACACATGTTGTTAACTAATTGTCCTTTCGTATGTACCATGTATGTCACATTTTCTAACCTGACTGGTATCTGTAAGAAAAAATAGTTGCCATGACTTCTGGCCCAACCCTCGAATATATCAAATGTCTTTGATACGTAATGTTTTGCAGCTCTTAAATGTTGTAGGAAAGACATTTTTATATATTGCACCATAGCTGCTTTTATTTTAAATGCTTACTAGTTTCGGGCTTTGCCCATTTTCTTAATAATATAAATTATTAATATTTATATTAATACTAGTATAAAGGACTATTTACAGATGTTGTCAGGTGAGTATAGTCACTTGAAACACTAGACGGATGAACTTCTTTTAGAACCTGTTTCTTTGCATACAGTTTGAGCCAAAGTGGTTAGATCCATCTTACAACCTTCCCTTGTTAGTAACATATAAATGGTAAATTATAAATACTTAGGCCTAGCAATGTTCATCGTTCCTTATCTTTTAAGCTGAAAAACGTATGTCTTCATGTACGTTTGAATGATTTCTACAATTAGGTACGGAACACCTGCCGCCTTTTCTCTGTAGTACTGACCATTATTTACAACAATGATAAATAAAGCTTTCGAAATATTGCCAGATCCATTTTTTCCGTAGCGTATATCTTACAACTGTCTATTTTTAGGTAAGCTCAGCAGCAAAAGTGCACAGTTAATAAAATAAACAAAACACATCCACTCGCGTGTGCTCCAAACACAGCAGTTTACTCGGTTTAACATGGCAGACGTCGCGCATGCATAGTGAATCCTAGGGCAGAGTTTCCTGTCCGTATAATGCCTACTCTGTGATTAAGAAGCGAGCCGAGCCGAACTCGTAGTCGGCTTGATATGTTATCCGACAGCTGGGTCGTACGCCCATGTAAAGCAACTGAAATTGAACGTTTATGAACATCGGAGGCCTTTCGTTCTGCATATTACAACATAGCTGGCAACAGTGTACAACAAGGTGTGAGTCTGTTGCTGTGTAAAACGTGAAGCATCAGCTCCTTCACATCCAGCCTTCCTCTCCAAACACTTTGGAAAGCGAACATATTCGCGCACTTTCGACACACAACATGCTAAATTCGTTTAATATGCTCCTTTTTGTAGAGAAGCCTCCAAGCTTATCATCATCTTCCCACTGGCCCTGTCAATGTATGACTATCGGCCTACCATTTCTACTTCTTTTACGCCCTCCTCTCTCTCTCTCTCTCTCTCTCTCTCTCTCTCTCTCTCTCTCTCCCACTAGCACTGCCTCCTTTCTCCTTCACTGTCCTTCTGATATTCTCATTCAGCACAAAAAATCACGAATATGTCTGTGTGCTAAAATTTCTGGTGAGGAAGGTGGCATTGGAACTGATGCCGATAGTCCCACACTTTCCTGTCAGAGAAACTTATTCACCTTTTTTATGCTTAAGTAGTATCACTGTCGGTAATTTGGTAGAACGCTTATGAATCGAATTCGGAACGCTATATATCGATCGATCTGCCAGATTGATATATCGAAGAAAGAACGGACGCCCGATGTATAAAACATTTGAGGGATCCTGACACGTCGTTGTTTCTGTACGCTGTGTGAAGATAGCGCATGTTTTGTGAAGAGTAGATTATCTTGGCTTGGAAAAACAGGACTGGTACCCACGTCTTATACATCACCGGACAAGAACCAACCAGGAACAAGTCACCAGTAACTTGTTTCATCGCCATCACTTACTACAGCAGCTATTGGAATGAAACCACAAACCACTTGTCAAGAAGGTGACTTATTTATAAATGATCTTTATACTGAAGTAAGTGGTGTTTCACATTTCTCGGAGTAAGTGTTTATAACGCGCATGTGTCCATTCTTGTTTTTTTATGAATTGTTCCACCGACGATTACAGTTAATTTGCTGAGCGGGCAATGGTTCTTCGAGAACCTGTAAACTGTAGAGCAGGAACAGCATTAATTATTTACTTCATGGTCGACACGAAAAATTAATGCCGTCAGTGTATACGATTCTGTTTGTAACATCTAAGCACTCGACACTATACCACGACACGAATGGTAAAATTTTACGGGATTAATTTTTCGTGCCGACCATGAACTAAGTAATTAATGCTGTTCATGCTCTATGGTTGACAGATTCTCGATGTACCCTTACCCGCTCAATAAATTAGCTGTAATCGTCACTGGATACTTCACAACGAAACATGGCTGCCGCTCAAGCATTGAGATCGATCTGGCAGCTCGATCGATATATAGCGTTCCGAATTCGATTCCCAAGCGGTCTACCAAATTACTGCATTTTCCAGCCAGTTTCCTTACTTTCGCTTTTAGAACAGGGCATACAGTATAATAGAAAGTCTGCGGGTTTAGTTAATTTTGGGCAGTTGCAAACACGAACAGAATTGCCACTGCCTTCGTAAAATCAAGGCTGTAGCATAGCCGTGATGACGTCATGCATTGAGGTAAGGCTCCTATAAACCCGAGCTGAACTATCCGCCATTTTTTCCCCAAGTTGTAGGAGTTACCCACATTCGGGACGAAGCTCACGCGTTACCTCGTGTTTCATTCAACTTGCTCACACACAACTGCACTACGTTTTCATCTTCGTTTTATTTATGGAAATAATTTATAAACAGCATATACTGATAGTTTACGACCATGCACTTTTTGACGACCTTACGGAATTTTTGAGATGCGAGGAACTTTTTTTCTGTTGAAGTTAGGTGAACACATTAAGCGAATGAAATATTCAAAATACATCAAATTTTCATCCTCTCCAAAGAGAAACTCGTGAGAAACGTATTGCTTGAGATAATGTCAGTTAAATATGACGAACTGGGATCCTCCCGCCCGTCTAGTAGTAACACGTCTTCCGTATTAGAGATCCTAATAATTAGGCACATATTGTTACTGCATGACATCCATACTTGAAGATGCTGGTACTGACTTCTTTTAAACCATTAAATTTAATAGTTGCACACTACAAAAGTGCTGTGTCTCTATGCAATATGCAATTTCAGTTTTCAAGTTATATGAAAAGGATATTCTAAATACCTCAATACAGAGTGCTTTATTATGTGAGGAAATTAGAACAAGTCAGTTCGTTAGTGAAGAGATCCTTCCTATCTGTCATTTTCAAGTATTCTCACATAAAATCCTCATTAGATCTAGTAACTCCTTTAAACTGAAGGAAATGTAACTCCTATTAGGTTTTAGAAACTGAATAGTAGCTGTGAAACACAATGGACAAGAAGCAAAGAAATAAACATTTGTGATTGACTGAGGAATATCTGCAAATTGAACAATAAATTACTAACTTTACTCTCTTTCATTCTACAACTATATATTTCCTTGAATAACGCGACAGTTAATGAAGTTTTGCGTAGTAACCATGTGGCAAAATACTCCCCTCTTTGCATGTTATAATTTGTCAAAATATCATTTTGATACCTCCAACCGTATATGAGATACGCAATGATTCATTCTGGCCTTATCGCCATCGGAAATCAGAGCGCTAAATAAAATAAAGTTTAGCGGTATGAGTGAAAGGTAAAGATCTCCTCCTAAGTCGAAAATAAAATTCAATCCACTAGGAAAGTTTCATCCGCAGCAACATATGGTACAACAAGCACCAAACGGAATATCATAGCAGCCCCTATTTTTTACTGCAAACTTTTCCTAATGTAGCCAATTATTTCGAAGCCAATATCTTATTAACTATGACTATTAACAAAATTACGAGCATTTCGTCACTGTGCTGACATATAAAGATTTAAGTAGCGGAAAAATTACATATTTCTACCAATTAGTTTTTGCGAAATCGTTTGTGAAAGATGGCAGGGCATGTGCCTCAACGCTGTTAGTGCAGCGCGATTCCAACCATGTTGGGGAAAACATGGCGGACGATTTAGCCTCGGTATTTAGGAGCTCTACCTTGAGGCGGTATTGTGGTAACTGATTGGTAGGCCGACGTTTGGAATAATTTCAAAATCCATTTCATATGCCTACCTACCAATCAGGCACCTCAATCCCGCCTATTTGCATGACGGCATCATGACTACGTTACGGCCTAAATTTAACGATGACAGTGGAACTGCACTCATCTCTTGAGAGAAGAAGCCAGACCGTATGAATGGCAAAATTTTAATTTTTTCACCAAATACCTGTATTTTCCTTAAAATGGCACGACGAGTAAAACTAAACAACCAGCAACTCTACATGGACAAAGCAGGTTGGATCATTACATATAAAAAGCAATATCTCGCTATGCAGTAACTGTGTTCTATAACTAAAATAAAATCTTTATAAGTAGTTTGTAAGTTTAAGGACTGCTGACCCTGTAGTTAACTCCCATAAGCTTGACAAACATTTGTAAATAAAATAAGTAATTCGTTTTATTTTATAATGCCTCCAGGCTTATTTCTGTTGTACCGGTTTCTTTTATATATACCAAATACAGATCTTACCTTTTGAGTGCCTGCTAGCCAACTGTCCCCCCTGACTATCTTTTTAAGTAGATTCAGAAAATAAAGAAAAATATATTAATATAAAAAAGAAACAACTTCCTGATGTTCTGCAAAACTTTTTTTATTGGTCACAAACCGGCTTTCGGCTTCTTAGGCCATCATCAGGTGACAACAGAATGTAGTACACATGTTTTCAAAGATGTTAAGATTTACAAAGATGTTATCAGAGACAATCGATACTTCACAGGAAAGTTCATTGCGAATACTTATTTATGAGAGTTATTAACATTTATATAATAAATATGTGTAAAGCATCAAAACTAATATGATTATTATTGAAAAGGAAGGTTGAAAATAAAACTTATTTCAGTAGAGGTGTAGAGGGGAACTGGATCTGATCCTTTAATACTAAACTAGCATCCTGAGCCAAATGTTTATTGATTTCCAATATTTCCAGTAGTGTCATCTTTCTGCTTTTCTTCAGATGACACTAGAATCAATATATAGAAAATCCTAACAGGTAAAATCTGCAATGACACAGTGAAGTACACGGCAAAGTGATGAAATAAAGAACCAAAACTTCCATCCCTCTGGAGAATACACACAGCTCCATGAAGTCGCACATAGAATTAACACTAAAAACTGCCATTGATAATGGTTCACAAATAAAGAAGCGAAACGCCTTTCATTTAGTTGCAATAGACGGAAATAAACCTCCGTAATTGTTAAATACTGTTTAATTAATATCTCGTTTCATCGTAAGAAAACTATAGTTATTCCTGTATACCTGTAGATTAAAAAAAAAAAAAAAAAAAAAAAAAAGCTTT
Organism: Locusta migratoria; assembly: GCA_026315105.1. Taxonomy (NCBI): domain Eukaryota; kingdom Metazoa; phylum Arthropoda; class Insecta; order Orthoptera; family Acrididae; genus Locusta; species Locusta migratoria. Next base: position 44,070,573 of record CM048745.1, read on the forward strand.
GAGTATTAATGATTGTGTAAAACATGAATTCCTTCCCAGGCTATCATTTAAAAAAAGGGTTATATATCTTCAACAGTTTATAAGATGTTATGATTGTTACCTCCGCACAATTCAGGTTGCATGTGGAGAGAAATAGCACGCTAGTCGCGACGCTCCCGTACCGTAGATATACGAGCCAATTCTCAAAAACGGACACAGGTATCGTCCTGCTCTCAACTTAAAAAATAATTTCGAATTATTGGCTTCATTTCATCCGCAACACTATATGACCTAAAATGAACCATTCGCAAAGTAGCCAGCGACAAAATTTTTCGATGTAAACACAAGTTTAATGCAATAGGTTACTTAAAAATTAAGTATCCGAATAACTATGAGGAATTTTGAGAAAATAGACACTTCGTTATCAAGGTGGGGTATGAAACTACAATATATGCAAAAAAACCATTTTTTTTTTTTTTTTTTTTTTTCGTGTTAGTTTTCTCCAACTCGACAGAGATGTAATAAAAAGTGAAAAAAAACCACGCACAAGCGAAAGTAGTGCTTTTTAATTTTTTTAAAGGAAACCGAGAATCTGTAACGAAAAACTAAATGTGGTAACTGATGTAGCTTTGCTTCCTTAACATGCAGTATTTTTTACAGCAAAAAAACCAGGAGCGGCGCCTTGGTAAACGGCAGCGGCTCGCGTCGTGCTCCCGACTCGCCACCGTCCGCCACGGCCGGAAAAGGGAGGGGGGCCGAGCCGCAATCGCAGTTAACAGCCGCGTCTTGGACAACCCACCTTTGGGTTGTCCAAGACGCGGCTGTTACCTGCGATTGCGGCTCGGCCCCCCTCCCTTTTCCGGCCGTGGCGGACGGTGGCGAGTCGGGAGCACGACGCGAGCCGCTGCCGTTTTCACCTAGGCGCGGCTCCTGGTCGGCGACTCGGGAAATTCATGACGAAAATAAAATTTCCGATTTTTTCGCTGTAAAAAATACTGCATATTAAGGAAGCAAAGCTACATCATTTCCCACATTAAGTTTTTCGTTACAGATTCTCGTTTTCCTTTAAAAAATTAAAAAGCGGTACTTTCGGTTGTGCGTGTTTTTTTAACTTTGTATTACATCTCTGTCGAATTTGAGGAAACTAACACGCAAAAAAATTTGGTTTTTGCATATCTTGTAGTTCCATACTCCAGCTTGATAACGAAGTGTCTATTTTCTCAAAATTCCTCATAGTTATTAAGATACTTAATTTTTAAGTAACCTATTGCACTAAACTTGAAGTGTTTACATCGAAAAATGTAGTCGCTGGCTACTTTGCGTATGGTTCATTTAAGGTCATACATTGTTGCGGATGAAATGAAGCCAATAATTCGAAATTATTTTTAAAATTGAGTGCAGGACGATACCTGTCTCCGTTTTCGAGATTTTGGCTCGTATATCTACGGTATGGGAGCGTCGCCACTAGCGCGCCATTTCTCTCCTCGTGCAACCTGAGTTGTGCGGAGGTAACAATCGTCACATCTTATAAACTGTTGAAGATATTGAACCCTTTTTTTTAACGGTAGCCTGGGAAGGAATTCATGTTTTACACGATCATTAATACTCAAAGGGTTTTTTATCTACAGGTATACAGAAATAACTATAGTTTTTTTCCGATGAAACGAGGTATTAATTAAACAGTATTTAATATTTATGGAGGTTTATTTCCGTCTATTGCAACTAAATGAAAGGCGTTTCGCTTCTTTATTTGTGAACCATCATCAATGGCAGATTTTTAGTGTTAATTCTATTTGTGACTTCATGGAGCTATGTGTGTATTCACCAAAAGGATGGAAGTTTTGTTTCTTTATTTCATCACATTGCCGTGTAATTCACTGTGTCACTGCAGATTTTAACTGTTAGGGTTTTCTGTATATTGATTCTATTTTTGTGACACATGACCATGAAAGCTGTTAAAACTTTTTTTATTAACAGACACCTTTTAAATGACGACACGAAATTCATACTTGAGATTAGATTAAATGTCAGCCAGTTTGTACATGAATTGGAACATGCAGAGAGTGACATACAGAGAAAAATTCCTATAACCGATTCAACAAATCTATCAGTGTAGCTGAAAGAAAAATAAAATAAAATAAAACGCAGTGACGCTAAGGTAATTGTTCTTTTATTTTCTTATTTACGATTGTGGCGCTGTTTATAAGACCAGGAGTATGTTTATCTGAAACTTCTGATGCAGCTTGCATCTCTCTCGTCTCAGGCTTTTTTTCATTTTAACAGATTGGATTCACCTTCTGTATTGCCTTTGAAATAAGTCCCAGTGTTAGAAAACGTACAGTTGAAATTTTTTCCAAGGCAGATCAAAAATAGCAAACATAACAAACAAAAGATTTTTCTGTAGCTTGTTAAATGTATCAACAACAGTTGTAAGACTGTTTGCTAATTTGTTATAATTTATTTCATTCTGACCGGTTTCTGTCCTAAACCATCGCCTACGAAATATGGAAAACAAAAAGATCTTAAAATATCGAAGATGCCATCCATACCGTACACGAGACATTTGAATCTAAATGGTACACCACAACATTTATCTTTGTTCATATAAACTAAGATAATTTTTACGGCGCGCCACAAAACGGACTATTGGTATGAATGAAATTAATGAAAATATTACATTAACGTTGTAATGACTTTCCTTACACCAGTGGGATCACCTAAACAAAAGAAATTAGTTACCATGGGTCACATTTTTTATTTCCAAAACCCTAGAGGCCAATACAGCTCTTTTTCCAACCTTCATTTCTCTTTTATTTCTCCGAATATTTTCAGTTTACTCTTATATATGTCACTAGATTGCCATGAAATCTAAATCTATTCAACATACAAAGGCAGTAGCTTAATGGTGAGACGAGCTCATCTTATGCGTGGTTCATATCCATTTTTCTTCGGTCCGCTTGGCTTGACATCTTTCTGCCGCTGCCTTGAGTCGTCCGACTCCCATCGCAACACTGCTCACTGGTGCAGTCCTGCGATTGTCGCCGCATCAGCCGCGCGGCGCACTTCAAACTCAAAGTGCGCATGCGCGAACAGCCAGCCTCTGACGTCACAAGCCAATCCATCGCAGCCGCAGGCAGCAATCGCGCCTTGGACAACCCACCTAAGCTGGCACCGCAGCTGCCATCGCCGGCAAGTCGAAAGCCACGAAGGCGGTTGCGCTGAGGATTGATCACCCTGTAGATGACATGCAAATGTTTTCCCTTACAGTAGATGTGTGATAAATCTGTAACAAGTTGTGGCGATTAGCTTCTTTGACATTAACTCTCAATTAAAATAAGACTATCAATTCTGCTATCATTAAGTGCAGTTTTTCTAAAAGCCTTTATCGAATTTGATTACATTCGGGTACAATCTTACTGCATTGGCTTCACTGTTTACTTCAGAAATTTCTTTTTTATAGGATGCTTCAATGACTGCTTTTCAGTGAGTATAATGAACGTCGTGCTGTTCATGAAATAACAACAAAATCTTGTGGTTCCTCTGAATCGACTGTATTCCATTATTAGCAATACAATAACATCGAAATAACCTCTAGCACCTGTTCTGAGCTTCCAAGAATTCGTAGAATGAAGGCTTTCAGGACCGGATGTCACAAAGTTTGATTATTCCTTCGGGTTGTATGGCCGTAGTCCATGAAACATTTCTGTTCTAACGTTTCGTCCAGAGCTGCGCAGGACATTCTCATTGGTGCTTCCGGTGTGCTGAGTCTTTCCGACTGACCAGTCGGATGTTGGAGAGCAGAATGAATACTATCTAAAATGGGCGTAGTCTGGTTTTCACGTGGTCAGCAGTGACAATCTTTGTGAAAGATAAAAATTTACTATCGATTGCCACTATTTAAAGATATGAAACACAACCACGTATTCTGAAGAGCCACAGTCCATATATCACTCAGGTTCATGGCTTCTTAAAATTGTATATTTCAATTGCTTCTCTATTCATGTGTGAACAATAGATTGTCGTTATAAACAAAATTGTAGTTTCACGAAACTTCACACATAGCTGGCTCCTGTCTCTCACTTTTGCCCTTTTGGATTTAATGCATGTTGGTGTTTAAAGGTTGCTGTTGCTAACCACCTTCAGCTGCTTTTAATGTTGTATTTATGTGTAGTCATTGGGGCAGATGCTCTCGGGGCATCGTCGAACTTTAAATGCCCATTTTCATAATGTGCGTTACTGTATTGTGAACTGATTTATCACCTGTTCTAATATTTTGGTGTGACGTGTACCCTTTCCTAAGTTAAGTTTTTTCCCGTGGTTTCTTGCGTTTTATTTTGTTGCCTTGTAACTGTTGTGACCTTATGTACAGTTAGTTAAATTTGAAGCGTGACCTTTAGCCTTTAAAGGAAAAAAATCAAAAATTTTCGGCACTTTCTAGCATTCAATCACGTTTGTGCTTGATTAATTGTTTTAAAGCATGGTCTTAACCCGTATTCCTAAGAGAAAAAGGTTTTGGTATCAAGTATGTATGTATCTTGTAAGATATACATTTTAATACGGGTTTTAAATGTTGTTGTTTCCCGATCTTACAATTAAAAAAAAAAAATTTTGAATTTTCTCAAGACGCCTAAATCAAATTTACTTGAACTGTCAACTTCAGGTCTTTAAAATGATAGTAAATTTGTGAAAGTAGCAGTTGTTTTCATAACACCCCCTCTTCAGTCATCCCACTCCGTCTTGTTTGTCTAAATATAAATTGGAGGTCCCAGTCTCAGCAGCGGAGATACTCCACGGACGATCGTTGCGTCCACCCCTGTCCTACTGCATCAGTCCTGGAAGCATCTCCAGCCTCAGCAACGAAAGTACGCAACAGGTGACAACATCCGGACCAGGGGGCGTTCACAATGGGTCACTAGTGTGGTTTACCGCCTTTTTAATCGACTACAAAAAAGGAGGAGGTTCTCAATCCGATGGTATTTTTTTATGTTTGTTACTTCAGAACCTCTAATTGTGTGAACCTATTTTGATGATTCGTTTTTTTTATTTCAAAGCTGATGCTTTCGTGTGGTCCCATTTCAATTTGGTCCAGTTCTGACAATGGCATCCATAAGAAAACCATACAATTCTTAAATTTGTATTAAGTATTTGAGCGACCAATGGACGAGTAACTCAATATCACGCCAGCCCATTTCGATGATTCATTTTTGTTGGAAAGGACGTACTTCAAGCGTAGTTTGATGAGAGTTTGCTTAGATTCTGATTATGGGATCCATGACAAAGGAACGGAAATCTTCAATTCTTAGGAGCAAATTAACGATACTCGGCCGAATCTTTTATTGGCTATACTGAATCAATCCCAATCGGTGGGCACGTTGCTCCTCCGTCTCATTTGATAGACGATCGTTAATAAAGCGGAGACGGTGACTACGATTTTCGAGATTTTCCCTGTTCAAAACTTTTTTCATGTAAAGCCGCATTTTTGAAAGTCTATTTTTGCGCTCTTCGCAAGTCTCTTTTGAAATTGTCCTCGAGGTAGTATTTCTTCTGTTGAGATTGGCGTTTCTCCCTGACTTCGTTTGTTTCATTTAAACGGCGCTGTCTTATATGAGCAGCACTTTTAGTAGGTCTACCCATATTCAGAAAAATGAGTTAGTGTACTTCACATTCACTAAAAATAAAAAAAATAAACAATAATTTTTAAAAAACCGACTAAAAACTATTCCAAAACAAATTAATATGCATTAAAAAGTAAGCCAAGGAAACACTACGATGTACCTAGCAAAAATAAAACGAGAGTATTGAGACCGAAGTCGAATCGGCTGACCAACCGAGGGTGTCGGCAGAGTGTCGCCATAACGATACAGGCAGATAACCACGACACATGGTGGAATCACAAGTCCAAAAGGGACAACCGAATCGTAATCCTAGACGTAGTCGATAAACATCCAAGAGAAACAACGAAATGCGTGGGACACAGGCACATCTCACCTATTACTATGTATGTAGTTACAAACCTACCTTGGCTGACACCGACACCAAAAATAACAATAATAGTAACTACATTATATTATCGTAATAACTTGATTGAGTTTTAAGTGGTCTAATATTTTTCATTTCATTTTACTTAGGAGAACTCAAAAAATATTTTGATCATTGTTTGTTATTCATAAGTATGTGTTGAGTTAGATTTAAAGTGGGTTAGTACCAATCTATCTTCTTGTGTGGTATACACACAGATCCTACATACATATTGATGAGTGGAAAAAGTAAGTTGATTATTAAGTTGTAGAAGAGTGTATAATTATTTTTAGTGCATTGGTTTGCAATAGATTTGCAATAGATTTTTAATTCTTATTTTAGTTTTTTGGTAAAGTTCTTGTTTATAGGAAGAATTTTGGTTTAAGTCTGCACCCAGTGGCAGTTCGTAGTCAGTTTCGTTGGCAGGGCCCAGACAAAAATTTAGTACCCAGTATAATAGAATCAGTCTGAAGTGTTTGTTACATAACCTCCATTTATATATCATCACTTAAACACATTCGAAAGATATTAAATATGCTAATTATGCAGTAATTATTATAATCTGCGAAACACTGTAGCTAATAAAAATTCATACAAATGTACAATAAACATTTTTATTTTATTACTATTATTATTGTTTTGGGGGGGAATGTTACGTGTGTGTAATACTGTAAGTGGTCTGGTCCACCAGCTGCGCTGGTTTTCCGTGTACTTTTGTGGGACTCTGAGTTTATGCTATGGTGACACAATATATTGCAGAACTTGGGGAGCTTGGAGGTTCGTACTTATTGTAGTTGTGTTTCTGTGTACTGATTGTGATGTCAAAATCAAAATGAACTGTGGGAGAACGTATGTGACTTCTTCCTCACTGGGAATGCACCAGATAGACAACCTTGCGGCCGAGGTAAAATATCTGTGAAAAACCTTGGCTAGGAGCGGTTTTATGTGTATTTTACCTAACTAGCACGTTAACTAATGAGTTCTATGTTCTGACAGGTTAATTATACAGTAAATGTGGACGTCTGTTCTTCTGACTGGCAAACTTGTCAATTACTCTGTTGTTGAAGTTTGGAATATCACTGATTTCCTCCTTGTGAATGGAACAAACAGCCAATGAGTCCAACCTTTCTTAACTCATACTGTTCCTGAGGAAGATTTTTATTCTTTCTAAGGTGCTGAAACTGAGCTCTACTTCTGCTGTTGAAATTAGTGTAGTTAGCGCAATTTGTAATGATTTTGTGCACTTCAGTGAATGAGTCTTCAAAGGAATGTTCCACAAAGAAAGTAAAAGCTCACTAATCGATGTAATGCCTCTAAATATGTATCAATGCGATAAACCACAGACCATTCATTTTTCAATTTATCGTGGCAAATAGACGGACTGTAAGTTAGTTTTATAAAGAAGTAGTGACCAAAGTGGCTGGGAAATGTTCTCTAAAAGAAGCAAACTTTTTTGGATCAATGATTTTTTTTCTTATGAGACTTAACTTTAGGGGTCATCAGTCCCTAAACTTACAAACTAACTTATACTAAAGAAAGCACAAACATGGATGCCTGAGGGAGACTTCGAACCCCCGACGGGAAATGGTCTCGTGCATCAGAGCATAGCGCCTCAATGCGCTCGGCCATTTCCCCGTGGCATCAATGATTTCGAAGCTGCTAAATACATGAGAGTTTTGAAATCTTCCTTTCAGTTGGTTGGTCATAATTTCTTGACATTTGCTGTCAGATTAAGTTCACTGTTACATTTGAAACGTTTTCTTGGATGAGCAATAGACTCATCATCAGAAACTCTAATCCGTTGGATGTTCTCTCGTATTTCAGATACAGCACGCTCAAAATGATGAAATGCATTGGATATGGTAACGGCATTTGCACTTTGCATCTGATCTGTGTAACAGGTAATATCAATGTGTTTCACGATATCACGGAAAAAAATTTAAGAGGAACAAAAAGTGTGGATTGTGAAGTAAATTTCTTAAGACAAATGCTTGTCTTATTGTAACATCATCCCAGGAATCCTCTTCCTAAATCTTTTCAAAACATTCCAGTAAGCGCGATTTGTTTTCTCTGACAGTATTTACAATTCCATCTAGTTAAGGGGCTGAAGAAATTATTTTGTTGCAGACTGTCTGTAACAAATCACTTCGCTTGGGAGATGAAGAAAAAAATGTTGTAAAACCAGTAAGGCCCTTGACGTAGGTGCTAAGGGCAGGGTCGCCGGTTCCAAACTGTGTGAACCTGTTGCGCGACAGGAACAGCCCTCTTCACTGGTGTGCATGGCGGCAGGGGCCCGGGAAACGTGCAAGCCGTTCCCCGAGCAGCACTGGCTGAAGAGGGGCAGGGAAACAACTGCTGGCCAAGAGGTCTGCGGCGCGCCAGTCACCGTCTGCACGGCCACTACGGTCGGGGGTTCGAATCCCCCCTCGGCCATGGATGTTTGTGCCGTTCTTAGTATTAGCTACTTCATAAGTAGTTTGTAAGTTTAGGGAATGATGGCGCCGTAGCTAAGTCCCATAAGCTCTACAAACATTTGAACATTTAAAACACTTTTTTAAACATCTCTGTGACGTCACTGCCACTGATATGCGTCTTATCGCGCATACAGACACAGCGCCGCGTGCGGGGCCACGCGCACTTCTCAAAACTAACAAACAGGCTAACCTAGGGGGGCCAGACGTCCGGTATTTTACGGGATCGCCCCTTATTTTGCCCAAGTGTCACGTAGTCCCGACAAAATTAATACGGGACGTATATTGTCCCGTATTTTAGTAACCGTTCCATATATTTTGAATTAACATTTTTAAAGTAATTTTAGCGTAACGAAAAGGAGAACAAATGTTATCATAATCAATAGGCTTCAACTCAAAGGGGATGAGTCACGATTTTTGACGTAATTTTTTCATACATTTTTAATATTTCAACTTTTTGGGCGATCTTTTTTATTTTAAATGCAAAAAGCATAGGATGCACAAAATTCACTGCAAGAAGCCAGCGTGTTGAAAGAGTCTGATTTCTTGGTCAGTTTAAGTTCATTTCAGGAGACTTTAACTGGTTATATCGCGAAATGGGCTTATCCATTTCATGTGCTGAATGCATCTGATAAAAACAGGTCTCTCCTTTTCAACTTATTTGCATCTGGAGATATCTGTAGCAAATGCTGACGTGAAAACAGTGTTCTCCATCACAAATATTTCACGGACTGCGTAAATGACATATTTATGCCCCACTGAGGACTCGAACCTCCGACGACGAGCAACCGGCCGCTCCGCAGCAAAGCGTCTTAGAACGCTCGGCCACTCCCACCGCAGCGAGTAGCTACGTATGATTAATTTTTATATTAGCAACTGACTTGGTATTAAATGATTTCCAGAAAGCAAATGTAAATATGAGAACGACACGTCAGCTTGGAGAGCGTGCGACTTACGGAAATTTGAGACGGACGGGAGGCGAGCACGGGTAGCCAAGTGGAAGCCGGGCGCCGTGGCTCAGCGCGCCCAGCCAGGGGGCTGAATGCCCTCTGTAATAAAAACGCTGAGCCAGCCATTCACCGAACAAACTGAACGAACGAGCGCGAACCATAGATCTACCAGATGAAAAAAAAAAAAAAAAAAAAAAAAAAACAAAAAAAAAAAAAAAAAAAAAAGTTTAAGGCAACTGCTGGCCCGAAGCGGGAGACGGGTTCGATTCCCGGCCAGACTCGCATTTTCACTTGTCGCCATTGTTTGATTTCAATGCTCTAAAGCAGCCACTGTCAATCCTTTCTTTCCTAATCCTTCTTCCTTCCTCTCCTTTATCAATTTTGTGCAAAATTAGTGTTGAAGCATTAATTATAACCGCAGTTGCCTTAGATGACGAGAAAAGAAGCAGAAATTGGTGTAAGGCAGCCTGAACAAATAGGGATTAAGGAAATAGTTTTGAAGAGAATGTATGAAGGCGAGTTTCACATGTTGTACAGTGTATGAATACATTTCACAAAAAAAAAAAAAAAAAAAAAATAAATAAATAAATAAATAAATAAAAATGTTCGAATTGCTGATAAGCGGGAAGACCAAGTAAGCAGACACAAATTTAAACCAAGCGATTTCTCCACAATAAATAGATAAAAATAAATATTATCACGTCCTTTACGGTTTTTCTCTTCCTATTTTCACGTATCTTATAAAACGAAATATATTTTTAATACTGCATGCTATAAAAAGTAAACACAATAGAAAACTGATCTGTAAGCATCGACGATTACTCAGTTGTGAGTTTAAGGCCGTAACTAGGTTCGGTTTTATGAACAACTATTTATCTTGTTTAACATACAGTAAATAGAGATGTAAGAGAACAGTAGGTAGGGATGATTGTATGCCGATATCTGCTATAGTTTGTACTGCGTAAACTCGTTTCTACCATAACAATACATTCCGAAATATTTTTTATGCTCATATCATAGAGAACCGCGCGATAGTGAACATGCTTAATTAATATTTCTAATACATCCAAATCTCAGTAAAGAAATATATTTTAAGTAAGGTGGACACAGCGTCAATGAAAAGCAGTCATGTTAGCACTCACAAACCAAACAAATCCGTAACAGCCCATTGTAAGCAGCTGATTAGCCACGTTATTGTATTGTCACGCTACAGGGGAGACAGCGACACGAAAATGATACACAATCAGGGATGGGAATCATTATAACAACGGCGTTTATCGCTGCGGCGTGGTTTACTTACGAAACTCCAATCGAAAACATTCTCCTCCGAATGCAAAGATATATTGTTGAATCCCACACACATAGGTAGAAATGATCATCAGAATAAAATACGAGAAATCAAAGCTCGAACGGAGAGATTCAGATGTTCTTTCTTCCCACGCGCTATTCGAGAATGGAATGGTAGATTAATAGATACAGGTGGTTCGATGAACCCTCTGCCAGGCATTTAAATGTGATTTGCAGAGTATCCCATGTACATGTTACCTTCACTGTAAACATCAAACTCTACTTTCGAACATACTGACCGGCAGGCAAGTTGAGGCTGACGTGAGGTGGCACACAATGTGAACGACGCCAGTTGAAAGCATAGGAGAATTTTCGACGCCTACGTGTGAATGGGGCCCAGCCACGCCATCGCCGCCCCTTCGCCATCTGCTGGCCATCGTCCTGCCGCCCAAGAGACGCCGGTACTTCGCCGGTGATCCGATCAAGTCGCGAGAAACAGGAACTTTCCGGAAGTCAACACAGCTGTGTGAAGTATAATTTATTTTATTTACTCTACAACCAAGAAGAGCCTGTAATTCTGTTCATTCTTTAAACCGAAGAATATTTTGTTCAATTGAATCATTTGTTTTAGAAGATTTTCTTTAACCATTCAAGAGTTTCTGTTTCCAAGGTCTTATTATCTATTGTCAGTTGTGATGATACTGCTGGCCCTCTCATCTCAATGTTATCGTACGATACCGTCTGCGTCGGACCCGGAGTCGTGTGGTATAATAGTGATATATGTTGCGTGTGAAGTTAGTTACAAACGAAATAGCGAGATTAGGAAGCAGTGTAGGACAGTGTCTCGGTGATACTGTGATTAGTTAACAAGTGATAGATTTCATTAATTAAGAGATTCATATATTTTCTTTCCAGACGATTCTATTAACAATAGTTTCGTCATTTTATGTTATTTCAAGACTTAAGACAAACAAATTGTATAAAACAAAAAGACATGAAAATAAATAGCATTGTATATATGTTAGGCTCATAAACAAGTTGTGTTGACCAGCTAATTGTGTTAATTAATGTAATAGTCGAGATTTAAATATTGTAAGTATTTGTATATATTGACTGACGTGAGATTTTGAACTTATTTTGAGAATTGCTAAGATATTTGATAGTTCAAAATGTGTTAGGAACATGTATGATGTACTCATTAACAAATTAATTGACATTTAGCATTACTCTTTGTTGTGAAACAAAAAGCTCGGAGATTTCGACTTAAAAAGATATGTGCCATCTAAAATTATTGTATGTATAGTTTTCATTTTATATTGTGATTATTTTTGTGTATATGAAATGTTTTACTGTTGTGTTTGGTAATTATAAATTAGTATATTCAATTGTTATGAACAACGCATAATATAATGTCATTATTGTCGATGTTATATATTTGCCTCACCGCCTTGCGTGGTGGAGTTCCGAGTTTTAGCGTTTGCAAAGTACTCTGGAATCTATGTCAGTCTGTATTTTAAAACAGAGTACAGCTTATGAGTTTTAACAACGGGTTCATCAGTCCCTAAACTTACAAACTACTTATGAACTAGTTAAGACTAAAGACGGCACAAATACCCATGCCCCAGGGGGGATTCGAACCCCCGGCCGTAGTGGCCGTGCGGACCGTGACTGGTGCACCGCAGAGCGCTCGGCCGCCGCGGCCGGCTTTAAAATGGAATTACTACCAGCTAAGTTCGGTTGCATTGTGTACGTATTAAGTTGTAATGTTTTGGTGGAGAAGCAGTTTGATAGCAAATTAAAGAAGAAGTGAAAAATTGTACATACGAGTATTTATTTCTACCACGACGCCCCAGGTCAATAATTTTGCAGCGAGCAGAATCCCCATACATCGTAATGTTGAAAAGATGAGTCTCGTTTGGAAGTGGTAGAAAGAAATGTACTTACATAAAAACCAGTAAACATTATACAGTGTATTGAGTGACTTTGCTGCTTCTATAAAACAAAGTCTTGGTAACGTGCGTGTTCACATCATTTTGTGGAGTTCTTCATGTGACTCTTCAGGCTTTGATAGAGAGATGGTGAGAGATTAGGAGAATGTGCTGGCCAGGGCAGCAGTCGAACATTTTCCATATCCAGAATGGCCCGTAAACGACCTGCAACATGTGGTTCAGCCTGATGAAATGTAGGGTTTCCCAGGGATCGAATGAAGGATAGAGCCACGGGTCGTAACACATCTGAAATGTAACGGCCACTGTTCAAAGTGCCTTCGATGCGAACAAGAGGTCACAGAGACGTGTAACCAGTGTCATTCCATACAATCAGCCCAGGTGATACGCCAGTATGGCGATGACGCATATACACTTCCAATGTGCGTTCACCGCGATGCCGCCAAAGACAGATGCGACCGTCATGAACAAAACATGGATTTATCCGAAAAAAATGACGGTTTGGCATTCGTGCACCAAGGTTCGTCATCACGTACACCATCGCAGGCGCTCCTGTCTGTGATGCAGCGTCAATGGTAACTGCAGCCATGGTCTCCGAGTTCATGGTCCATGCTGCTGCAAACATCGTCGAACTCTTCGTTCAGATGGTTGTTGTTTTGCAAACGTCCCCACCTGTTGACTCAGGGATCGAGATGTGGCTGTACGATCCGTTACAGCCATGCAGATAAGCTGCCTGCCATCTCGACTGCTAGTGATGCAAGGCCGTTGGGATCCAGCGCGGCGTTCCATATTGCCCTCCTGAACCCACCGATTCCATATTGTGCTAACAGTCATTCGATCGCGACCAACGCGAGCAGCAATGTCGCGACATGATAACCGCAACTTCGATAGGTTACAATCCGACCTTTATCAAAGTCGGAAACGTGATGGTACGCATTTCTCCTCCTTACACGAGGCATCACAACAACGTTTCACCAGGCAACGCCGGCCAACTGCTGTTTGTGTATGAGAAATCGGTTGGAAACTTTCCTCATGTCAGAACGTAGTAGGTGTCGCCAACGGCGCCAACCTTGTGTGGAATGCTCTGAAAAGCTGATCATTTGCATATCACAGCATCTTCTTCCAGTCGGTTAAATTTCGCGTCTGTAGCACGTCATCTTCGTGGTGCAGTAATTTTAATGGCCAGGAGTATACACTAGTATCTAGTGCTTACAAAATGTAAATATCTTCTGGGCTGACCTTCATGATTGACGATTTCCATTAGCTCTCAACATGTTTGGAGGGAAGGACGTGGCTCCTCTTGCAATGTCAGATTAGGTGACATCAATAAGATTCATCAGGTTGAAATTCTTTAATGAACACAAAGTGCAAAGAACGTCCCAGTGGGAGGTTTCTCTTAGATCTCGACACATTTGGAGGAGATTGATGATCACTGCAGTTTGGTCCCATAGCTTTACAAACATTTCAACATTTGGAGCCATGGACGTGGCTCATGAGGCAATGAGAGACGAGTGTCGAGTCGCTTTGCTGTTTCAGTGCTACCTCCCTCCATGGTACAGCCCGTACATCAGAACAGTTGCGCGACAAATAACCATCAACAACGTTACTGCTTCCTGAAATTTGTTGCACGTCCGTCGTGTACTGTGCCACTAATTCCACCAGCCTACATAGTTGTTTGGCATCGTGAAATGCTTTCACAGCCTCATCCCATTTCTACATCTACATGGGATACTCTGCAAATCACAGTTAAGTGCCTGGTAGAATCACCTTTATACCATTCTCGAATAGAGCGCGGGAAGAAAGAACACCTGTATCTCCCCATTCGACCTCAGATTTCTCGTATTTTCTCTGATTATCATTTCTACCTTTGAAGTGGGAATCAACAATATCTTTTCGCATTCGCAGGAGAATTTAGGCGATCGGAGTTTCGTAAGCAGCCCACGCCGCGGCGATAAGCGCCATTGTTGTAATGATTCCCATCCCAGATCCTGTATCATTTCCGTAACGCTGTCTCCCCTGTATCGTGACAATACAAAACGAGATACCCTTCTTTGTACTCTTTCAATGTCCTCCGTCAAACCCACCTGATAAGGATACCACATTGGGCAGCAATACTCCATAAAAGGACGGACAAGCGTAGTGTATGCAGTTTCTTTAGTAGTTCTGTTGCAACTATTAAGGGTTCTGACAGTAAAACGCAGTCTCTGGTTCGCCTTTCCTACGACATTACCTATGTGTTGTTTCCAGTTTAAGCCTGAAGTAATATCAATTCCTAGGTATTTAGTGTAGTTTACAGCCTTCACCTTTGATTAATTTATCTTGTAAATAAAGTTAACGGTTTTCTTTTCGTACTCATCTGCACGACTTCACACTTCACATTATTTAGAGTCAATTCCCAATTTTTACATCATAGTGATATCTTACTTAGATCGTTCTGCAGTTGGTTTTGATCTTCAGATGATTTTACTAGACAGTAAATGACAGCGTCATTTGCAAACAATCTAAGAGAGCGACTTAGATTTTCTCCTAATCTTCACATTGCTTGCAGTATGTTTTCCTATAAGCAATGTAGTGAGCGGTTCTCGGTGCTGAACCTGGAATACGTCTACAGTAATTATTTATCACTCCGACATATCTGCAGAACTCCTTAAAAGTTGTCGGCAGTGGCGTATCCTGAATGGCAGCGACACGTTCCGCAAGGGATGCTGTCACTGTTGCTAACTGCACTTCCTTTCCTCCAAAAACACACTTGCCTTTATTAATAATTATGCTGAACTTCTCCAGTAGCTCAAAACGTTGGCGCAAGTGTTCTTTACGTTCTGCAAAGTTGGACGAATATATAATGATGTCCATATAACGAATCAGAAAAGCAGTCCACATACCACCTCATGCATGAAACGTTACCAAATTTGTGCTGCGTTTCTTAACTTGAAAGGCATAGAATTTTACTGAAACAGACCGAAAGGTATTATGACTGCTATCTTCTAAATAACTTCCTGTGCTACTATCATTTTTCTAGGATCTACAACATTAAACACTTGTGGTAATGACACAATTAAAATCTGTTGGAGTGTAACAGGATGACGGTCTGGAATCGTTCTGCCATTTTGTGTTCTATAATCCCCACACAATCATCCAGAACCATCTATTTCACTCACCACGGACAACTGGACCTGGACACGAGACCTGCTCGAAGCATCTCTACAAAACCTGCCTGTGCTTGAACAAGTTTGTATGGTGGCAGCCTCCTCAGTAGAGTTGCTAGTTTGTCCTGGGGTCGTGCTGATATGATGTACCGTCACATGATGTCTGTTTTCGTTGACCACATTTTTCGATCTTGCGAAGGAAAATCCAATAACAGTTTATCAAATAGGTTGTCTTAGAGTACCGCATTTACTACTTCGCTTGGCCCACAGCCTCTTTCGCGCTCAGCACCATTCTTAAGCGGTGATTTACTGTCAGGGGCTACTCGAAAATGTTGCGAAAAGTCCGCTCTTAATATAGGCTCAGCAACATTGTCAACGATGAATGTCCATGTAGCCTTGTCTGCGAGTTTTAAATCAAGCGCCATCGTACATTCACCTATGTAGTGATGATAGTGTCAGCTGCGGTGAGTCTGTGCCGAGTCAGATTAACTTTCATAGCGCATAGTTTTATCGGGTCTTTATCTGTCTCGTTATGTGGTCGTAAAAGTACAATCTCAGTACTTACACGCTGCTGTCAGAATCGCATTACTCTTCTAACTTCCATATTTTAAATTGTGTGGACGCCTATATCGTACATGACGATCTTCGTCGTCCGCGAACGACTATCTGCAGCGTTTGGGTAACTGCAAGGTGTGTCACAGTGGCGGGCTGCTTCAGCAAAACGTCTATGATAGCAACACCATTGTTGTGAAAATTTATCTGTGCTTGCCTTCTGATGAGCGCCCAAAACCCCTTTGAATTTGCGTTGCTGTTCCGTCACTCTTACATTTAGTCTTGCGATTTGTTCTCCTAGCCATGCCATTCTCTGCTGATTCCACTGTGTTTGTGTCATCCGTTTCTTTCTTCATATTAACTCCCGTCAGAGCCTTATTATTTTCATTTTACAGCCTCAGCCTTTACTCCGTTTGGAACATCAGACAAAACGGTAGCTGCTTCATCTGCTGTCTCTGCAACCTCTTTGAATGTCAAATTCTGATGTGCTGCCATTACTGAATGAATGCTAACTGGTAACTTGCTTAGCCATAGAACACGTAATGATTGATCTGGCAGCAGATCTGGACCCACTATAGCTCTTAAACTTCACAAAATTTGTGGAGGCAATCTGTTATCCATTTGTTCCTCTTCGAATCGCCGTACAGGTCATAGGCGTCACCAGCACTAAATTATTGGGGGGGTGACTCAACCGGGACATATTCGAACATTCTGAAGCCTCATACGCCGATTCGGGGGGAAGGGGGGGGGGAGTGAGGAAGTGGTCGTTGGAAATAAGTACATTCCTCAGTACTGTTTCAGTTGCACTTGAAGTTCCTAAAGCGTGCCAATTTAATCCTGGATTAATCCTGCAGTTACCCGTTATTTTTTTTTTTTCTTTCTTTCTTTAAGAAAGTTACATAACCCTTACATTTAAATTTTTTGACTGTATGAATATGATTATTACGTATTGTCCAAAACAACCGTGAAGTATAAAACAATTTATTTTTCATTCATTCAAAATACATTATAAAATGAAATATATACACAGGAATAAACAAGTAAGTATCAAAACAGTCAGAAACGATAGTCCGACCAACGCTTCAACATTAGAAAACAATACACTAACTTATTTTATTCATAGAAACCAAAACATCTTTTGCCTCTTTCAGGCATTTTACATTGTATTGTAAATGAAAGAGTTCATGTTTTGTTTTCAAAGCCTGATCATCTATTTCCGAGTACAGATACCACAGTGTATCGTGTTTTCTCCAAGGAAACCTGTTTCTTCATATCCGGTCGGTCAAGTATCCTATATCTAAGCCCTTGGACAAACGAATCAATGATTTCAAATTATTCCTGCCTGTAAAGTTCTTCAAGCGACAGAAATTGATGTAGATCTATGCCCTGAGACAATCGCTGGGGAATTACTTTTTTCCTTGGAAGTTTCAGCTGCTCTAAGCCAAGCTCGGATATCTTAACACAGTAGAGTCCCAAAACTCGGTCTAATGTGGACCGAAGGCTGGCCAAGTTTGTTATCAGGAACGGTGTTAAAAAAAGAATAGATCAGGTTGTTTTGCTACAAAATAGTATCTATTGTTACTTTAGAATACAATACAAATGATGGCATAAAGTAACACTAAATAAATTTAAGACAATATCTTACAACTGATATTCGTTTCTTACACTCGCATGTACTTAATGCGACTAAGGAAAAGACAAAGGCTGCAGGTAGTGTGAGCGGCAGAGTGCGCGCGGCTGCCTCACATGAGTGTCATTGTTGTCTGCTGTAACCAAATTTATTATTGCCATTACGCCTAATCTGATTTTAAACGGCACTGTAAAAAGTACAGTCTGCAGTTTTGATCACGACCATTTTTTTTTTTTTTTTTTTTTGTATGGAAACGCATCTATATACAGCATTAATGAAACTCAAAGGATTCTTAAATAGAGTGTAGGTGGCACAAGAAAAGGTGATGTCTTGGCGCATATGTATCATAGCCTTTAACTGCCATAAGCTCCGGTTTCACTTGTAGCCTGCATTATGCGACATGGAGTAATTCCAGGGGGTGTGGCCGAGTTATCCGGACTGCCGGGTTACCGAGTGCCGAGTATTTGGGACTCTACATTCTTTGTACATAGAACAATTCATTTGTCCTGAGATTTTTAAGGCCCTCAGTTAGAATTTCAACTGCAGAACAAAGTTCTGAGAACGTTCTTTTTCCTCCTTGGAAACTCCTGTTCAAGATTTCTAAAAGCTCAATTACTTCTTTCAGCATCAGGAAACCAAGGTACGTTTTGCCAGACTCAAAAACATGAAGTAAGCCAATGGCTCTTTCGTTTCCCTGTGCTGTTGGTTCATTCAATGTCTTGATAACCAAACCAAAATTTCATTGATTTGTGACTGTCGGTACAGCCATCAAGTAGGATATAAATGCTTGATCTTTGCAATATAACTGACACGTCCTTCAACTGCATCTTCAATAATATGCATAAACGTGTCTTTTGCATTTGTTTTTGAAAACAGTATTCCTAATTGATGAGCTGATTCCATGTCTTGAAATTGTGCAGCTTGCTTTCATAATCAAATTTCAGCAGTGAGCACCACAGTGAATAAATTGGGCCAAAGGCTGTTGTCAATTACAATTGGTAGAGTCACTTTATGCATTCCACTTATCTTTCCTGCTCCATCATATGTCTACCCACGAATGTTACTTAAAGGTACCTGCAATCTGAGTAGATCATCACAAAAGAGAGCAGCTATATGCTCCACATATATAACTAGTTATTTAGAATCCCAAAAAGCTTTCATGAGGATCTAAATTGTCATTACACCATCTTACACAAAAACTAATGTGTTCATCGCCAGAAATGTCCCTTGTGCCATCACAGATTACAGAATAAATGAAAGGATTTACTGACCTAATTTTTGAACTGTGCTGTTAACGATTTCTTTACCAAGGATTTCAGTTAATTCATTATGTATCATTGGGTGGGTATAATTTTGTTCTCTTTGGAGCCACATATTCAGAGTTGGCTTATCTTCACTACTGAGTTTCAACAGTTCCATCAAATTTCCGTGTCTGATGAAACATTTAACACTGCTAAATAATGAAACTTTCACTACGCTGCAGAGTGAAAGTTTCATTCAGAAACATCCCTTAGGCTGTAGCTAAGCTATGTCTCCACCATATCCTTTCTTCCAGGAGTGCTAGTCTTGCGTGTTTGCAGGAGAGCTTCTGTGAAGTTTGGAAAGTAGGAGGCGAGGTACTGGCGGAAATAAAGTTGTGAGGTGGCATCGTGAGTCGTGTCGGGATAACTCAGTGGTAGAGCGCTTGCACGCGAAAGGTAAAGGTCCCAGGTTCGAGTCCCGGTTCCAGCACACAATTTTAATCTCCGAGGAAGTTTCATTGCTAATAATGATTGTCAATGCTTCCAAAGCCCTTTTTTGTTGCTCAAATCTACACAGACGTACTGTACTTGCAGACTGAGTAGATACATACATTTATAATGTCGTTTTTTTTTTTTTTTTTTTTTTTTTTTTCAAATAATAGAAGCTGTCGGGGTAAGAATTAATTACCTTCCAACGGGTGGGCGAGTAGTCCGCGATGCGTGAGTAACCATAATCTATTCATCCACACTTTGAGAGGGTGCGGTTACATTATTGTGACAAACTCAGGCGCAATGATAAACGTTTAAGAAACCTGTCGTTGTCAACGCCTGCAATGTAATGCAAGGAAATACCTTATTGTATAGTAACTTTCCACTGTTCATGAAGTAAAGTTTAGTCCCCTCAAAACAACAACAACATGAAGTAAAATTGTGGCATTCGGCAATACGTTTCAGTTTATTGTTTGGATGCTACAAACTGTATTCTGGACATTTTTGACATACAGTATGGAAATATAGGCCTATCACTAAATATATGTTCTAAATTATTTGATATTACGACGCATAGTTCATGAGATATAAGATCATAAACAAAAAGATGCAATAAATAACGCTCCATGAAGCTTAAGGATTTTAATTCGTTACCTACATCTTTACTTATAAAGCATTTTCACAACACGTAATATTCTGAGGAAGGTGCCTAGAAAATCCTATTACTGTAGGGTATGTTGTTCTGGAGATAACGTTGTAAGGATTGAGATGTGGAAAACGAAATTGGAGACCAATATCCACAACAGATGCAGGTGAAGTAGAACGGGAAAGAAGGTGAAGAAGGAGATGTATAACAAAATAATGGAAAATATACATACGCAAGCAGCGCCGGTTGCTGGAACTAGTTTTGTAATAAATATTTACTTACCACCAATCCTTTTCTTTTTAAAGAAAGACAATAGTGATGACCTGCCTTTACCTCTGTTCATAGCTATTCCTGAGTGTAACTTTGCACCGACACGTGACGAATGAACTGGCTACAACATCGCTACCAAACAGCGTGCACACGGTGTGTTTTAGAGAGACGGCCTGGTGCTTTGGTTAGGTGACGTGAGGTGAGGCGCGCGGCGTTCCCAGGCCGTGCACACTGCACAGCCGCGCCGGCTGACAGCTCTCTTGAGAGGCGGTCGCTTGCCCCATCAGACAGTCTGTAACGCTGTCTTGTGACAATGCTCATATTTGTGCCTCATAATATCCAGTCTTGCTTCACTAGCAAGTTAGTGAATAATGTAAATAATTAAGTCATAATGAATAACAACTTTCAGCAAATTATTAGTTAAGCTTGGATATATTCGTTCAACAATGTCATTATTTGTCAACTAAGACAAAAATATTTAAAACTGTTTTTCGAAAATTTGGGGGGGGGGGACACGTCCCCCCTGTCCCCCCCCCCCCCGTCGGTGACGCCCATGGTACAGGGTACAGGTGACAAAGTACAACGGCTTATAAGGATCTCTTTTAATATAGAATAAGATCGAAACTCCAGAATTTCGTCGATTATTAATCCACCCAAATGCACCACAGTCAGTGCAGACTTGTCTTTCTTCATGCATAGATTGTGGTGTTACCCCACATAGTTTAATTTCGCCCCATCCTAATAAATTTTCATTTCTGTTCGTATGGCCTGCCGTTTGCAGACCATACAGTTTTATTAAAGAGCACGGAAGCTAGCAGCATACCGGCCACGATAGACGGTCGCCTGACCGTGAGAAGATTGCTGCAGTGCGCGCAGGCAACCCGGTGCTTTTTGGTCGTCAGTATCGCGGAATAGCAAACGTTTCATTTCATTTATTCATTATTTACAGTTTATTTTTCGTCACTCCGGCACTATGACACATTACGTCCATGTTCGATGGTGTAAACAACAGACCAGCCTGTCACAGGCATGCAATAGTGGGGATTGGAGCTTTTCTTCATGGGATCCTGTAAGTAAAGCTGTGGCATCCGTTCTGAAGCGGGGCGGCTCACAAAGACCAGGGGTTTCCGGGAAATGGGGGTGTTTCCTGTCTTTCTGGGCTATCTTCTATCCTTCTTTGGCTCCAGTCTACAATTCCTTTTTTTCCCTCCTTTCTTACTACTCTTTAGAGTAGCAGTCTGTAGTCCACTTTCCACTTTACATATGTCTTTATCGTTATGACGCATAACATACATATACATACACATACACACCTTTATCAACAACAGCACAAATTAATACACACACTTACATGGGGATTTGGCTAATGTTTTATATCTGATGGGCCATGTTAGGATAATATAGGATTTATAAACCCTCATCATTTCCTTTTCCCTCTCTTCCCCTTCTGCATGAAGAAGCAGCTAGGCTACAAAAGCTAGCGTTTTTGTGTATGTGTGTATTTATTTGTGTTACTATCACTACCGGTGCTTCCTTTTTACAGTATGTCTTCCTAGGTGCGCTTTCGATTGTGTATATGTCTGGGTGTGTGTTTATTTGTTTAACCTCCTTCCCCCCCCCCCCCCCAAGGTAAGTCTTTCCTGTCCCAGGATTGGAATGGCTCCTTACCCACTCCCTTAAGACCCTCATCATTTCCTTTTCCCTTTCCTTCCTTCCTTCTGCCTGAAGAAACAGCTAGGCTGCGAATGCTAGCGTTTTTGTGTGTGTGTGTGAATTTATTAATTTATTTGTGCTACTATCACTACCTGTGCTCCTTCGCCTGGTAAATAATATATATATATATATATATATATATATATATATATATATATATATATAAAAATAGAAAAGAGATGACTTACCAAAAGGACCGGCTCGTCGATAGAAACAAATAAAATCACACACAAACACACATACAAGCTTTTGCCACCACTGGCAGCTTCTTCAGAAAAAAGAGGAAAAAGGGAAGGATATGGGTTTTAAGGAAGTGGAAAAGGAGTCATTCCAATACCAGGAGTGGAAGGACTTACCTTAGGGGGAAAAAAGGAAGGTAAACAAATACACACACACTCAGACATATCGAAACGCAAACACACTTCCTTAAAACCCATATCCTTCACTTTTTCCTGAAGAAGCTGCCAGTGGTGGCGAAAGCTTGTATGAGTGTTTGTGTGTGATTTTATTTGTTTCTATCGACGAGCCGGTCCTTTTGGTAAGTCATCTCTTTTCTATATTTATTTTTGGTTATCCCACCGGGAAAGTTTCCCTCTATAATATATATATATATATATATATATATATATATATATATATATATATATATATATATATATATATATATGTAAAAAAATAGATGAAGTCTACTTACCAGGCGAAGAAGCACATGCAGTGATAGTAACAAATAAACACACACACACACATATACATACAAACGCTAGCTTTCGCAGCCTAGCTGCTTCGTCAGGCAGAAGGCCAGGAGAGGGAAAAGGAAATGATGAGGGTTTAAAGGAGTGGGTAAGGAGTCAATACAATCCCGGGACAGGAAAGACTTGCCTTGGGGGGAAAAAAGGAGGGTAAACAAATACAAGCACACCCACACATTTACACAGACGCAAGTACACCTAGGCAGACATACTGTAGAAAGCAAAGAAGTTGAGAAGTTAGACAGAGATACCACTTGAGGCAGAGGCTCTGTCCAGAGAACCGAGGTAAAGAAGTTAAGATGGTGGGTGGGAATTCGAATTTAGCGGAGGTGGAAGAGAGAATATGCTGAAGGGCTAGTTCCCATCTCCGGAGTTCTGAAGGATTGCTGTCAGTGGGAAGTATCCAGATAACCCGGATGGTGTAACACTGTGCCAAGATGTGCTGGCCATGCCCCAAGGCGTGTTTAGCCACAGGGTGATCCTCATTACCAACAAACACCGTCTGCCTGTGACCATTCATGTGAATGGACAGTTTGTTGCTGGTCATTCCCACATAGAATGCTTTACAGTGCAGGCATGTCAGTTGGTAAATCACGTGGGTGATGTTGCAAGTGGCTCTGCCCTTGATCGTGTACACCCTCCGGGTTACGGGACTGTAGTAAGTGGTGGTGGAAGGGTGCATAGGGCAGGTTTTACAACGGGGGTGGTTACAAGGGTAGGAGCCAGAAGGTAGGGAAGGTGGTTTGGGGATTTCATAGGAATGGACTAGGAGGTTACGAAGGTTAGGTGGGCGGCGGAAAGACACTCTCGGTGGACTGGGGGGGATGTTATGAAGGATGGATCTCATTTCGGGGCAGGATTTAAGCAAGTCGTATCCTTGCTGGAGAGCCATATTCAGAGTCCGCTTCTTCAACCCATCATGTGCAGTCTCCCATCCTTCACCAAAGACACCAACCACTTGCTCGATCATCTGAAATCCTTACCCAGCCTGTTACCTCCTGAAACCATCCTTGTAACCATTGATGCCACTTCCTTATACACAAATATCCCACATGCCCTAAGTTTCAGATTTACAATTATTTGAATATTAATTCAGGATGAACATACATTTTTAACTTATCAGGAATGATTATTAGAAGCCTATACAGTCAAAAGTTATAACTCTTTACATCCATGACATAGGTAATCCAGCCAGATAGCAGGAAATACTGGACCTGAGCACTATGGTATGAATCTGTTCAAAAAATCATAAAATTGTTTTTCTTTTAAAGAAAAATAATAAAGAAAATGAATGTTTATGTAAGAGGAAACCTGAAAACTATATTATGAATTTGTTTAGAAATCATAGAATGGTTTTACCTTTTAAAGAAAAATAATAAATAAAATGAGATGTTGTTTACGTGAGATGACTTAGCAAAAGATGCTAGTGCTTAGTAAGCTGTGAAAGCTTGAAATGGTATTGGTGGTGTGGGTGTCATTTGGCATCTTGTCTTTAAGAAGAGGGGTATGTAGTGTCTCAAACACTACATGCTCACCTTGGATGGACAAGATCTCCAAATGAATTATTTTTATATGTTGTAGGAGGTTTTTTTTGTGGACTATTACTGTCCTAAGTTACCTTTTATAGGATAATTGTTGAAAATAAACCTCCCCTTTGTCATCAGAGGTTCCAAAGAGACATTTTATTTCTTTAATAAAACTTTGGTGAAGCTCAGAATAATTAAAGCACCATGGAATTGTCATTCAGTTGTTATAGTTGTTGATTGGTTCTGATTTAGCTAACACATTAAAAAAATGTTGTAAGACATCTGCCTTGTAAGCATGGAGGTCTGGGTTTGATTCCCGGTCACATCACAAATTTTAATTCAATGCTTCAGACTTATCATTAATAATTTTGTGAGAAGTTTCATCCTGTTTGACGAAAAGATTATACAAATTGTAGAAGGTCTAGTGCCGAGAGAAGATCTCAATGGTTAATTTGTGTGCTAATAAGATTTGCAGTAATGAAAAGAGATCTAAATAGCTTACAGACTAAGAATGACAAATTAGAAAGCAAAAGGAGAGAAATACTGCATGAAGAGAATGAACGCAAGGAATGTAAGGTACAAAGGAGCTCATATATTTTTGTAAAACCTGAGAAATGGTGAGGTAACTGGATTATCAATACAGGTAGAAATATTTTTGAATTGTCAGAGGAGTAACTGTAACACCTCTATGGTGCATGTAAAGTGTGTATCAGCACTACCTCTCCTAGCTATGGCACATTTTTCTTCCAGTTTCATTTCAAAATGCTGTCTCTTTTACTTAACCTGTCAATCTGTCTAAAATTATCTCTATCAGACTATCCAGTCTTCTTAGAAAAGTGCTTATGAGAAAAAACTGTATTCTCTTTAAGTTAAAAGCCAGATCTGTCATAAATAATGGGTATTCATTAGATGTACCCTGTTTCATTCTCTTCTTTTCTTTATAAGTCTATAGAAGTCTATTGCTGTCACCTGTGTCCGTGTGCACTTCAGAGCTCAAAGTTGGCAACACCACTGTCCAGAGGTGCCCCCCCTTCCCTTGGCCAATGACTTACATCCCCCCCCCCCCCCCACGACCACCAACCCCCCCCCCTTCTCAAAAATTTCAATTACACAGTTCACAGCTTGACCCCCGCTCTGTGGGCACCTCTGCTACTGTCAGCTTTCTAGGAATTTCCTTAAGCTGACTGGCATAGGTGTTGCATGATGTGATAGGTTTGTTCCCATCACAGTATATATGATCTCATATTGAATTATATGTTGTACAATTCTATAATTTTTCAGGTATACATTCATTTGTATAACTGATGTATGTCTGTGAAATCTGTTGCGAATACAATTAGTAGTAAAGAAGTAATAGATTAAAACTTGGTGCATGATAGGGCAGCACAAACATTACTGTTATTGTCCTTTTCTCTCATGCACTATGTGGCATATTGTGATACAATTTCTAAAGTACATTTATCTGTATGTGTGTATTCTATCTGTAAAACTTCCTGTGACTACAATTTGTAATGTAGACGTTATAAACTGCAATGTCAGACCAAATGCCGTAGTTTTGCTCCATGAACAGCGGAAAAATAGTAAGCGACAAATGTTTTTCCTTTCATTATTTTGACGTAGTTTTCAGTGAGGAAAAGTGTAATAAAGATTTGAAATTATGCTTAAAAGTTTGTTGCAAGTCACTAAGTACTGTCATTCTCATATAGTGATTTATAAAGTCTCATCACATTATATGGCAGTTTCTTGGAACTATATTGTTTTTGATGTTATATCTCCTGAACCACATGTCGTATGTAGTTCTTACTGCTACAGCAATTGTTATCTCACGTAAGGAATATGTGTACCAAATTTGGTTAACATTGGTCCAGTGGTTTAGGGGAAAATGAGCAGCATTGTCACTTAATGCGGTAGTTTTTTGCGCATCTCATTGTTTATGATGTCATAACCTGTGAACAATGTGTTATACATGATTCTTACACTTATGGCGACCATCCTCGTGGATTGAAGCTTATGTGTACATAATTTCATAAAGATTGAAACAAAACTGTAGATTTGTATGCAACACATACACACAAACATACGGACACTCTGATTTATATATTAGATGAGCCACATTTTTTAGTTTACTTCATTCTTCAGTTTATTTGTCACTTTTTATATGTTAAGCCAAGAATATGTATTTGAAATTTTATTTCTTTACAGGCTGGAATATGTTTTACATTATGAGCCAGGTGACTAGTGCTCGTATATGAAAAAATAAGAGTAATCTTAGGGATCAGAGGTTCAGATTTTCACCAAACTAATATAAGTTATACAAGTAACTGTAATTAAGAAATGTATGTAGTGGTGGATGTGAAAAGATACCTAATGTATATTTGTATGATATCTTTTGTACTAGTACAATTTTTTAGCTTATTTGCCCCTTTAATATTCCTGGTGATGCGGCAGAGTGGCCGAGTGCATTGAGACGCTATGTTCTGATGCGCCGTTCCCTGTCAAGGGTTCGAATCGTCCCTCGGGCATGGATGCTTGTTTTCTTTAGTTTAAGTTATTTCATAAGTAGTTTGTAAGTTTAGGGACTGATGATCCTGCAGATAAGCCCCATAAGCTTAACAAATATTTGAACATTGAATTTTACCCACAAATATCCATCATATCTTTGACTTTCTAACCACAATCATTCCTGAAAGCAACCATGTATACACTTTTGTAAATTATATTATCCTAAATTCTTAGGCAAGTAATGATATCCCTTTTTTAGTAGTGATGACAGGAGAGATTTAATCATTTTCATGGTTTTTATACATGTGAGAAATGTAGTTATTTGGTATAAGAGCATTGATTGCGCTGTCCTCAACTTATTACTCTGTAAAATTTATTAATTGATAAATAACTACATGATCAGATTATTTATTTATACAATGATGACCAGTTGTAGTGTAACGAGTTACACGATGTGCTCCAGTACCAATACAAGATGACCAAGGTATTTATTTAACGTTAATTAGATATGGAATTGGACTGGTACTGCCCTGGATTTTTCCTTTTGTACAGGTGTAATGGCCAGGCAGTATACAGCAAGTGGCACAGATAATACTGAAAATGTGAAGTTCTGTGCAAGTCAAAGAAGATCTAAGGACTTCTGTGAATACATTTATCTCATTGTTAAAACCCTACGTTCATTTGTTCATTATGATTCTGGTATTCATTCTGTACAGATTGTTGGTCAGAGACATGTGTGGAATACTGCACTCTCTCTTTTGCATAAATATGGTGCAATAAATGAAGGTTATTGTACAGCATAAAAGCATGTCAAGACTTCTCCTTCCGTAGAAATTGAGAAGTAGTATTGAAGGATATTTCAGCTCTCTCCAGCATTCTGTTCTTGCAGTAAGAACTTCTGTAACGGAGTCTGAAGATCCAGCGGAAGAGGATCCACACTCATTGACAGAGGCACAGCATAGCTGGTCCTCTACATCCTAAAGTACCACACACTCAGTATAATCAGCTAAAGCGCAGTGAACTGCTACCAGCACAGTCATACAGAAGCAGTAATGCTGCACAGTTTCATGCTATTAATGGGCTATCATCAAATCTGGCTTGAGTTGATATAGTAGATGTATGTCAGTCCCATTTGGCAAATACATAAGGACAGCCAATGGACTGTAATGTGATGTGGCACCAGAAACCTGTGATTCCTGTGAAGTGACTGAGACGTTTTGAGATGCCACATACCTATGAACGTTAGTGAAGTGCAAAATGATAAGAGATAGATAAGGAAAACCTCAGTGCTCTTTTTCAGGGGGGACGTGTCCCCCTAAACTTTTTATGTCTGGGGGAGGGTTCGAACCTCCGACGCAGAAGACCGTGCGATCCGCAATGTGACGCTCAAGAATTGTGAAGCTTGCAAAGCAGTAGAATTGCTGAACTTCAGAGGTATTACACTTGAAAGGAGAGCAAAAAGCAAACATCTTGGGCCCAGAAGGTTTTATGATTGCCTGAAACAGCGAATGTAGAATCTTCTGCAGACAAAAGATATTGCTATCTCTGAATGTGCAAAAGTGTTGGACTCATCGACCTGGCCTGAAAGCCCTGCAGTAACATACGGTGAATCAAGTGTAAAAATCTTATGTTGTCGTTTTGGGTCTTCCAGAGAGACACTTAGAGGATTTAGAGATTATTTGATGGAGAAGAAAATTCCAGCATCGCTCCTTCCTGTTCTAAATGCAGTGAAATGTGTTCCCATATCTACTAGCGAATGTGAACGTGGGTTTTCACAAATAAACCTCATTATCACACCTACAAGATCTTTATCTCTTTACTGACAGCAATCTGATGTTTGTTAAATTGGTTGGTCCTCCATTGCAGTTGTTTCAACCCATGGGCTTTGTACACTCTTGGTATATGAAAAGCAGACATCTCCCTACTGATACCAAGAGTAAAGTAAGAAAGTATGCTAACTTCAGTAGCCATGAACTGATGTCCATTTGGAGACTGTTGTAATGCTAGGTGATGTTGATTAAAATGTTCAAATGTTTGTAAAGCTTATGCGACAAATAAGGGGTCATCTGTCCCTAAACTTACAAACTACTTATGAACTACCATATACTAAAGACAGCACAAACATCCATGCCCGAGGGGGGATTCGAACCCCAGACGGGGAACGGCCTCGCGCATCGGAAAATAGCGCTTCAATGTGCTCGGCCGCAGCGATGTTAATTACAATGTACCGCTAGTTTTATAGTTAAGGGTGAGTTTACTGTCACAGGTGGGACAGTTGCAGTAGCCTACATTTGAGGGGCTCAAAGTATGTTGTGTCAGGAAATGGGAATTAAGGAATAGTAATGTGAACTGCTGCTGTGATACCAACAGTTGTTACAATAACTAGTTGGTGGTTTACAAATAATGTTAAATATTAGGCCACTTTATTACAATTTCAAGTACAGAAAATGAAATCCTTGACATGTAGACACATTGTAGAGCATGTCATTAATAGTCAAACTTCTCATTAATATTT
The DNA here is from genome assembly GCA_026315105.1 of Locusta migratoria. Lineage (NCBI taxonomy): Eukaryota > Metazoa > Arthropoda > Insecta > Orthoptera > Acrididae > Locusta > Locusta migratoria. Next base: position 44,100,203 of record CM048745.1, read on the forward strand.
TCCTGTTCCATTGTATTGTCACTACCGTCAGTTATCAATGACTGATAAAAATTCGAATATATTGAAGGCACAAATTACAGTAAGCTTTGAAGGTCCTTGAACTTTTCTGCCTTAATTTCACATCCATTTGAATACTTGGGAACTGTCAGTCTGCAAGCTTAGTAAATCGTTCACGATACTTCTCTAAACTAACTCCCACAGGTTTCTCAGTTTGATTGTGTGAATATTTTATATACACAGAATGTTCAACACTCACTAATCTAACCACCATTGTATTTCTGATGTCTGCATGCTTTTTTTCAACAGTAATGTTATGTTTGACGATACTATTCATTATAGATGACAGTCCTCAAATGTTTAACAGAAATTGCATGAACAGCTAAAAATGCAGTTCTACACACTTCAACTTCAGTAACTGGAGTATCAAGAATAAAATACCTGAAAGAAACCTCCCTCTGATTTACTGTTTGAATTTTCTTTTCTTTGGATGCACTTTGTTGCAAATATTAGGCTGCACTAAACCAAATAAATAAGCATTTGGCTTATTATAATCAGCCAACCGATAAAGCTCAATAAATATTGCCTCCTCCTGCTCTTCATTCAGTGTTGACTATTTGCAGAAACTAGTTTTGCAGGTTGTATCATTGGCAAAAATGTTCAAATGTGTGTGAGGTCTTATGCGACCAAACTTCATGGTCATCAGTCGCTAGACTTACACACTAATTACTTGATTAACTTAAACTAACTTACGCTAAGGACAACACAAACACCCATGCCCGATGGAGGATTCAAACCTCCGACCGTAGCATATCATTGGCACCACGAAACACTTTTCCACTGGGAATGTGTCAGTCCTAAAAAAACAGCAAATATAATATGCTCTCTTTTTCAATGAATGGGCACAAGCCACTGTGCTGGAAACAAAATGATTCCACAGGTGGCATGTGCCCCTTTTCAACTGGGCCCCTAAGTTTTCAACAGTCAAAACGTAATAAAAAGAATAGTATAAATAGAAACAAATTAAAAATTGATTGGTGATCATATGAACAGTTGTTTTAACTTCTATTTAAATCTGAATATCGGCAGTTTACCATGTGAGCTGATAATAGTCTTAAAAATTTGTCATTGGTGGGACAGGAAATGGAAATAGCATTGAATGTGCACCAATATTTTACAAGAATCTTGTGAATTTTGCAGTTTTTGTTTGTTTTGAAAACATTGAGTTCCCACTGATAAAACAATTGTCTGCTTGATAAAACACCAATAAATGTTACATAATTAAAACTTATAAAAATTGCAATGAAAGAGCGTCATGGGTGAGACAAGGAATTGTTATACGTGGGACACATGTGAAGTACAATTTGTTTTTATAAGTTAAAATTTATTTTAGTTTATCAATTTTAGATGAATAAGTAATTAACATATTTAGACCTTACTTACTTTTAAACAACTTTTAAGGGAAACTTCCTGGCAAATTAAAATTGTGTGCCAGAACCGGGACTTGAACCTGGGACCTTTGCCTTTCGCGGGCAAGCGCACTACCAACTGTGCTATCCCGACAAGACTCACGATGCCGCCTCACAACTTTACTTCCGCCAGTACCTCGCCTCCTACTTTCCAAATTTCACAGAAGCTCTCCTGCGAACCATGCAAGACTGGCACTCCTGGAAGAAAGGATATGGTGGAGACATGGCTTAGCCACAGCCTAAGGGATGTTTCTAGAATGAAACATTCACTCTGCAGTGAAGTGTGCGCTGAACTTTTAAGGGAAGTTTTGTTACCAATAAAAAAATTTCAATACAGTATTACTTTAAAGTCCTGAGTACCTAATTATTTCACTTAAAAATATCCACCTCTATTAATGTAAGGTACACTGTAGATGATTAGTTAAATTTTCAGCTGTATCAAAAACTGATTCATTTGAATCACGGGACACCAACTGTGTTTACTATTTCGAGAGCCAAACAAGGTTAAAAAAGATTTTTAGTGTAGTTTTTATTGTTGTTCATAGCAGTGGATGGTTTTTGTTCTATTGTGTCTTTTAGTGGTGTTTTATAGGTCAAAATATGTGTAATAAAGTCAATTGAAGAGTCCAATACCGTTTTTTTCGTAGTTAGACATGATGATGTTATGGGTGAAGGTCGACGGGTGGCATCCCATGATTCAGTTATGAGTAATTTTTGCTCCATTATATCTAATATCTGAGTACCCCCAAACTTTTTTTTAGAAAAAGAGCACTGGAAAACCCTATATTTATACATTTTTTTCTTTGAAAGACAGTGCAATGATTTTTACAGGAGTTGTGTTCGTTAAATTGAGAGTTTATTCATTTCTACATATTAAGCAAACCTTTTCATTTTGTATACTGTATATTTCCACAGGTAAGATGACCTTTAGATAAGACGAAGTGCAAATTTTCATCAAAATTTTATAGTTTAAGCATATATCTGGTGTATTAGACAACCCCCAATTTACCGTACTTACCTGAATGCAAGCCACACTTATTTTCCAGTTTTTAGGAACTAAAAATATGCCTGTGGCTTACTTCAGAGGTAAAGCTTCCGAAAAATGCGATTAGAAACTGCCATAAGTAGTTTTTGGGAATAGTAGTTCCGAAAAGTGCCACTAGAAGCCACCATAAGTATTTTTCATGATTGGATTTCACCAATTTCACCCTTCGTTACAGTGTTTGCAGTCTGATTTTGAACTTTTTTTTTTTTTTTTTTTTTTTTTTTTTTTTTTTTTTTTTTTTTTTTACCACAATGTTTAAGAGAAAAGTAACTTCTTTTGCTGAGACAACATTTAATTATGCTCATGAAAACACACAAAACTGCCCTAGAACAGAATATAAAGGATTTCAAAGGAAGCCACAATTGTTGTGTATAGAACCAAAATATTTTAATCCTTTCACTGCTCCATACGTAAATATACCATACACTAATCCTTTCAGTGCAATTCTGGATATATTCCGAAGTTATTTTTGACAAGTTACATTTTAAAATCAAGCTGCATTGTAAATAATTAATTCTATTCCTGCTCTATGGTGTATAGGTTATTGTATGTACCCTTGTCCGTTCAGTATATCAATAAAGCTTATGATTCAGCCATCGTCTTATCTGTGGAAATATACAGAACTTACAAATTATGTAATGTATAATTTTCTTAAAAGACTAAATATTCAGCGTATAACAAAAATAAAACTTTTGTGTAATATTTTCTTTAATAGGTGGTGTATTTTTAATTTTCCGTGTTTAATACAACATTGTCAATCAGAAATAGTCATCACAGTTTTTTTTTTCTTTGTTAAAAATTTACTTTCTGTTGTAACCATAAAAATATGTTTCTTAAACCAGTCTGTTTCTCCCATTGTAGGCCTGCAGTATTTCAAGCATAATTCTTATGCAGGAGGTATGGGAGGAGGGGAGTGTATAACATGACAGGCAAACTGGAAGTAGGAATCCAATACCAACAGTGTGACTGTGGTAACGCGCGGCACGTGCGTGTTGACGGCGCACCGCCCATTACCAGAACTGGCCGCTGTGTGGCGCTGGCTGCACTACTGCGCTGCACCCTGCCAGCCGCGCAGCGTTTTGAGAGAGGCACTGGGCCAGTCGTAAACCTTGCCTCAAGTTATATTGCCTCGAGAGACCACGTACACTGACAGCCGGCATGGCGCAGGGGATAGCGTCCCGGACTGCGGTGCAGAAGGTCGCCGGTTCAATCCCGCCCCCCGGCAAAAATTTATTTCTTTGTAATTAACAATTCTATATCTTTCTTATGTTCACTTGTAAATTCTACTTGTTTCTTATGTTAACTTTCTTCTAATTTCTGGTAAATTCTGTCTGTGTATAAACAGCAGAGCACTCTGCCCGAGAGGCAGTCAGTGCTGTTTGTGTGTTAAGTTCGGAATAAACGTGCTTTCAGTATAAGTGCTGTGTTCATTTGCCTTCGAAGTCAAGCCTGTTTCCATTGCAACACGACAATATACTTACAGTGCTCGCAAACGTGTCTCTGGACAATACTACTAACTAGGACAAGAGTGGGTGTTTACGAACATATCTGGTGTGGACTTCGATGGGATGGCTCAAGGTCCTAGCGACATTTTTAGCTGTCACATTGTGCATAGGTGTATTATTAGTCACAACACAATTGGCGACGAAGGTGGTGTTTGAATTGGCATGTGCTCCATCGTGGAAGATGGTGGACAATGAAGGACTGGCTCCAGCGGACTTTCAGCTGCCCCTGTGGGACCAAATCCTCCAGCAATCATTACAGACTGTGGTTGAGTCTGTTCAGCGGTTAACGACGATTGTGTCGGGTCAGGCGGACTGCTTTGACTCCCTGGTGTCACGGCTGCTGTCAGCTCCTCGGCTGGCATTTGATTCCAGTTCTGTGTCTCCTACTACAGTGTTTCCGCCTCCATGCTCTGGTTTTGATGAGTCTTTAGAAGATTGGGACTCTTATGAAAACTGGCTATGTCAACATTTCCTTGTGTTCGGGGTGTCCGACCCGGCGTTGTGTAAGGCTTTTTTTGTTTTGTGGGTCTCCCCCCAAATCTATCAACTTTTGCGTCAATTAGCCCCCCTGCAGGAACCGGCTGCTTTGTCTTTTGATGAGATGTGTCATTTGTTGTCGGCCCATTACCGCCCGCGTGTGCATGTTATAGCGGCGCGGGTTGAATTTTACCAGTCGCATAAGAAACCCACTCAGTCCTATTAGGCGTGGGCTGCAGAGCTGCACAGTCTTAGCCGCCGATGTATGTTCATTACTCCAACCCACACGGAGTCATATGCCGACGATATGGTTCGGGATGCAATTCTCCGGCTTGCTCCAGATAGGGAAGTGCGCCAACGCGCCTTACAGCTGGAGAATCCCACCTTGATAGATGTTTTAAACATTGTGCAGTCTTTTGAAGTCTCACAGGCTGCAGGGGACCAAATTGAGACTTGGGGCGATGTCGCTGCAGTTTCACAGTCGGGCTCAGCACCTTTCGATTGCTTGGACGTCGCTTTTATACGGGAGTGCTCCACTCGCCGCGCACGCGGTCGTAAACAGACCATGGCTTCGCGGCAGGCGCGGGCCACGCTGCACACTCCTGCTCGCACACAGCGACCCTTTCCATCTTGTCCCCTTTGTCTTGTACAACATGACAGGACTGATTGCCCCAAGCAATGGGTTACATGTCCCTCATGCAAGGGCTTCTGTCTGCCATTCCCGGCTGACTGAGCAAGATGACGAGATGGATGTTAATCTTGTCCAGAATGTTCACTCTCCATCTCCCAAACTTTATGTTGAAGTTCAGATTTTTGACTGGGCGTTTTCCTTACTTGTTGATACGGGAGCTTCTGTTTCTCTTCTCAATGATATAACAAATGTACAACTTGGTTCACCCCCTCTGGCTGCTGTCACCCGTTCTTTGCGTGGCTACAGCCACGCATTCCTATCTTGGGTCAATTCACAGCTTCCACTGTGTATAAATCTGTTGTCAGGCTGGTCACTTTTCTTGTTGTTGATGACACTGCGGCTGCTAACATTTTCAGTCTGGATGATATAATGTTTTTGGTTTTTCTATCAATGATTCTGTCAATCTACTGTTGGATTTGGTTCCTTTCTCGGAGTTAGATGGTCTTTGTCGAGACTTTTCTTCTCTGTTTTCGGGGGGCCTGGTTGTGCCATGGGCTTTACTGCCCACATTACTAGGAAACCGACGGCGCGACCCAAGTTCTTTTTGCGCACGCCAGGTGCTGATGGCCCTATGCAACCAACTTAAGACTGAATTAGATCGCCTACAGGACTTGCAGGTCTTAACTCCTATTTCTTCCAGTGAATGGGCTACGCCACTGGTTATTGTAAAGAAGCCTGGGGGGTCTTTTCGTGTCTGTGGGGATTTTAAAATCACCATCAATGCACAGTCTGTGATTGACTCATACCCCATGCCTCGTACAGATGAACTCCTTGCTTCACTTTCTGGTTACCACTCTTTTTCTCACATTGATTTAGCGGAAGCCTATCTTCAGCATCCTTTGTACGACGACACCAAACGTCTGTTGGTCGTCAACACTCCCTTTGGGTTATACCACTATCAGCGACTCCCTTTCGGGGTCGCTAGTGCCCCGGCTATTTTTCAGCGCTACTTAGAGCAGCTTCTCCGTCAAGTTCCAGGTTGTGTTAACTACTTAGACGATATTGTTGTGACCGGGGACTCACCCCATGAACATTTACAAACTCTTTGGGCATTCTTCTCTGTCCTACAAGCAGCTGGTCTCTGTTGCAACCTGACAAAATCTCGTTTTTTCCAACCTTCTATTCCTTATTTGGGGTTTGAGGTGTCTTTAGTGGACGTCCGCCCTTTGCCGGATCGCGTGGCCGCGGTACAGTCCCTGCCGCGTCCCGCATCTGTTAAAGATGTACAGGTCTTCTTGGGCAACATTGCCTATTATCACTGTTTTTTACCAGCGGCTGCCTCGATAGTGCATCCTTTACATCATCTGCTTCACAAGGGTGTTCCCTTGTCCTGGTCGTCGGAGTGTGAATGGGCGTTTTGCATGTTAAAGCATTTACTGGTTTCTGCACCTTGTTTGAGGGCGCATGTTCCTGGACAACATCTGGTTCTGGCCACAGATGCGTCCCAACATGGCATTGGAGTGGAACGCCCCATTGCGTATGCATCTAAGACATTGACGGCAACCCAGCAACTCAAATTGAAAAGAAGGCATTAGCCATTGTGTATGCTTTGAAAAAAATTCATGTTTACTTGTATGAGGTCAAATTTCATCTTATTACTGACCATAAGCCCTTGGTGTCTCTATTTCACCCTACAGCAGCACTTCCCGACAAGGCAGCTCATAGGTTACAACGTTGGGCTCTCTTTCTTTCCTGTTATAATTATGAAATCCATTTCTGTCCCATGGCACAGCATGCTAACGCGGACACATTATCGCACCTCCCGGTGGGTCCTGATACTGACTTTGACCGAGAAAAACTTTTATGCTTTTATTTGGATGAGGAAGCTCAGGCTACTGGTGATGGTTTTCCTATTACAGCGCCAGTGTTGCCAAGGCGGTGTCGTCAGATCCCGTGTTGTGGCGCATTCTTCACTACATTCGTGTGGGATGGCCTGACGCACCTCCGCGTCGGGCTGCGAATCCCGTCTGTAACTATTATTCCTTCCATTTTCACCTGTCTGAATGGAACGGAGTTCTACTTTCGGCTACAGACGGACAGGCTCCACGGGTGCTGATTCTGGTGGATCTCCTTTCCAAAGTGCTTCAGATGCTTCATGAAGGACACTGGGGAGTTACCTGCACAAAAACATTGGCTCGCTGGTTTGTGTTTTGGCCCAGCATCGATGGTGACATTACGAGGCTGGTGGCTAAGTGCTCATTGTGTGCTTCACAGCAGGCAGTGCCTCGGACGTCCCTCTCTTCTTGGCCGCAGCCCCAACAGCCGTGGGAATGGATGCACATCGATTACGCGGGCCCCTTCCTAAACTCTTTTTGGTTTTTTCTTGTGGATGCTTACTCAAACTTTCCATACATTTTTCGTTGCCATACTATGTCCACAGCTGTAACTATTTAGTCACTGTCTAAAGTTTTTGCTTTGGAGGGGTTTCCACACACACTTGTTTCAGATAATGAAACCCCTTTCGCTTCTCCTGTTTTTCAAGATTTTTATGCTCGTCTGGGCATTCGCCATATTATGGCCCATCTGTTTCATCCTCAGTCTAATGGCGAAGTAGAAATGTTTGTGCGTATATTTAAAGCTCAAATGTGCAAATATGTGACACCTTGCTCTGTGGATGATGCCATTATCCGTTTCCTGATGTCGATCGGTTCACTCCAGTGGGGGAACGCAGCCCAGCGGAACTGCTTCATGGCCGGCAACCTCGCACTCTCTTTCATTTGTTGTTGCCTCAGCCACCGAGTGTGCCCACACAGCCATCAGGTCGGTATATTCTGGGGTCGCTAAGTGTGGGCATGCGGGTTTGACCGGCATCCTCGTTCGCTGCCGGGTAAGGTGAAGTCGTGCCTCGGCCGTCGCCTTTGCACTGTGGACACTGCTGTGGGCACTCTTCATCAACACTGGGATCAGTTGCGCGTGCGACTCCCGGCAGATTCACAGGCGCCACCACCAACCCCGCCCCCTCCGGGGCCTGTTTCACCAGCATGCTCCATGCTGACATCTTCGGGCACTGCATGCTGTGTCTGCCCGAGCTCCCGGCACTGGCACTAGTCCCTGTAGCTACATTCCTGAGCACCAGGTCGCCTCCACCTTTGGCTCCCCTCACTGAGCATCTGGCACTGGACAGGGGGCAGAGAGCCACCGCTTCCAAAGCTATGGACATCCAGACACTGGAAAGGACCGTTACTCAACCTGTGTGTAATGAAACTGCTTCTTTCTTATCTCCAGTTCTGGGGGCGGACGGTGCGCCCTCATCCCCGGTCAATGCGAGCAACATACACAGAGGTATCAGCCACTCCTGGCAAAGATAATCAGGACATTATTGACCCTATGGGGTAGTACCAGTCCAACGCTCGCAGCCAGGGATGGACAAGCCATCGCCCATGGATGTAGTCTGGGTGTGGTTGGCACCCCTGGACATTACACCGTGAAGGGGGAGTAATGTAGTAACGCACGGCGTGTGTGTTTGGACGGCGCAGTGCCCATTACCAGAACAGGCCACTGTGCGGCACTGGCTGCACTACCGCACTGCACCCTGCCGACCGCCTGGCGTTTTGATGAAGGCACTGGGCTAGCCATAAACCTTGCCTCAGTTATATACTTACTGTGCTCGCGAACGTGTCTCCAGACAATACTACTAACTAGGACAAGAGTGGTTGTTTACGAACGTATCTGGTGTGGACTTCGATGGGACGGCTGAAGGTCCTAGCGACATTTTTAGCTGGCATATTGTTATTAGTCATAATAGTGACACAAAATTACAATTTCTGTTCATAATTGAATGCACAGCTGCTTATATTTCCACCTTAATGCTAAAATGATGAAATCTTCTAAAATACTATAATATTTAAATGTGAAATTTCAGCTCCTAGAAAATTATACATTACGTGACATTGACATTTTTAATCTTAATTATAAGCAATTTCATCTTGTAAAACTGCCTTTGTAGCTAAATTGTACTTGAAGTCTTAATGCTGACTATATGTTATTAATGGAAAGTATCACTTAATTTCTGTGTAAATCAGACTTATTATGATCATTGTTCAAAAGAGATAGAGTGGCTGGCCCATACTTGCCTCAGAATGGTACTGCTGATATTCACATACACACACAAAAAATAAAAATAAAAAAATAAAATAAAAATCGCGCTGACGTGTTTTACGACCCACTTTAGATTTGTAGTTTTAGAAGTTTTTGCAAACATTTTGGACCAAAATAATAATCTAAATAATACAAAATTAATTAATTGTTAGAAGTTGCATTCTTTAATCTCATACTATTAATGGCCGTTGTTAACTGATGCTAATATGGCATTTGCAGACACTAGATTATCATTCATTGAATGAAGAAGGACATGTTTTTATTAATTCTTCAGTGTGCCATGGCTCTGAAATGACAATGTGTAAGTTACAATATGAAAATCATCAAATATGCAATGCAAGATGGTGTATGCCAGAGAGAGTTCTGGGCGAGGAATGTCACGTGACATGTGCGAATGGAAGGGGGTGAAAACTCCGTTATTTTTGCAAATATCTCTCAAATGATACAAGATATGAAAAAAACATAAGGGAACAAAGTTGTAGAGAATTTTCTCCTCCACAAACTCGTTTATTCAATTTTCACGTCAGATGATCGGTTTATTTGCAATTAAAATTACATTACAAATGGCTTTTTTTTTTTTTTTTTTTTGAAATATTTCAAAAAGCGAGGTTCTGGTAGCCAACAATTATGTCTGTAAAATTTGGTGCCGATCGGTTGAATGGTTCGACCTAAAAAGTGGGAACACGTTACAGCCAGACAGACATAATCAAATTGCCATTATTTTTGCAAATATCTCTGCAACGATGCAGGATATGAAGAAAACATAATAGAGCGAAGTTGTACAGAATTTTCCCGTCTACCACTTAGGTTATTCAATTTTCGAGTTAGATGAACGGTTCGTTTGCAACTACAATTATATGACAAACGGCTTTTCTTTTATTACTACCGTATTTTTAGTCCAAAAAATTTGAGAAAGGGAGGTTCTGGTCTCTACAAATTCGGTTATTCAATTTTCGTGTCAGGTGAATGGTTAAGCCGTTATTTTCATTTAAATTTTTAGTTGTCAAAAGACGATCGCAAAGGCCCATGTAAAGTGGGCCAAAACACAAATGGAGACGAAAATAAATGTTGACTCTAGCTTTTGGAAATACGGTATTTTCCTTAGACAGGTAGCAGAGGATAGACAAGAAAGCGGACAGAATGGAAAGGTTACTCACTACCTACACAACAAGGTAGGGATAGTGATATGTAGAAGTCAGAGGTCTACTGCACGATACATACTGAGCCATGTCAGTAGCAAACCAAAGAGGGTAGATAAAGAAGTGAACTGAATGATTTATGAATAATACTTATACTACTGACGGTACCAAGCTTTGTTAAGTACTGGCCAGCCGTATATCTCTTTTTGAACAATATTTTCAAATCTCAGTGGAGAATTTCCATAAGCTTTTTCGAGCAGCTAGATTTGTTACTGGTAGGTTCAACAAATGCGCGACTGTCACAGAAATGCTCCGGCAACTCAATTGGGGGTCACTGGAGGAAAGGCGACGTTCTTTTCGTTTATTTCTGTTGAAGAAATTTAGAGGGCCTGAATTTTAAGCTGACTGTAGTATGATCTTGCTGCTGCCTATTTATATTTTGTGTAGTGATCACAAAGACAAGATAAGAGAAATTAGGGCTTGTATGGAGGCATACAGGCATTCTTTTTTTCCTCGTTTTATTTGGGAGTGGAATAGGAAAGAAAATGCCTAGTAGTGGTACAGTGTACCCTCTGCCATGCACCTTACTGTGGATTGTGGAGTATTTATGTAGATGTAGAATTATTATGATCACGTTGTTTCAAGAGATAATTTATCAACTATGTATGTGAATGGATTTGTCCAGCTGTAATTTTCACCTCAAAATTATCACCTAATTTTCTTGTAACGAGTGATATGCTTGGTTCTTTAAACTTCATAAATTGTAATGTTAACTTTAATTTGTGATAGTTTCAAACAATGTTATGTGATTGTAATGTAATGTTATTGGTGTAATAAAGATAGACAACAGCAGTTCAAGTTTTCATGTGAAATCTGTACCACTCTGCATGTTAAAGTAAATATTTTGGAATTGAGTAAAGTAGCATCTAGTGTCTGTGTGCATCATTTAGAAAATGCAGAATCAACCCATGCTAATTATTCCATGCAGCAGGCAGATTTCACCACAGGATTGTCAAATTTGTCAACAAAAATTCAGATGAGTATTAATGATCACAATTATCTATGTTCTGCTGCACCAATTTAACTCTATGTGTCACATACCTTAAGAATAAGGCTTCATCACTGATTCTTTGTATTTGTTACTAGTGGAATGTTACAGGACACATGTAAATGAAATATTGATTTATCACTATATTTATACTGTGCAGAAGACGTGGAAAATAATCATTTTATTTTTTCTTCTTCTTTCTTCCTTTGCGCTTTGAAAGTTTCTTTTGTTTGTATTCTCTCCAAGCTTGCTGTAGTCTGCGTGCACACCTGTTTGTTATGAAAATGTATAGCTTATGGTCCAGTTCACGTTGTTCATCTTCCGCTTTTTCAGTCATTAATCTCGTGTACTCCTTTTCCTGTTCATTAAACAGTTCCTGAAAAATAAATGTTACAATATTAAATGTATGTAATGAAGTAAATCTATAAAATATTTATCACTATTAATTCAAAATTAATGCACATGCAATATTACATAAGGTACTGCAGGAGCATAGTCAGAATTTTGTTTTGAAGGGGATCATACAATAAAAACTGTAAACTAAAACATATGTTCTAACCCTTAAAGCATTACAACATAATTTCAGAGGGGAGACTGATCCTCTTCATCCTCCCCTTGGCTATGACCTTAAAGTGCACCTATGCCATATTGGTCTAAATTTGTTCATATTATGGAAATCTATACTTTCACGTTTCCACATTGTATCACAGGTATAATTAATTTAAATTAGCTGTTTGTTCTGTACATGAAAATGTAAAAATTTGTAACAGACACATTGTGATGGTGCTACACTGTGATGAAATGTCATGATGTATATTTTCCGAAAAATTCTGCAATAGTCTTGTACTTTGTAATTTTCTTAATATTTGGAAACGATAAATAATGCCATCTAGTGAGTATGTTATATTGTGGCAGGAGTCATTTGTCCATACAATATTGACATAGCACCTTTTAACACTCATTGCTATACAATGTATTTCGAAACCAGTCAACTCAGTATTAAACTGGAAAAACTTCTCATTGGCACATTTTCATAGAAATCCATGGTGGTGTTTGCAGGTCTGCTACACTTATGATGGGGATTTGGCATTATTAATCAGGTTACTGCTTTTGACTTTTGAATGGTTCTTTTATTGTTAAACAAAATAACCCATACAATGTCACATAGTATTTGATAATAGTAATATCATCTTTTTTTATTAGTAGAATGATTTGACGCCTTGCCCTGTCATAACATGTTGGCTTGACATACAGTATCACGGATTTGTTTCTAGTATAGTCTCTTCAGTTTAGTATTGAGTGCACTGGTAGAAACCCAGTTGTCTCTAGTTTATTGTGTACCAAAACCAGCTTGTATTATTGCATGCTGTGTTCTAGATTTGTACTTAGAATTGCTGAATACTTTAAAATTAGGGTGAGCCAATGACAAATACTGGACTTACAATAGTTTTCATCATAGTGCTAGTTAAATGCATGTGTATTTCAATTTTCAGACATGTTTGATTTTGAAACTTCCTGGCAGATTAAAATTGTGTGCCGGAACCGGAAGGCGAGGTACTGGCGGAAGTAAAGTTGTGAGTCGTGTCGGGATAGCTCAGTTGGTAGAGCGCTTGCGCGCGAAAGGCAAAGGTCTTAGGTTCATGTCCCAGTTCTGGCCCACAGTTTTAATCTGCAAGGAAGTTTCATATCAACGCACACTCCGCCGCAGAGTGAAAATTTCGTTCATGTTTGATTTTGCAAGTTAAATGGCCATTTTATCACTGCAGAACATTCGTGAAAGTCCACAATGATTTTCATGAAGCAGGTTTCATCTTGACTGCATTAAGGTATACTGGACATGTTTACAGATGTTTTATTACTTTTAACATCTGTGTTAAGAAGGGTAGATTTTTAAAAAGTGTTACTTATTGCATTATCATAGGTGTGAACAGACTGATAATCAAAAACTGCCTGATCTTATTAAACCTTGGAATTTAGCAGCTATTTTGGGGTTAAATTAATTTTTGTATGTTGCTTTTGCTTTAGTTTCAAAGTTCAAATTGGTTCTTTGTAATAAATTATAAGAATAACTTTAGTCAGTATTCAATGCAATTTTCCAATTTTGAACATTTCAATAGTTAATTCATTTTACATTTGAGAATGAAAACCCAGAGCATTGAAACTAGTCATGTAACAAATGTAGTTATCGTAGTGCTTAAGGCTTAACTAACACATGTGGTGTAGAGCAAAGATACTCTATAATAGTTGTTCATTGTATAATTGTTTACAGCAAGATACATAAAGATGTCCAATAATACACAAATGGAGAATTGTAGGTTGAAGAGGATAGTTCAATCAGAATCCGTAAATAAACATAATATTGCTTAGTAGTCCTTCAGCAATCCCCACCCCTGTATACTGCTTCCGAGTTCAACAACATCAATCAAGTAAAGATCTTACAATACAATAAGGAAATAGATACTGTAGCTGTCAGCAAAGTGATACCATTAGTAAGTAGCCTAAATGAAGCTTTTATAATAGTTTATAAAAAGGTATGCATCTTGTTGGCACTTTGAACTAAGTTGACACTTCTGAATAAGGTTGGCAACATCCCTAGTACATCGCTAGTGACCTCTCTGGCAGGAAAACTGTTTATCTGCACTACCACAGAACGAGAGAGGTGTTGTGCAAGCAGGAAGGGCCTACCTTCAATGAATGGCTGGTGTGCACCTATGTTGCTGATGCATAACTGCTGGAGTCAGATGTTCAGCATGCTCATACATGAACAGGCTACACTTAATATATGGCACAGACATAGAACGTATGTGGAATGTGAATGGGCCTGATACGTGGGAAAGAATGTATTGTGATTGCATTGGCTAATTTTGTTACTTGGTTCCCACATATAAAATTTTCGTATACAGTTTTGATATACATACTTATTATGCTATGTGAGCTGTAATGTTCTCCAGACATTGATTATGAAGGGCAGTGTGTCATTTCCTACAGGTTTTCAATCACAAACAGTTATTTGTTCATGAGCAAAAATTTTGATGGGCAGCAGTTTTTCACAATCATATTCATAAGCAGCTTAAGTGTGTATCAGTTTGTCACCAATAGAACGGTGCATGCACAGAGCTGTTGTTGAGTTCCATAAGCAGCTATGAGCATGCACAATTTTGCAGCTTACATGTGTGTCAGTTTGTCGCAGACAGCTATTGTAAACGTGTTTCCATGAAGTAAATGCGAGAGAGTAATGCTCTGTGCTAGAGTTGATTGATATTCATCATTGTTAGATAGACATTAGTGTTAGAATCACCTTTTAAAAATATTTTTAGACTGATGCTATTACCATGAGTGACAGAAACATGTTTCAACTGTACAAAGACATAGAGTAAAATACATAATACAGATTTATATATTCCTTCAAGAGTCCTTTGTCAATGATATGGAAAGATTTTTTGAGATGTTGCGACAAACAACAATAAAATTTAGACAGCTGCCATTCCTTCCACACCAATTAATCTTTCCACTATGGCCTGGCCACCCATGAATGACATACTTGCAGTCACAAGAACTCCCTTGCCCAGTATGCACAAGGTCTCATACAGGTCTACACAGACAAGCACTATTCCCTAGGCATAGTTCATGAACTGATTTTCTAAATCATATCCCCCGCACAACCCCAATCCTCATTCCACCCCTGATAATCAGATATAAAAGAACACCTTCCTCAACACCCGATACCACCCTCGATTGGAAAACTAAACTACGTCGTTTTTTAACACTTTGACTCTGTTCCATCTTTTAATGTACTTTTCAGAATAATCCACAGACAGCAAAAACTGGTGACGATCGTATAACATTTATTGGCCGAGCAATCTCCAAATGGATTTCTGCTGCCTTGGTGCAAGGCTGAAGCCACTTTGGAAACTTATGTGTTGATGACAACACACACCATCCAATCCCCTACTGGGAAACAAACCCAGGCCCCCTGTGTGATGGCAGCAACACTGTCGACTGAGCTACAGAGGTGAACATAGAAACTGGTCATCAATATAGATACTTCATTTCAGTCATTGGCAAATAAAGTTATAAAATATTAACAATGGAAAACCAACTGGAATGTCAATAATGGAGAATAAATAAAAACTCGCCATAAAAAGGTTCACTGAGCTGCTGACAGAAACGAAAAATAACAATCACATTAACACAATCGCCTTCATCAGAAACAGAAACAAATACATTTACACAATCATCAGACAACTATATAAACTCCTGGCCATTAAAATTGCTACACCATGAAGATAATGTGCTACAGACACAAAATTTAACTCACAGGAAGAAGATACTGTGATATGCAAATGATTAGCTTTTCAGAGCATTCACACAAGATTGGCACCAGAGGTGAGACCTAAAACGTGCTGGCATGAGGAAAGTTTCCAACTGATTCTCATACCCAAACAGCAGTTGTCAAGCATTGCCTGGTGAAACGTTGTTGTGATGCCTCGTGTAAGGAGGAGAAAGGCATACCATCACTTTTCCAACTTTGACAAAGGTCGGATTGTAGCCTACCGCGATTGCAGTTTATCATATCCAATGACTGTTAGCAGAATATGGAATCAGTGGGTTCAGGAGGGCAATATGGAACACCACCGTGCTGCATCCCAATGGCCTCGTATCACTTGCAGTCGAGGTGACAGGCATCTTATCCGCATGGCTGTAATGGATCGTGCAGCCACATCTTGATCCCTAAGTCAACAGATGGGGACATTTGCAAGACAACAACCATCTGCACGAACTGTTTGATGACGTTTGCAGCACCATTGACTATCAGCTGGGAGACCATGGCTGTGGTTACCCTTGAGCGCCTGTGATGGTGTACACAACGACGAACCTGGGTGCACGAATGGCAAACGTCATTTTTTCAGATGAATGCAGGTTCTGTTTACAGCATCATAATGGTTGCATCCGTGATTGGCGACATTGTGGTGAACGCACATTGGCAGCGTGTATTCGTCATTGCCATCACCTGGCGAGATGGCATAGAGTGCCATTGGTTACACATCTCAGTCACCTCTTGTTCGCATCTATGGCACTTTGAACAGTGGCCATTACATTTCAGATGTGTTACGACCACCAGCTCTAGCCTTCATTCGATCCCTGCAAAATCCTACATTTCAGGAGGATAATGCACGATTGTATGTTGGAGGTCCTGAACGGGCCTTTCTGGATACAGAAAATGTTTGACTCTTGCCCTGGCCAGCACATTCTCCAGTTGAAAACGTCTGGTCAATGGTGTCCGAGCAACTGGCTCATCACAGTATGCCACTAACTACTCTTGATGAACTGTGGTATCGTTTAAAAAGCTGCATGGGCATCTGTACCTATACATGCCATCCAAGCTCTGTTAGACTCAATGCCCAGGTGTATCAAGGCCGTTATTACGGCTAGAGGTGGTTGTTCTGGGTACTGATTTCTCAGGATCTATGCACCCAAATTGCGTGAAAGTGTAATCACATGTATAATATATTTGTCCAATGAATACCCGTTTATCATCTGCATTTCTTCTTGGTGTGGTAGTTTTAATGGCCAGTAGTGTACAAATAATCATCATGTCCAGCCACTCCTGTGCCACATGTTTCTTGACAGTGAGCAAGGTGAGGAGTGGTGGGGAAAGCATGCCGGGTAAGGGAGGGGATGGAAAGTTCCGCATTGCATGATGGATTGTAAGGGCTCTGATAGGTGGGAATGTGATATGCGGACTCTATACAGTGAAGGAAAGAGGCAGGAGAGGATAAAAGGGAGATGTAGAGGAGTAGGGGGAGGGAGTGGGGGAATTGAAATAATAAAAGTAAACAACAAAACAACAAAAATGAAAAAATAAGATAATTTAGGAGATATTGTATGGGACAAGGAGGAAGACATGAATTGGAGCGATAATGAGTGAGGAAGGAAAGGGATTTTTTTTTTTTTGGGGGGGGGGGGGGGATAATGTTAGGCATAGGGATGGCAATATTGAGACCAGGATTGTTTTGGGACCGCAGAATGTATTGAAGAATCAACTTCCATCTGCACAGCTCAGAAGAGATGGTGGTAAAAGGGACGATCTAGATGGCTCGGAGAGAAAAGCAGCCATTGAAATCCAGAGTACTGTGTTCAGCTGCATGCTGTCAATCTTGCTTTTTTGCTATGGCACCATCAATCCTCCCTCCAACTTGAATAACCAGTCACAAAGGAGTGTCCTTCTTGTCACCCAATACCACCCTGGACTGGAACAATGAAGTCACAACCTTCATCAGGGCTTTGATTATCTATTTTCATGCCTTGAAATGATAGACATCCTAGTCACGACCCTTCCGGCCCCTCCTAAAGCAGTATTCTGTCACCCACCCAACCTCTGCAACATATTAATCCATTCCTATGCCATCCCCGATGCCAACCCTTACCACAGGGATCATATCGCTGCGGAATACCCTGATGCAAAACCTGCCCAACCCACCCTTCCAACACTTCAGTCCTGTCACAGATTTATCCTACCCCATCAGAGGTCATGCCACCTGTGATAGCAACAATGTGATTTACCAAATCTGCTGCAATCGTTTTACAGTGTTTTATATTGATATTATGAGAAACCAGTTGTCCATCAATATGAATGGCCACTGTCAAATTGTAGCAAAACACAAGATAGACCACCCTGTGTCACAGCATGTGACTAAACACAGCATTGTGGATTTCAATGGCTGCTTTACTACCTGAGCCATCTAGATCCTCCCCTCCACCACCAGCTCTTCTGAACTGTGCAGATGGGAGCTGACCCTTCCACACATCCTACAGTCCCAAAATCATCATGGCCTCAACCTTGCCATCCCTACACCCTATGCCTAACATTATCCCCCCTCCTTCCCCACTCATTATCCTTTATCCCCCCAATTCATGTCTTCTTTGTTGTCCTTTACAATATCTCCTTAATTAGGGTTTTTTCCTACTTTTAGTTTGTCATTATTTTTTCTTTTCTCATTATTTTTATTGTTTCAATTTCTCCCACTACCTCCCTACACTCCTCAACACCTCCCTTTTATCCTCTTCTGCTCCTTCCCTCCACTGTATTTAATCCTGCATCTCACATTCCCACCTATCAGATCCTTTACAATCCATCTTGCAATGCAGAACTTTCCATCACCACCCTTGCACGGCATCCTTCCCCCTCCACTGCTCCCCACCTCACTCACAGTCTAGATGCTTGTGGCACTGGTCTGCTGGACATGGTGGCTGTGTGTGTATAGTTGTCTGAGTGGTTGTGTGAATGTATGTGTTTCTTTTTCTGATGAAGGCCATGACTGAAAATTAAAGCTGTGTGAAAGTGATTGACTATTTGTCATGCCTGTCAGCAGCTCAGTAAGCCTCTTTATGTGAGTTGTTATCTTTCCTCCATTATTGACAAAGTTATAAGCAGACTGTGCTAATAAAATTATATGATCACTCTCTGAACCAGCTGACAATGTCAGGTGATCATAAATAAAGAGTGTTTTCACACAACATATGGAAATAACAGAAATATAATATTACCTGTAACTCTTTCATCTGCTGCTTCTCTTTGTCGAAGCCATCTGTAATCTCTTCAAGTGTAGCCTGTAGCTTTCCCATTTCTATATCATATTTATTCAGCACAGTGAGCAATTGTGATTCAACCTTTTGCCTACAGGAGATAAGAGTATGACAAATAGATCAGTAAATATTTATTTTATTTTATTTATTTCATGTTCCGTTGATCCATGTTGTGAATATATCACAGGATACGAAAAGTGGCAGTTTTACAAATTTATTGTAGTTACAAAACCTACTATTATGTAAACAGTACTAATCAATTTCCACATTAACATGTCTACAACTTAAGTTCTATTACAGACAAATATATATTACATTAAAAAATTACAGATAATAAATGTTAGAAAAATCTCTTACAGGAAAATAAAATGTCTTTAATAAAAGCATGAATGACAACAAAATGGATCTGCAACTATTTCTGATGGTTTTAGTTACAAAAACACTACCCATTGCGGCTTAGGAACTCTTTGATAGAGTAAAATGACCAATTTAGTAGGAACTGCCTTAGGTTCCTTTTAAATGCGTGTTCATTGTCAACTAAATTCTTAATGTCTGAAGGGAGGGCACTGTAAATTTTGCTGCCACTGAATTGCACACCCTTCTGAACCATTCTCAGATTTGCTTGCTTATAGTGGATATCACCTTTCCATCTAGTATATGACTGTGGTACACACATAAGTGAGAATCTGTATTGTGAAGTGGTTGTTAGGATTTCTAGTTCCTTAAAAAGATTTCTACGTGAGGTTCTAGGATGAACTCCACTCATAATTCTTATAGCTCTTTTTTGTGCACATAGTACTTTCTTAGCTAGTGCCTGATTCTCCCAAAATATTAATCCATTTGTCATAATGGCATGAAAATAACCATAATAAGCAGCTTTCATGGTTTCTATGTTTCTATAAGAACAAATTATGCGCAAAGCATACGTTGCAGAGCTCAGTCTTTTGCATAGGTCCAGGATGTGGATTGACCAGTTTAGTTTGTTGTCAGTATGTAAGCCCAGGTATTTAAAAGTATCAATGCTAGCTCTCTGTTGGTCACCTATTATTAGTATTTCTTTGAATAGGAGGCTTAAAGTCAGTCACTTTCTGTAAGCATTGTTTGGCGTAAATGCTTATTCTTAAAGGTTTGTGCAGAGTCTGTAAGACAATATACAATTTCTACTCTGTTTCACCGTCAACTTGAATTATAAAGAAAGTAAAGGCAGTGTATCAAACTGATTGGACTTTTATTTATTGATTTAATTATTTTAATAAATATTGATTTACATTAGTTTTCTGAACCTTCCCAAACAATATTACAGAGTTGTTAATTTGTAAGGCAGGAACTAATCTATTGATTTAGAATAAAGAAATCATAAATGAGTATGGTCTTTGTATACTTGTCAGAATGATTGTGTGAATGTATGTGTTTCTTTTTCTGATGAAGGGCATGGCCAAAAATTTAAGTTGCGTGAATGTGATTGTCTATTTTTCATCTGTCTGCCTATTAGCAGTCAGCAAGCGTCGATGGTGACCAAAGATCATAAACCAGTCAAGAAGGCTAGGAGCGTGTTTTTGTTGGGAAAAGCCGACAAGCTAATGTTACGATCGCTCTTAGAAAATGAATGGGCATCGTTTAATTCTGGGTCTATGGATGTAGAGGAATTGTGGACTAAATTTAAATGCATTGTTAATGAAGGGTTAGAGAAATATGTGCCAGTAAAGACGATTAAGGATGGAAAAGATCCACCGTGGTATAATAATAATGTTAGAAAGCTGCTGAGAAAGCAAAAGCTGTTGCACTCTCGATTCAAAAAAGAACACGCAAATGATGACAGGCAAAAGTTAGTAGAGATTCGAGCGTCTATAAAAAGATCGATGCGTGAAGCATACAATAATTATCACAGCCATACCTTAGCAAAAGATCTTTCCGAGAACCCGAAAAAATTCTGGTCCTATGTAAAATCGATAAGCGGGTCAAAGCCCACTGTCCAGTCACTAGTTGATCATTCCGGGGCAGTAATAGAAGAAAGCAAACGGAAAGCTGAAGTTCTAAATTTAACCTTTAAGAAATCTTTCACGCAGGAGGACCGCACAAATATACCATCATTTGATCAACGTACTAATTCCGAAATGGGGGACATAGCAATAGGTATTTCCGGTGTAGAGAAGCAGCTGAGAGAGCTAAATACGAAAAAGTCTGCTGGTCCGGATGGAATACCAGTTCGGTTTTACAAAGACTATTCTGCGGCATTGGCCCCCTACTTAGCTTGCATTTATAGCGAATCTTTAATTCAGCGCAAAGTTCCTAGTGATTGGAAAAAAGCGCAGGTGACTCCAGTGTATAAGAAAGGAAAGAGAACTGACCCATACAATTACAGGCCAATATCGTTGACATCTGTTTCATGTAGAATTTTGGAGCATATTCTCAGTTCGAATATAGTAAATTTCCTTGAAACGGAAAAGCTTCTTTCCATGAATCAGCACGGGTTTAGGAAACATCGTTCATGCGAAACTCAGCTTGCCCTTTTCTCACATGACATCTTGCGAGCCATGGACGAAGGGCAACAGGCAGATTGTGTTTTTCTCGACTTCAAAAAGGCATTCGACACGGTGCCACACTGCAGACTGCTAACGAAGATACGAGCTTATGGAATAGGTTCACAGATTTGTGACTGGCTGGAAGACTTCCTAAGTAATAGAACGCAGTATGTTGTTCTCGACGGCGAGAGCTCATCAGAGACGAGTGTATCGTCAGGCGTGCCCCAGGAGAGTGTGATAGGACCGCTATTATTTTCTATCTATATAAATGATCTGATGGACAGAGTAAGTTGTAATTTGCGGCTGTTTGCTGATGATGCTGTGGTGTATGGGAGGGTGTCGTCTGTAACTGACTGTAATAGCATACAGGTTGACTTAGACAAAATTTCTAGTTGGTGCGAAGAATGGCAGCTAGCTCTCAATGTAGAAAAATGTAAGGTGATGCGCATGAGTAGAAAAAACAATCCTATAATGTTCGAATGCAGCATCAGTAGTGAGCTTCTTGATGCGGTCGCGTCGTTCAAATATCTAGGCGTAACATTGCAGAGCGATATGAAATGGAACGAGCATGTAAGGACAGTTGTGAGTAAGGCAGACAGCCGACTTTGGTTTATTGGGAGAATTTTGGGAAGATGTACTTCACCTGTAAAGGAGACTGCGTATAAAACGCTTGTACGACCACGTCTTGAGTATTGCTCAAGTATTTGGGACCCGCAGCAGATCGGTTTGAAGGAAGACATAGAGGCGGTTCAGAGGCGAGCAGCTAGATTTGTTACCGGTAGGTTCGACCAATGCGCGAGTGTCTCGGAAATGCTCCGGCAACTCAATTGGGGATCGCTGGAAGAAAGACGACGTTCTTTTCGTGAATTTCTGTTAAGTAAATTTAGAGGGCCGGAATTTGAAGCTGAGTGTAGTACGATCTTGCTGCCGCCTACTTACATTTCACGTAAAGATCACAAAGACAAGATAAGAGAAATTAGGGCTCGTACGGAGGCATATAGGCATTCTTTTTTTCCTCGTTCAATTTGGGAGTGGAATAGGAAAGGAAATGCCTAGTAGTGGTACGGTGTACCCTCCGCCACGCACCCTACGGTGAATTGCGGAGTATGTATGTAGATGTAGATGTAGAAGTTTCTTTATGGTGAGTTGTTATCCTCCATTATTGATAAAACATAAATTTTATTAGATTAACACTTACTTCATTATTTACAGAAGTAACCTATTATGTATACTTCTTCTGTAAATGTACTGTCGCCATGTGTTTTCTTCGATATTTTGACAGTACAATATCCTTCAGTTGATTTGTCCTTATGAATGAATACAAGAGAAGTTAAAATGTTCCTTTCTCAAGGTCTGGCTAGTCCATGCCCTGTGTTAAAGAAAATAATATTTCATGATCCAACTTGTCTCGAAAGATAAGAACTTCAACCTTATCTTCCCAATCAACTGTATCACCCAAACATAAATTTACATCTGTAATAGTTTGACACTTTTCTAATGTATGAAATTTTTCCTCAGATATTGTAAACGTTTTATTAATTTGCGACATTTCATTGCCCTCTAAAACCTCGATTCTATTACATGTAGACTGTATATTTTGGTCTAATATAATTGTAGTATACTTTTCCTGACAGTCATCAATATTCTTGTCTAACTTAACATTCAAAGCTTGTAACTTAATTTTTTGGTCATTGATATTTTTGTTTCATTCCTTAGACAGACCTAATTTATCAGAAATAGTTTTACTAAGTCCATCAGACTGTTTACTGAATTTTTCTGATAACTTCTCATAAATAGTTTTACTAAGTTTGTCAGACTGTTTACTGAATTTGTCTGATTATTTCTCAGAAATTGTTTTACTAAGCTTATCTGACATTTGTTGAAAAACTCCTAATAAAGCAGGTGAGATACCTTCTATTTGTGACATCTCTGGTCTTTTTAAACTCCTGGCTTGCAGCATGTTATTTACTACACAGTTACAAATCACTCCCTCAACAATTAAGCTTCAACACAATATAATAATAAGACTGGGTAAACTCACCACAGGATCACAGCTGACACCACATCAGAAGATGTGGGTCAGCTGCTACGGCAATAGTGAGGCAGCGATGTGAGAACTAGTCGTGCTGCGTCCCATCGGCTGGTTGAAGCATTGACCAGAAACAACAGTGGTCGTCTATTTCCATTCTAGCAGAGTGTTTTACTTGTCTTCCCAGTATTTGTAGTCATCATCTTTGTCTTTGAAGTTGAAGACTTGATCATTGTTGGTATCGCTAACCATAAGCAACTAGTATACTTTGATTTCAGTACTGGAATTCCATATTAATACTTCAATACTTTATTTAATTGACTGCGTTTTATTGGCAGAACCCTTAAAAGATGGAACAGAACTACAAAAGAAACTGCATACAATACGCTTGTCTGTCCACTTTTGGAGTATTGCTGCCCAGTGTGGGATCCTTATCAGGTGGGTTTGATGTAGTACATTGAAAGAGTCCAAAGAAGGCCAGCTCGTTTCATATTGTCACGATACAGGGGAGACAGCATTACGGAAATGATACAGGACCTGGGATGGGAATCATTACAACAATGGCGTTTATCGCTGCGGCGTGGGCTGCTTACGAAACTCCAATCGCCAACATTCTCCTCCGAATGTGAAAATATATTGTTGACTCCCACTTACATAGGTAGAAATGATCATCAGGATAAAATACGAAAAATCAGAGCTCAAACGTTGAGATTCAGGTGTTCTTTATTCCCGTGCGCTATTCGAGAATGAAATGGGAGATAAATGGTATAAAGGTGGTTCGATGAACCCTCTACCAGGCACTTAAATGTGATTTGCAGAGTATCCCATGTAGATGTAGATCACAACCACGTTCTCAACAACACTAACAATAACAGTTATGAGACGTCCAGCTGAAGCCTCACAAGTTATGAAGAATATCATGTGAGTCCACTGTGACTGAATAAACTACAGTTCAATATCTGACACATATGACCTTTAATACAGTGTGCATCGAATCAGGGCAATGTGTATTGTGTCAGCAGAGTTTGCATCAATTCAGCTGAGTACAGTGCTTCGCCAGTGTCCTCATGGTGACACAACGATCCGCAGTGCCTCGAGACTTCTCGGTACAGACTCTGAGTTAACATCATTTGTTTACTTACTGAGGCTCAGACATTATCACAGACTGTCAAAGAAACTTTGAAGTATTTACTCAGATGGTTGGACTTTATCAGTCTGAAACGACTGTACTTCTCCAATGCCCAAATATGTTACTAAAGTTGTGGTACCTTTCTGTTAAAGTGTATCTATGCATACATTAACAAAATTCCCCAACCGCAACACTGGTACACTTGTATTTTTCCCATATTGTGAAAATTGTGCAGGAAGATGGATTTGCGTCTTTCTTAACGAATTTATTAATTGACCTCCATTTAATTTTGAAAAATGTTCATGATGGCTAATAATAATCTGAACTTATGTGATATTTTTTTGTCTCAGTCACAATTGATGATACACAGCTTGTGCTGACTAGTAGAACTGCTATGAAATTGATAAGTGATGACTATTTCTCTGCCACCATATTTTACAGTATACAATGTTCAAAGTGAGGCATGTTGTGATATTTTTTCCCTGGTCAGGATCTGCTATAATTTCGTTGAAAAGTTGTTTCCCCATACCCAGCCAAGAACAGTCAATTTATAATGATTCAATTTCAACATTGACAGGATATTATGATGCCCATGTCGATGTCACTGTTGCTATCTTAATGTTTTAGAGCAATTACATAAACCATACAATGAGTGGTTAACAGAACTTCCAAGTCTCACTAGACAATGTAAATACCATTGTGTTTGAGGCAAGTCCATTTCAGATGATATGCTTTATGATGCAATCATGCAGAACTTTGCACGTGACCACATCCGTTCTAAGATTTGGCAGCACAGGAATCCTACTCTGTCAGATGTGTTACAAATCATTGTGTTGTTGTTGTGGTCTTCAGTCCGGAGGTTGGTTTGATGCAGCTCTCCACAATACCCTGTCCTGAGCAAGCCTCTTCACCTCCACATATGAACGCAACCTACGTCTGTCTGAATCTACTTACTGTATCCATCTCTTGGTCTTCCTCTGCGATTTTTACCCCGCACACTTCCCTCTAATGCTAAATTCACAATTCCTTGATGTCTAAGAATGTGTCCTACCAATCTATCCATTCTTTTAGTTAAGGTATGCCAGAAATTTCTTTTCTACCCAATTCTGTTCAGTACCTCCTCATTAGTTACGCGATCCACCCACCTAATCTTCAGCATTCTTCTGTAGCACCACATTTCAAAAGCCTCTATCCTCTTTCTGTCCACACTGCTTATCGTCCATGTTTCACTCCCATACAAGGCAACACTCCATACAAATGCCTTCAGAAAGGACTTTCTTAGGCTTAAATCAATATTCGATGTTAACAAATTTCTCTTTTTCAAAAACGCCTTTCTACCCATTGCCATTCTGCATTTTATATCCTCTGTACTGCGACCATCATTTGTTATTTTACTGCCCAAGTAACAAAATTCATCTACCTCCTTTATTGCTTCATTTCCCAATCTAATTCCTTCTGCATCACCTGATTTTCTTACGCTGCACTCCATTAACCTAGTTTTGCTCTTGTTAATGTTCATCTTATATGCACCTTTCAGCACACTGTCCATTCCGTTCAATTGCTCTTCCAGGTCCTTTGCTGTATCTGACATAATTACTATGTCATCAGCAAAACACAATGTTTTTAATTCTTCACCCTGAACTTTAATTCCTTCTCCAAATTTCTCCTTGCTTTCCTTTATAGCTTGCTCAATGTACAAATTGAATAACAATGGAGAAAGACTACAACCCTGTCTTACTCCCTTTCCAACCACTGCATCCCTTTCAGGCCCTTCAACTCTGACAACCGCTGTCTGGTTTTTGTACAAGTTGTAAATAACCTTACGCTCCCTATATTTTACTCCTGCTTGCTTCAGAACTTAAAAGAGTTTATTCCAATCAACATTGTCAAAAGCCTTCTCCAAATATACAAAAGCTAGAAATGTAGGTTTGCCTTTTCTTAATCTATCTTCTAGGATAAGCCGTAAAGTGAGTATTGCCTCCCGAGTTCCTACATTTCTCCTGAACCCAAACTGATCTTCCCCGAGGTCGGCTTCTACTAGTTTTTCCATCCTTCTGTATATAATTTGTGTTAATATTTTGCAACCATGACTTATTAAACTGATGGTTCTGTAGTTTTCACACCTGTCTGCACCTGCTTTCTTTGGAATGGGGATTATAACATTTTTCTTAAAGTCTGAGGGTACTTCGCCTGTCTCATACATCTTAAATACCAGATGAAACAGGTTTGTCATGGCTGGTTCTCCCAGAGACTTCAGTAGCTCTGAGGGAATATCATCTACTCCAGGGGCCTTGTTTCGACTTAGGTCTTTCAGGGCTCTGTCAAATTCTTCTCTCAGTACAGTATCTCCTATTTCATCTTCATCTACATCCCCTTCCCTTCCTACAATATTGTCTCGAAGTTCATTTCCTTTGTAGAGCCCCTCTATATACTCTTTCCACCTTTCAGCTTTCCCTTCTTTGCTGAGAACTGGTTTTCCATCAGTGTCCTTGATATTCATAGAGCTGTTTTTCTTATCTCCAAATGTTTCTTTTATTTTCCTTTAGGCTGTATCTATTTTTCCCCTATTTATACATTCTTCTACATCCTTGCATTTGCCTTCTAGCCACTCCTGCTTAGCCATTTTGCACTTCCTGTCAATCTCATTTCTTAGTCGTCTGTACTCCATTTTGCCTGTTTCATTTACTGCATTTTTATATTTTCTCCTTTCATCTATTAAATTTAGTATCTCCTGTGATATCCAAGGATTTTTTGTAGGTATTTCCTTCCTACCTATTTTGTCCTCTGCTACCTTCACTATTTCATCTCTCAATTTTACCCATTCCTCCTCTACTGTTTTATTTTCCCCTGTTTCTGTCAATCGTTGCCTAAAGCTCCCTCTGAAATTCTTAAGAACTTCAGGTTCCTTCAATTTATCCAGGTCCTATCTCCTTATTTTCCTACCTTTTTGTAGTTTCTTCAGTTTCAGCCTACAGTTCATAACCAACAAGTTATGGTCAGAGTCTATATCTGCCCCTGGGTATGTCTTACACTGTAAAACCTGGTTCCGAAATCTATGTCTTACCATTATAAAATCTATCTGGTATCTCCTGGTGTCTCCTGGTCTCTTCCACGTATAACTAAATTATGTTCCATGCAAAATTCTATCAGGCGGCTTCCTGTTTCATTCCTTTTGCCCAGACCATATTCACCTACTATCTTCCCTTCCCATCCTTGTCCTACTACTGAATTCCAGTCTCCCATAACAATTAAGTTTTCCTCTCCCTTAATTGTCTGAATCATTTCCTTTAGCTCATCATATATTTCTTCGATTTCCTCATCATCGGCAGAGCTAGTTGGCATATAAACCTGTACTACTGTTGTCAGTGTTGGCTTCGTATCTATCTTGACAATGATAATGCGATCACTGTGGTGGTCATAGTAGTTTACCTGCATTCCTATTTTCTTATTCATTATCAATCCTACTCCTGTGATACCCCCAATTGATTTTGTATTTATAATCCTGTACTCACCTGACCAGAAATCCTGTTCATCCTGCCACCGGACTTCACTAATCCCCACTATATCTAACTTCAACCTATCCATTTTCCTTTTTAAATTTTCTAGCTTCCCTACCCGATTAAGGGATCTAACATTCCACGCTCCGATCTGTAGAATGCCAGTGTTGTCTTTCCTGATGATCACATCCTCCTGAGTAGTCCCCGCCCGGAGATTCGAATGGGGGATTATTTTACCTCCGGAATATTTTACCGGAGAGGATGCCATCATCATATGTTCATACAGTAGAGCTGCATGTCTTCGGGAAAGGTAACGGCTGTAGTTTCCCCTTGCTTTCAGCCGTTCGCAGTAGCTGTGCGGCAAAGCCACATTAGCTGATGTTACAAGGCCAGCTCAGTCAATCATCGAGACTGTTGCCCCTGTAACTACTGAAAAGGCTGCTGTCCCTCTTCAGGAACCACACGTTTGTCTGGCCTCTCCACAGATACCCCTCCGCTGTGGTTGCACCTACGGTATGGCTATCTGTATTGTTGAGACACGCAAGCCACCCCACCTCGACAAAGTCTGTGGTTCATGGGAGTGGACAAATCATTAAGGAACAGGAAATCTTTGGCTAAGATAATGTCGACATGTGTTTTGCAGCTGTGGCCACTGTGAACAACATGTCATGACGATTCACTACTTTTTCATCCAAGCAAGCATCACAGCCCTGTTGTAAACAACCGCTCTATCACCTATCTTTTGGAAGTTTATACTTCCTTCATCAGGTAGGAGGAGGAAAGAGAAAGGGGACAGAAGGGAAATGTTACTGGCAACCTAGGTCATGAGATGGGTTGGCTAAATATGGACGTCAGAGATGTTGCATCTTCAGAGGTATTGCATAATAAGTACTGAGCCATGCTAATGCAAACAAAAGAGGATAGATCAAGAAGTGAACAGAAGACTGTTGAGTGGTGGTGGATGCAGGGGGGACGCTCAATAATAATAAAAAAAGAAAAGATTTCATACACACACACACACACACACACCCACACAAGGGACGGGGAGAAATTACTAATGAATAAGTGAGTGGCAGATGGCAGAGGGGGAGATGTATATACATATGTTTACCAGAAGGATGGCAGGAGAAGAGGATATCCTGCCATCCTCCTAGTCTAAACATACATTAACCTCTTCCCCTCCACCATCTGCAACTCACTTATTCATTAGTAATTTCTCCACCTCCCTTGTGTGTGTGTGTGTGTGTGTGTGTGTGTGTGTGTGTTTGTAATCTTTTCTTTTTTTATTATTATTGAGCCTCCCCCCTGCCCCCACCCCCAGCACTCAACATTATTCCTTTAACTTCTGGATATATCCTCTTTGGTTTGCATTGGCATAGCTCAGTACTTATCATGCAATACCTCTGAAGACGCAACATCTCTGACATCCACATTTAGCCAACCCACCTCATGACCTAGGTTGTCAGTAACCTTTTCCTTATGTCCTCTTTTTCTTTCCTCCTCCTACCTGATGAAGGAATTACAAACTTCCAAGAGGGTGTAAACTTACTTTTGTCCCCTTTTGTGTCATTTTTTGTGTGTACATTCGGTGGCAGCACCAAACTATGTTAAGTGCTGGCCTGCCTCTTCTGCACATTATTTTCAAATGTCACTAGAGAATTTCCATGATTGATCGAATAATAAAAATACTTCTCCAATGTGACCGAAAACAATGTCCACAGAATCTGCAATATGTTTCTTTTGCAACAAGTCCGTCCATGTTCAGCAAGTATGTCCTCAGAAATCACATTCCAATAAGCCTTCTAATAAAAAAACATAAACATGAACTCATGGAAATTAATATCATGAATTCTTCACAGACGTCATGTTGATGTAATTGTCACATACCAGCATCCACTTCTGCTCCCATTCCTAACGAAAAAACAGTATTGAACTGTTTGACAGTCAAAAGGACTCTGAACAAACTTTTCATTTCTCTAATTATTCTTCAGCAAGAAATAAAATTTTAATTAAACACAGAAGCATCACTGACTTCACTGAATATAATCAACATATAGGGGTTGTTTATGTGGCCCCAGCAGTCTGGACAGAAGCAATAAGCAACACTAACCACAATATTTTGTAACATCAGGCGGGCTGAACATCTAAGATGCAACAGGTGCTGAAAAATCATATGTTTTTGTGATAGAAATTACGTATAAGAAAATTTTGGTTGATGATAAACCACATCCAGTGTATGAGCAGTGTTAGTTGGAACATTTGTAGCAATGGAACACTTGGAATGTCATACTGCAATTACGTACCAGCCTGGTTTCATTTCTAACAGTCCTTCTATGCATCTTTCATACTTTTACATCATATTTTCTTGCACTTCAATATGATCTGGAATGTTCAGACTGTCAGCTTTATTAACACTAGATATACCACTTACGTCATTTTTGACCCATGGGGATGCTTCGAGAGCCCTACCCCCTCCATATTCATCATAGCACCAAAGCCTCTTGTGACTTTTAATCATTTATGGAGTTGTAGAACTCACCAAAATTTCATCCTCCAAGACCACATAGAAGTATGAAAATTTTAGCTGTTATACCACTAGTACCACATGGGTCATGAAATGAAACTTCCTGGCAGATTAAAATTGTGTGCTGGAACCAGCACTTGAA
Organism: Locusta migratoria; assembly: GCA_026315105.1. Taxonomy (NCBI): domain Eukaryota; kingdom Metazoa; phylum Arthropoda; class Insecta; order Orthoptera; family Acrididae; genus Locusta; species Locusta migratoria. The sequence goes on from CM048745.1 coordinate 44,131,102, forward strand.
CCTGGGACCTTTGCCTTTCGCGGGCAAGCACCACTACCACTGAGCTATCCCGACACGACCCACGGTGCCACTGCACAACTTCAATTCAGCCAGTACCTCATCTTGAAGTTTTGGGGCAGCACCGTGGGTCGTGTTGGGATAGCTCAGTGGTAGAGCGCTTGCCCCCAAAAGGCAAAAGTCCCAGGTTTGAGTTCCAGCACACAATTTTAATCTGCGAGGAAGGTTCATATCAGCTCACACTCTGCTGCAGAGTGAATGTTTCATTCATATTGGTCATTTTCGACCCATACACAGTTTAACTCAATTTGACATCAGTAACACCAGTTTTTAGACATGAACTAATTTCTTGTCACGCCTCAATGAGTTGTTGGAGTATATTATGATACTTTAGGCAAAAAACAGGGTGAATACTAAAAATCTGTATGTCAGGCAATGCAGCTTTCACATTTCTGTGAACTGGTGACATTCAGACCTATGAGGTGATACTGGGGAGCCACAGAATAATCACACATCTGTATGAGGCACTACTAATAGTTCTATGACATGACAGCAGATGTCAGGCATGTCACACTTAAAGAAGTTTTCTCTCTGTATCTTTGTCTTTGGTCAAGCAGAGTGGGATGAGGCATTAATCATAGCAACCACGTCAGCTTGTGTTTTATTTTCATGAGTTAGCGCCAATTGAAGCTACAATGGCAAGACGACACATTGTTACATATACTGAGATTCTCTACTGTCTACTGTCTTCTAAGTAATGAGCCTACTGGATGTCAGGGCAATGACAATACTGAGAAGAAACCCCAGAAACTGTGAAGTTATATAATGAAACCAATGGTGGAGTTGATGTAGTGGATCAAATGACAAGACATTACAGTGTGTGATCTGGCACCCACTCATGACATGTGCATTTCTTTTAAAACATTCTTGACCATGCAATGATCAGTGTTCACACAACTTATGTACATCTAAGAAGATGGCAAGACAAGAATGTATTGTCCAAGTAGCAGATGAGCTTGCTGCCTCCTACAAACTGCAGAGGGGAGCCAACCACCCCTTGCAAGCACTCGGCCAGTATGGAAATAGAAGACATTTTCAGAGTCAGGATTCCTAAAACAACAAAAGGGGAATAAGACACCAAACATATGTTTCAAGTACAACAAATATGTGTCCAAAAGCTGCCTAGCCAAAACACTTGTGTAGCGTCTTAACTGTGAACCCACCCAAGCTTAGGACAATGTTGTCAACTATTTGTTCATAAATATTTCCAAACACAATTATAGACTGAAATTGCATTTTGTTATATGTTTGCCCCTTGATTGCAATAAGGAAGAAAACAGGTTGTATGTTTACAAATACTCGACACTCACTTATAAACACTATAAAATTAGTCATATAAACTATATATTTCAATCTTTTTATATAGTTAAATAATGTACAAATGTTTGATGGCAGTTTCAATCTTTTTATATAGATGAATAATGTACAAATGTTTGATGGTAGAGTGTGGATTTTTTTTTTCAGGAAAATTTAAATAAAGTAAATTTATTCCTGAAATGTTACTTATGACAGTGAGTGATGCACAAAAGAGAACAAATTATATTTTTCTTGCACCCAAGAGTCTTCTTGAATGGTGAAACCCAAAACTCCAGCAAAATACCAATAAAATGGTAGTTCTACTATGCGTAAAGAAGGACTGACATGGTACTACTAGGGATGTGGAAAAGTCTGGTACTTCTAGAGTTAAAATAAACCTTTCTACTGCATTTAGTGTGTCTCCATGTATCATCAATACATAAGTGTATCAAAAGGAAAATTATGCATTAAACAACATCTACAATTGCATATGGCCTATGTATTTATATAAACTTCAAATAAGATAGTATTTATGTTTTGTACAGAATTAATCTGAAAAACACAGACTGTGATATGAGATGAAACTGCATTAGAACTGTTGAAACCTATGCTAAAATCACAATGCTAAAACAAAAATATGTAGATCATGTATCAGGAATTTTTCTCAACAGCCTTCAAATCAAGTTTTAAAGTTATATCAACAGGTACCATTGTCTTTATTATCTATAAATACCAGCCAAAAACATAAATATACTTCTTTGATACATACATAAGACAGAGCTTCCTAGGGAGGACTTCGCTAAATGTCATCCAAGTCAAAGGTGTACAGACATTCACCCTATACATTTGTATTATAGAGAGACACATTATCTACTGTGTAAGACACATTGGTAATAACACATATGTGTGTGTTTAGGATAAAGTTACAAGAATAAAACAACATTTCATACATCACAAAAATATTGCTTTGAGATGTCATGGTACATGAAAAACAAACTTTATATATTGGAATTATTTCTGAAATACATTGTGCTAGCAAATAAATAAGGAAAACTATCAAATAGCAGCAAATTTTATTGTAAGACAAATGGAATCACATCATATCAGGGTAGCAGACGATTGTATGACTAAAATGACATTCCAAGTTCAGGGTGTAAGTTTTCAATTAGTCTCAAATATCGCAGAACCTTGACCAGTCTGTGTTATTCATAAATGTCATCACTTTTAATATTTACAAATTACTTGGCATCATTCTAAAAGATGTGTTACTACTAATGTTATGGGAACTTGCTTTCTATATGCTACTTACGAACATACAACAATGTATGTACCATTTACTATTCTTTGTGCACCTACTAGTCAAAGAAACTTTCAACTAGATGCCTTTCATATAATCAGATTTGAAATTCTAGGCAAATTGCTGCATTTTGCTTCAAATACAGGAGCTGGCCTTATGTGAAGAATTTAAAGATTTGATTGATGATTATCTCAGGTGAGGTAATGGTAGCAAAGCATCTGTCACTCTGGACCTGGATTCATGACTAAAATTTCAAAGTGCACACAATATTCTATATGCACTTGGTGACACAGTGGAAGGGGAGTTACAACATCGACAAATCATTTATGAACTTTAGCCTATTGCAGATAGTTTGTGGTGCCACCTCTAGTCATTGGATCAAATCAAATGGCGATATCAGGGTTTGTGTTGGCCTCAAATCCAGTTGAATGCACAAACAATCATTCACACAGATTCATTGACTCATGCTGAAGATTTGATTGACAAACTTTAAGGTCAAAACTACTTTCCGAAATTTCATCTGAAGCCGGCATACCTTCAAGTACTTTTGAATGAAAAACATGTCAACATGTGTTGATCATTACTTACACCAGCCTATTCTGTTTCCCTCATTTACCATTTGGAAGCATATGTGCAATGGCTTTGTTTCAACAGTACCTTGTGCAGCTTTAAGACAACATTCCCTGTTATGCAATTTATTGGAATGACATTTCAGTTTCTGTAAAGACACCTGAAGTTCCCTGCACAATTTGAATTTTTTCTCCTTTTTTTCGTTTGGTGGTCTAAAATGCAATCATGACAAATATGATTGTATTGGGTCATGTATTTGGTAAACTGGGTAAATAGCACAAAAACATTTGGAAGCCATTCATCAGTTATTAGCACTGAAGAATGTAACTGAGCTACATTCAGTTCTGGGGAAAGTAGTCATCTGTATCTATAAATGTGAATGTCTGTTCGGTGTACGTCTATCACGTCTGAACCACAAGACATAAAGAGCTAAAACTTTGTACAGTTACTAATGTGTACCCAGGGAAGGCTTTAGGCACAGTTTTATGGCGATCAGATAGCTATTTATCTATATATACAGGTATTAATGTGAATGTCTGTTCGGTGTACGCTTCTCACGTCCAAACGACAAGACGCAGAGACTTAAATATTTGTACAGTTACAAATTTATACCTGAGGAAGATTTTAGGCACAGTTTTGTGGCGATCTGATAGATATTTAGTAATTTGAAGAATATAATGCGAAATGCGGAACAATAATTACTCTTTGAAAATTATATTTACTCTTTGAAAATGGTTTTATTGGTTGCATTGTTGCTTGAGGGTTGATAATGAGAAAAGGGTGGAGTATATTGGAATGGAAAGTTATCGGTGTATATAAAATTCTACGTGTGTGTGTGTGTGTGTGTGTTAATATTTCACAAACGAATGGTCTGTGTGTAATTGTTGTCCGTAGTCTCCCGTTGTACACCATAGCAGTTCCATGCCGATAGCTGTAAGGGGGTGGAAGATATGGTGGTTGAAAGTCGTCAAATTATATTAAAAAAAAATTGGACTGAAGGCCAGCGATGACGTTTGCGACTCTATAGCAAGGAGGTTACATACAGCAAAATGTGATGCCACAGACCGTATCTTTGGTGTATGTGTGCTACAATGTCTTCAGCTCTTTCTCTGTAAGGATAAGCCTACGAATAAGGAAATATAAGAATAAATCAATAAAGCAGTAAAAAAGACATTTCTTTTAATACATCTCTTTAAAAAAAAATTCGATGTGACATTTCACGCATTACATCAAGTCACCGATCTGTGATATTATTACAATCACTATTGTTGAATTTCGTGATTGGATTCTTCAAAACTAGTTCATTTTTACCTGTGATTTCTTATATATTCTCTGATAAATGTAACATGTTTTTAGAAAAAAGGAGATGGACAGAGAGAGAGTGGATAAGAAAAGTACTAACTCAAGGTTTGAATAAATAAATAAATAAATACCCGGACAACATTGGGTTTTCAGCTAGTATTACATAAAATTATCCCAGTGCAGCTTGTGATGATACAAGTGGTGGAATGATGAAATATGAATGACAGGGGCTGTTTTTTTGGTGTGTGTGTTATTATTTCCAGAATTTGTTTCACATTCTTAATTTATTTATTTCACATTTGTATGATAAAATACATCACTAAAGGTGCATGTAAAAATGTCTTTTGTATAAAATATGTATGAGATGACTAACTTTCTTTTGTTAAGCTTCATGTGCTTGCACCAGCGGTGAAGTGATTCCTTTCTACAATTTTTCACCACACTAACTCCACAAAGGCAAGAAGTCTGTGGAATGGCCACAAGGTCTCTAGTTGGGCTAACTAGAAAATATATGGCTGTCCCACCGAGAAACTTTGTGTAGTCAGTGTGGCAAGATATTGTAAGAAAGTGGTTACATCACTGCCTGTGTGAATGCATGAATGTTAAAAACAGATGTCAAATCTTAATTGGTGCTAACTACTATCCAAACTCCTGGTCACCCACCTCCAGAAATGCAATACACTCTCCCTCAACAACCTCTCCAATAAACCTCAAGCTCCTCTTATTGCACAGAAACCCAGTCTCTCCCATCTACTCAATCTCCCACTTCCAGCTCCACTACCCCCCCCCCCCCAAACCTCTCAATCGTAATCCACACAATCCTGAACCACAACATCCCAATTCAGTAGTCAACCTCTCTCTAAACCTCTCTCCCAATCTGAAACCTCCATCCTATCGAAAGGCCTCACCTTTAGTCCCACTCCAGAATTCAACCAAACAGCCCTTGTCAAAGATCTACTATCCTATACTAATAGCCTTGGTTGGAGATATCACTTTACCACGAAGAAAAATAATCCTACTCTAATGAGCCAGTTCCCCAAGATATCATTCAAAATAAACCCTGCCTGGAACAGTTCCGTCCTCCATCACAGCGAGACCCACCCACTCTTCCTCAAAATCATCCCCTTCAAACCTTCCAGGAATTGCTTACTTCCAACCTTGCCTCTCAGTCTTTCCTGAAAAACCTAAATCCCACTTCCAAAATTACCACACCTGAATCCCGAGCTATCCGTGATCTGAAGGCTGACCATTCCATCATCATTCTCCCTGCCGACAAGGGATCCACGACCGTGGTACTTGATCGGCGGGAGTATGTGGCTGAGGGACTGCGTGTATTTGTTTACCTTCCTTTTTGTCCCCTAAGGTAAGTCCTTCCACTCCTGGGATTGGAATGGCTCCTTTTCCACTTCCTTAAAACCCGTATCCTTCCCTTTCTCCTCTCCTTCCTCCCTCTTTTTCCCAAAGAAGCCACCACTGGTGGCGAAAGCTCGAATGGTTGTGAGTTTTGTGTGTGTTTGGTGTTCCTATCGACGAGTCTGTACTTTAGGTAAGTCAAAAATCTTTATTTTATACTATATATATACGTAAAAAATAGATGAAGAACACTTACCAGGTGAAGGGGCACAGGCAGTAATAGCAACAAATAAACACACAGACACACACACACTCAAAAATGCTAGCTTTCGCAGCCTAGCTGCTTCATCAGGCAGAAGGGAAGGAGAGGGAAAAGGAAATGATGAGGAATTTAAGGAAGGGGGTAAGGAGCCATTCCAATCCCGGGACAGGAAAGACTTACCATGGGGGAAAAAATGGAAGGTAAATAAATGCACATACACCCACACATTTACACAGACACAAGTACACTTAGGCAGACATACTGTCATATATATATATATATATATATATATATATATATATATATATATGAATACTCTGGAAAAGAAGAAATTTTATTTCTTTAGTGATCCTTCAACATGTCTAGTTAACTTTCAGACTAAAATTTTGCATGACCACTAGGATAGCTGAGTTATGTAAAAGATTTATTTTTGACACTTATGGGACTTTAAGAGACAACTGATTCATATCGAACTTCGCCATAATTATTTGTCTTATTTATATTTATTTTGATATTGATATGCATACTACTACAGCAGTATGAGCTCACATTGATGTTCCACTTCACTGACTTTGCTGGAAGCATTTACTGTTTAAGTGGACCGAGAAATGTCAATGTGCTTATAAGAAATTTAAAGATACACTTCTCAGTGATACATGTCTCATGCCTCGTGATTATGAAGAGCCACTCTGGTACTTGCCTTTGACACTTCTCCTGTGTGTTACTGTTTTCCCCAAAAGTATGCACCTCTCAGCAACCCATTGCTTTTGCTTCAAAATTTCTTATGGCGACTCTACATAATTACAGCCAGATTAAACAAGAGCTGCTGGCAATGTTTTATGGTGCCATTAAGTTCCTATACCTTTATGGCTGACATTTCACATTGACCACAGACCACTGACCATTGATATCCTATTTCAGTTGTCCAAAGACATTCCTCATCAGGCAGCTCAGAAACTACAGCAATACACTCTATTACTCTCTAATTACAATGATAACTTTGGATATCAAGTCACTGGTCAGTATGCAAACACAGATACTCTTTCACACTACCAAGATGCAGGTTTTAATTCATCGGATTTTAACGTATTCTATTTGTTTTATAATACAGCACAACAACTTCAAAATAGTATATCACATCACCTGACAGTTGTCAGCTATGCATTTACCAAACCTCCTTATGTCTTGTAATCAATTTCATCTATATCGATAAATGTGAATGTCTGTTCGGTGTACGTTTATCACGTCTGAACCACAAGACATAAAGAGCTAAAAATTTGTAGTTACTAATGTCTACCCGGGGAAGGCTTTAGGCATGGTTTTATGGCCCTCAGATAGCTGTTTATCTATGTTTATTAACGTGAATGTCTGTTCGGTGTACGCTTATCAGGTCCGAATGACAAGATGCAGAGACTTTTACACTTACTAATTTATACCTGAGGAAGGTTTTAGGCACGGTTTTATAGTGATGTGATAGATATTTAATAAAGGGTGGAGTATATTGGGATGAAAAGTTATTGTTGTATATAAAATTCTACGTGTGTGTGCATTAATATTTCACTCTGCAGCGAAAACTACAGAATACAAACGAATGGTCTGTGTGTAATTATTGTCCGAAGTCTCCCGTTGTACACCATAGCAGTTCCATGACGATAGCTATAAGGGGGTGGAAGATATGGTGGATGATAATAGTCAAATTATAAAACAAATTCGGACTGAAGGCCAGCGATGACATTTGTGACTGTATAGCAAGGAGGTTACATACAGCGAAACGTAATGCCACAGACCATATCTTTGGTCTATGCGTGCTACAATGTCGAATAAGGAAATATAAGAATAAATAAATAAAGCAGTAAACAAGAAATTTCTTTTAATACATATTTTTTTTTAAAATCCATTTGATGTTTCGCGCATTACATCAAGTGATCGATCTGTGATATTATTACAATCATTATGTTGAATTTCGTGATTGGATTCTTCGAAACGAGTGTATTTTTATGTGTGATTTGATCTACACTTCTTACTTTCCTGATAAACGGTAAGTCCATAGACTTCTGCAATCTGTTAGAAATAGTTTTCAGTTTGTTTCTAAAGAAGGTATTGTATTTCATTTCATCCTCCAAAACCAGTCTCATAGCACACTACTGAAAGGTAGCTTATCTATCATAATCAACCAACATGCGAGTGGAGCCGTGGGTTTATGCTAGTTATTTATAAAATGGCCAAGGTTCTTGAATGTTGCAAGAACTACAAATATTCCATTAAATACTAATTTTTTATTGCATCATTGACTGTTCAAGTTACATGGACTACTCACTCACGTATTTCAGAACAAAGTTGATACAATATTGTTACTGAATTTGATTTCTGTAAAACAAATTCACAAATAATAGGCATAACAGACTATTTGGTATAAATCAAAATTACTTTTACAAATATTTATATAACAAACTAAAACAGAGGAATGGAAGTTCCAGTAAGGATTCAACAATATTTTATGAGAAGGATAGGTTGCTTATTCACCACAGACGTCTAATGAACCACAGAAAGGCACAAATAGAATACAACATTAGTGCCTTTGGCAGTTAAGTCCTGTGTTAATTAGCCACACACACACACACACACACACACGACTGCCGTCTCCAGCCACTGCGGTCAGTCTGCAGTATGCAGTACGGCTGAGGTGAAAGCAACCAGAGGGGGAAGCAGGCAGGGAGAGGGAAGATGCATGGCATGGGTGGGGGAATACACCAGTGCTGTCTGATGGACAGCGTGGAAGGGAAGGGAAGGGAATGAACTGTTTGGCAAGATGGGAGAATAGAGTGTGGGGAGGGAAGGGTCTCGGAGGCAGGAACTAGTGAAGGTTTAGGCCTGGGGGATTGCGGGGGTGTAGGATATATCTTAAGGAGAATTCCCACCTGCGAAATTCAGAAAGGCTGGTGTTTGTGGGGAGTACCCATATGGCATAGGCTGTGTAGCAGACATTGAAGTGAGCCACACTATACAGTGCTGCTTTCTGCAACAGGATAGTCTAGCTGTCTCCTGGCTACAGTTTGATGATGGCCATTCATCCGGTTAGACAGCTTGGTGCTGGTCATGCCCATGTAGAAAGCTGCACAATGGTTGCAGCTCAGTTTGTAGATAACATGACTGCTTTCACTGGTTGCCCTGCCTTTTATGAGACAGGAAATGCCTGTTACAGGACTGGAGTAGGTGGTGGTTGGATGGTGAACAGGACAGGTTTTGCATCTAGGTCTATTGCAGGGATATGAGCCATGGGGCATGGGGTTGGGAGCAGTTATTAAGTAGGGATGGGGAAGGATGTTACATAGGTTTGGTGGGCAGCGGAATACTATTGCAGAGGAGGGGTGGGAGAGGGGGGAGGAAGTAGGGTGTTTCTCATTTCAGGGCAGGATAAAAGGTAGTTAAAACCCTGACAGAGAATGTGTTTTAAGTGCTCTAGTCCTGAGTGATACTGGGTCACAACAAGAGGGGTGCTCCTTTGTGTGGGGGAGGTGGTGGGTGACTGGAGAGACAGGGCCCATGAGATCTGTTTCTGGACATAGTTTGGAGTCGTGGTCAGTGAAGGCCTCGGTGAGGCATTTGGCATATTTGGAGAGGGGCTGCTTGTCACAGAAGATGTGACGATCATTGGTGGCTAGGCTTTATGGAAGGGACTTTTTGGTGTGGAATGATTGGTAGCTGTCAAAATGGAGGTATTGTTGATGGTTGGTAGGTTTGATGTGGACAGAGGTACTGATAAGGCCACCTTTGAGGAATAGGTCAACGTCGAGGAGAGTTGCTCGTTGGGTTGAGTAGGACCAGGTGAAGTGAATGGAGAAGATGTTGAGGTTTTGAAGGAATGAGTATAGTGTGTACTCACCTTCAGTCCAGATTATGAAGATATCATCAATGACTCTGGACCAGATGAAGGGTTTGGGATTCTGTGTAACCAGGAACGATTCTTCTAGAAGGCCCATGAACAGGTTGGCCATACGGGTGCCGTGGCTGTACCACGAATTTGTTTGTAGGTAATGGCTTCAAAGGAGAAGTAATTGCGGGTAAGGACGTTGGTCATGGTAACTAAGAAGGAGGTTGTAGGCTTGCAATCGGTTGGGCATTGTGAAAGGAAGTGTTCAACAGCGACAAGACCATGACCATTAGGGATGTTGGTGTCGAAGGAGGTGGCATCAACTGTGAGAACCAGGGTACCAGGTGGTAAAGGAACTGGGGCTGTGGAGAGTCGGTGAAGGAAATGGTTGGTATCTTTTATATAGGAGGGTAGGTTGTGGGTAATAGGCTGAATGTGTTGGTCCAAGAGAGTAGAGATTCTCTCAGTGGGGACACCATAACCAGCCACAATGGGACGTGTAGGGTGGTTCGGTTCGTGAACTTTAGAAGGCATGTAGAAGATGGAGGGTGTGGGGTGTAGGAGGGCTGAGATTGACTCTGGGGAGAGATCTTGGGATGGTCCTAAGGATTTGAGGAGGGAGTGGATATCCTGTTGGGTTTTGGGATGGGGTCATTGTGGCAGGGTGTGTAGGTGGAAAAATCAGACAGTTGGTGAAGACCTTCTGCAACATAATCCTTGTGGTATAAAACTACAGTGGTGGAGCCTTTGTCAGCAGTTAGGATCATTAGGTTAGGATCAGTTTTTAGGTAGTGGATAGCATTTCTTTCAGAAGGTGTGAGGGTGGTATCCATTTTCAGGGATTTGGGTAAAGATGATGAGGCCACGTTACAGGTTAGTAAATTCTGGAAAGTGCTGGTTGCCCTCGCCTCAGCCATGCTGAGTACCGCAGACTGGCCACATCAGCCAATGACGGTTGTGGTGTCTGTGTGAGAGTGTGTGTGCGTATGTTTGTGTCTCTCTAACTGACAAAAGCCTTAACAGCCAAAAGCTGTAATGCTGTATTCCATTATTTGTGTGTTTCTTCGGCTCATCAGATGTCTCTGTGGTGAGTAAGCAACCTATCCTTCTCAAAAATATTGATAAATGAAAACAGAGATTAGATGTGTATGCAAATTAAGATTAGAGCAGTATGGGTTTGTTTACATAATGCAAATTTGTTGAATATTAAAACAGCCATAAAGTTTTGTTTCAAATAGGTTTGTGACAAACTGGAGTATTTGGATAATTTCAAGAAATTTTAGTAAGTATATTAAGTGGTGGTGAAAGTTCAGATCACTGGCAGTGGTGTACTGCACTTACGAGACGATGTTTGCAGTGGCAACTGAGCAGCACACAGGAACAGTTGTGCTGGTCAGCTGTGTGTCTACAAGAGTCAAGTGAAACAGTCAGTTCCGATGAAATTTATAATGATATATTAAATAGTCACCACACTGTAATGTACATTGCAAATGATCAATATTTCAAATTCTTAGTATTTTGTAATTAAAAAATGGGTGCTCACTATGGAGCATGCCCATAAATAGATCAGCTTGTACTGTAAAATATAATTATACATTTGTAAAATAAGAAAATGAAAAAAGTCATTCCTCACTTTACTCAGTTAATCCAATGGTCTGTCATAACGCTGCCACGAAAATATAACAAACACTCACTTCCACTTCCGCCAAAAGGCAACCAATCAGGAGCGACTTTCACACAGACAGTAAGAATGTCTCTTTTTCTCTCCCATGGCATGAATTAATTACAAAATTATCTGGTGTTGCAAAGTGTTTAGAACTCTGTTGGGATCGAATTGGAAATATTGCACACAAAAATGGATGTAACAGACTTTCTAACTAATGGAAATTGAGCACATTTACATTTATTGGTAATTAAAAGACTTGTTTCTAAAGGAAGATTAGTGTTTAATGTCCTGTCAACAGCGTGGTCATTAGAGGCAGAGCTTACGCTCTGGTTGTTTGTGTAAGGATGGTGAAAGAAATGGAACCACCCTGGCATTTGCCTGGAGTGATTTAGGGAAATCACAGAAAACCTAAATCTGGATTCCGAAGGTGGTATTGAACCACCTTCTTCCCAGTGTGTTACCACTGCGGCACCTCGCTTGGTTACTTGTTACTACTCAAAGCTGCAAAATTAAAGTCATGCCCACATAGTGACTGTTTATGTATGTTATTTTAAAGTTTTTTAAACAACATAATGACTTTTTGGTTTGTTGTTAAGCAGGTACCTAATAGCAAAACTTAATTTGTACCAGTGAAACGAGCAGCAATACCATTTACAAGTATATCTTCTAAAACAATGTATTTTCAAAGCGTATGTCACAATTTTTCTATGTTACTCGAAGAAATACGTCCTTCCACAACCCCGAATAGTTTTCAAAGTGTAAGGACATTCTTAATAGACTGAAGGCCACTCCACTTCACATCATTCATGACGCCTTTACTAACCTTAAATTAACTAGAATCGACTGTCACCAAACCTACAAAATTTTTAACTGTGAGTATTTAATGCAACACACTAAAAACACACTACAAACACAATCTACAGAACAACTTTTTGTTGTCCCACACTTCTCAAAAGAAGAAAATAATTAACTGTTTTGGTTTTACAAAAACACAAAGCTACAGTTTTAGCTCCAGCAGTGGTGACGTAGTATTCTGATGTTGGCAACAATAACTGAATATGCACTGAAAGCTCAATCACACATAATGAGGAGAATGATCTTTGTGTTGAAATAAATAATTAATGTTGATTGTGCTGTACAGTTAACAGGGTCATTTGTGTACCCTCTTCAATTCAGTAAATTTATTATCATTTAAAAATGAACATTTCATTGTCAACTTTAAGATACTCAGCAGATGCTTCTGTAAGTAAAATTTATCCAACATGAAATTCAGTGAATACACCAATACACTTTGTTACTTTTCATTACACTTTGTGTGAAGTTTGAAATGAGTTTTTTTTTAATCCAAAGTCTTTTCAAACTGTGACTCTAACTTTGTTGTACCAACAAAACATCTCTTAAATGTTTGCCCTAAGGTTATTCCTGTATTTAGATTTGACAAATTTGAGTGACGAAAATGTTTGTTCACACCTGCCTGTAGTGCCAAATACAGATAACCACCTTCGTGAAAAGTCCTTGTTAAGGGGGTAGTTTTCTTTGGGAAGAAACTTATGAAACTGTTCAATACTGCAATTCTTAAATTTGATCTTCCTCCACTCATCTGCTTGTAGATCGATTATTTCCATTTGCAAAATTGCAGTAACATCTTCCACTTCACAAGAGAAGGGTGTGTGTAAAATTCATTTTCCTTCGAGTGTGCATCTAAATCAGAAAACCTGCAAGACAACTCTTTCGTCAGATGGCCAAGAAAACCCGATGAAAAAGAGCGCAGAAAACCTGAACCACATTTAGTGATTGACAATTGGTGAAATGCAAAGCAATTTTCTGTTATATTACTTTCAAGAAGTATTAGCTTCTGTCATCCCCCCCCCCCTCCCTTCCGTTTGGAAGTATTTTTCTCTCTGTTGTCAAGCAAAATATAAAGCTGACAAAATGTTATCACACATTAATCACCTTACTGCCATGTAGCATGTGGTACTAAAGATCACTGGACAAAAATTCAACCTTTTCTAGGAAACCCTTTAATTGGTGGTGTTTGATTCAATGGCTTCAAATAAGAGTTCACAAAAGAAATTACAGGTCTCATTACACAAGACATATACATGGATTTTGCACAAAGTTCTCCCTGATGAACACACTGCCTGTCAATGATTTGGAAGTACCTTTGGCTTTACAGTCTGCATTTATTCTGCCAACAAAACCTGCAAATCTGTCACACATGTTTCTCCCTTCATCAGTTGAGATACATTTCAGCCGAGAAAGAGGAAGGTAACAGTTGTTGGCTGAAGTTAACTGTACCTCTTTAAATATGTCATCACCTGTTGTTATGCCATATAGGGCAGTCAGTTCTGCTAGTTTTTCAGTTACTTCAAAGTTCGAGCTAACAACTGTAAAGAACAACAGAACTTGGGCATTATTACTCATTGTCAGTAGATTCGTACAGAGCTATAGAATAGCAAGCAAAGTTAGATGCCCTTTCTTGCAACTGATTTGTTAAATAGGAAGCAATATCTTTAACTCAACTTGCCACAGTAATTGCTGATAGAGAAAAATGTTTACATTGTTTCGTTTTGCTAGGGAACAATTCCTAAACTGTAATCAGCATGCAGTTCTTTACATATTCACAATACATGAATGGCTTTCCTCGTTTGGCAATTTTGTGGGCAATTCTTAAGCTTACTTTTGTAGTGGCTTCACCTTCATGAACACATTTCCTAAAAATGTTTTATTCCGAACAGTCTACATTTTAACATTTCGAATTTGTGCTCACATACATTCTCTTTGAACACCTCAAACTGTGCACCCTGCTTTGTTTCATAATGAAAATAGATATGAAAGTCCTTGAGCACAGTTAAATGTTCATTGCAGATTATACACATGACTTTGTTACTTTTCTCTAACACGAAGTATTTCATGCCCCATGTTTTATTGAATTGTCGACACTAAGCACTGACATTTAGCTTTTTCGTTTCAAGCTACATACTGCACAGTGTACAGTTATTCGGCACAGAAATCGTACAGATTTTACAACAAAGAAATCCTTATATAACAAAGGACATGCTACAATGAACGAATGAAACAAACAAGACAAAATCAGAAAGCAAACTTCAGCCACAAACATACTTGAAACTGGTGCGCGGGCCAGATTAAGTTCTCCGCATGCCGGATCTGGCCCGCGGGCCGTATTTTGGAGACCCATGAACTAGGGTGTTGTGGAGGTTGGATAGGCAATGGAACACCACTTATAGAGGGGTAGGATGGATATTGGAAAGGATGTGACTCATTTCAAATCTTCATGATGTTGCCTTTCATGTATGCTGATAGTGTTATATAAAACTTGTAATTAGTCAATGACACTTCTCTACTCTACAAATATGTCACAACAATCAATAGTATGTACTCACTTATTCTCTTTCAGGTTCCTTTCTTGCTTCAAGTGTTTTGAAAGCAAGCTTTCAAAGTTTGTTTCAGCATCCTTCAGAAGTATCTGAAGTCTCTCTTGTCTGCATTCACTCTGTTTCCAATCACTTATCATATTTCTTTCAGATTCATTTCTAAAATAAAAGAACAAAAAAATATTTGCATCACAGTGTTTATTTATTGAGATCAAAAAATCTCAAGAAAACTTATACAATATTTCCACAAAGTTATGGGACTAATGAAAACAAAATAATTAATATACGGTGTTTTGTTGTTTTACTTGTGAGTTCAAAATATCCCAGAACATTCTTAATTTCATTCCAATGGAGTGTTAAATATGTGCACTCCGTGTAACTGCCAGAAGTTTCATTACTCTCTTAGCGACTGATGTGCCATATTGACTAGAATATTTTATTATGCAGTATGCATTTTTGAGATGGCACAGGTAGAGGAGCAATACATTTGCATTAAATTTTGCATGAAATTCGAGAAACCCTTTAAAGAGACATACCAAATGATACAGAAATCCTACAGGGATGAGTGCTTAAGTCATGCTACAAATGGTTCATGTGCTTTAAAAATATTCAGACAGAAGTGAAAGGTGTCCCTTGTTCAGGATGCCTTCAACATCTTGTGGAGACTTCACCACATAGATCACTGCGATAGCAGGAACAGTGTTTATCTTTGCTGGACAAATTCTTTGGGCAGCAGCTACTAAGCTCCCCTCGGCTATGTCTGTTCAGTCTGGTTTTGTACTTAGATGTGTTAACAATAAATTTCTGTACATATCTATATATGTAGTTTCAGTGGGGCCCAAACCCCCAAGATTACCTTACTGATGACCCCAACAACACATGCAAGTCACCTGGCTCATCTCACCACCCATATGCTGCCCAAATTCCAGTTTCACGGCCTCCTTCTTCACCAGTGTTGGAGCTGGCCACCGTGCAGCGAATTATCCCAACTCATCAAGTATCTTCAGAGGATAATCATACTCAGGTCAGCACTTGTGTTTCCCCCCACAAGAGTTATCAGTGCCGTCGCACCCGTGCGCTAGGTTACCAGTGCAGGTGTCAATTGTATGTCCCTGTGCTGCTCCTAAGCAAAGGCTTGTAAACAAAACTTGGATGCCATGCCAACACTCTGTTTGGATGCTTCACCAGCGCTAAATTTTACTCCAGCAGCCAAATCCTCCACTGCTGCAACCCCCTCTCCCACCCGTGCAACAATCTTCTTCTGTTTCATACCCACCTGCTTGGTTGGTATACCATGCATCTGGAACTTTAACATCCCAGATTCACACGTCGCCATCCGTGCATAGTCATCTTAGGAACTCCTCAAACAAATCTTAGGTGATGTCATTTTGTGCTCAATGCGACAGTACCTCCCTCACGCAACTACCTCAGGGCCTCGTCTCTCCTTGGCTGCCCCAAAAGCTACCGAGCCACCATCCACCACCATGCTAGCTTCTTGTGCATAGTAGCCGATGCAGCTACTATTTTGGAACTTGGCTTCCTCTGGCTGTCCTGAGAGCCCTTGAGTTGCCTCCCAATGAAGTGCCCTTGAGCACACTGGTGACTGATGCGGCCACTACTTCAGCGCTTCGGCTGTCACAAAAGTATCCGAGGCGCATCCCACAGCCTCGCTACATTTGCGTACTCTTGTGTCCAGCGCAACTACTATTTCAGGTCCTCGGCTGTCACAGAAGCTCCCAAGCCGTCTTCTACTAACTCACTCAGTGCCTCCCCCTTGATGCGATTGACCCTGTGCCACGTCATGCCATCACAACAAACATCGCGCGTGTCGGTAATCAAACACTCGCCGCCACACCCATTGATGTTTCAGTTGCCACGAGTGGCAGACGGTCCTCCCATTTCTACTAAGCCACACCATCTATGCCCTGAGGAACTTGCAGCCATCAAACAGCAACTCACTGTTATTGAAACCTGGCCCCCACCTGCCCTCGCCACTGCCACACATCACGATGGAACTCACCATCACGTGCATTCTTCGCCCAATGCCTTAGTCACTCCCGCCCCCCTCCCCCTCATAGGGGCGCACTTATTACTGCGGAGGGAGGGGGGCTGTGTGGCAATGTGACCACTTCAATCATTGCTACAGCAGGAAAAAAGTTTATCTTTGTTGGCCAAGTTCTTTGGGCAGCAGCTTCCCTGCTCCCATCGGTCATGTGTATTCAGTCTGGTTTTGTACTTAGAAGTGTTAGCAATAAAGTGAATTTCTGTAAATCTATATATATGGTTTCTGTGGAGCCCAAACCCCTAATATTTCCATAATCTGTAATGAAATTGTGCAGGGCAATCAAAGTCTGACTGTCCGAGAAATTGCAGAAGAATGTAACATTGCAGTTGGATCATGTCATTAAATTCAGAGATAAAATAACAGTTTTTGCAAATGACTGTTACAGGAAAGGAATGAAAAAGGATAGGAAAGAAAGGATTGACAGTGGCCCCATTTGGGCATTGATATTAAGCAATGGCGACAAGTGAAAATGTGAGCTGGACCCGGAATCGAACCCGGGTCTCCTGTATCGGGCCAGCGGTCGCCTTAACCACTTGGCCACCCGTGCTCGCCTCCCGTCCATCTCAAATTCTGGTGGTTAAGGTGACTGCTGGCCTGAAGCAGGAGACCCGGGTTCGATTCCTGGTCTGGCTCACATTTTCACTTGTCGCATTGCTTAATATCAATGCCCAAATGTGGCCACTGTCAATCTTTTCTTTCCTATCCTTCTTCCTTCCTTTCCTTTAGCAATCATTTGCAAATGCTATTTGGCTGCAAAGCAGGTGTGCTGTCTGTTCTGATGGACGTCCGAAAGAACAGACACCACACCAATACAATAAAAGTAATAGTTATGCACTTACACATTCATCCCTGGTTGTGCGTGACAATTTCACAAAAAACAAAATCGCTATTCTGCCTCACCCTCTGTATTGTCCATACCAGGCCCATATGAACTCTTTATTTTTTAATTCCATATTTGAAAACCACATTCAAAGGGTGAAGATTTACAATGAAAGACGAGATAAAAGAAAATTTGGAAATGGCACTTTACGTGATCCCGAAAGAGGCATACCAAGACTGCCTGCAGAAGTAACAGATGTTACGAGCAGTGTGCAGAAAACTATTCCGAATGAGACCATGCACAAGAAGTAAATGGTAAATGCAGACAAATTTTATGGCCAAATTCCAGAATTTTTCAAACAGGTCTGGTACAACTATGGGTCTTGGAGTAACAAAAAAAGACTTGGTATTTGGATCCAAGTATATTGTGACAGTAAAACACTACTATTCATGTAAAAAAGTAATAAATGAAAAAAAAAAAAAGAACTAGAAAATCTGCACATATATTGTGCCAAAATTGGCAGCAGCAACAAGGTAGTTTTTTCAATGAGCAAAATTTAAACAATACATAATAATGCATATTTTATGGGACATATAAATAAATTTACCTATAAACTCAGATAGTAAAAAGACAAATCAATGTGTGATAAGATAGATTGTAGATTTACTGTAGATTTCACAATTATGATAGAATTGCATCTTTTTGAACAAATAAATCTGTAATAAGTTAGTTAATTTATAGTGTAATTAAAATTGTTTTAAATTATGTGTCTTCCAAGGGAAGGGAAAACTACACCCTAAAGATTTTGTCTTACTTTGTAAAGAAAATTCCATTGAAGCCATAATGAACAGGCTAAAAATATAGTTCATTAAAAATCACTAAATTGGGAAGCACTTATGAGGGCCAATCAATTTGTGCCACTGAAATGTCATATGAAAATATTTAAAAGCGTTCTTAACTAAATTTTGGTCATACACAGAACAAGCAAGAATTAAAGGTGGATTGCTCAATTGGCCAACTAATAGGAAATCAGATGGCACTATTAAAGCCTTCTATGAAAAATAATTACAAAAACTAATTCATTTGGATGGACCATTTCACAAATGTCTGTCTAGGTGTGTTTTGTGTTTGGATATGTGTGAGTGTGTGTGTATTTGTTTACCTTCCTTTTTCTTCCCCTAAGGTAAGTCCTTCCACTCCTGGGATTGGAACGACTCCTTTTCCACTTCCTTAAAACCCATATCCTTCCTTTTCTCCTCTCCTTCCTTCCTCTTTTTCCTGAAGAAGCTGCCAGCGATGGCGAAAGCTTGTATGTGTGTTTGTGTGTGATTTTATTTGTGCCTATCAACCAGCCTGTCATTTGGGTAAGTCATCCGTTTTCTATTTTTTATAATTGTTTATCCCACCAGGAAAGTTTCCTTCTATAATTTTCATTTCACATTAAATTATGATATACAACTACAGTGTGACTGCAAAGTCTCTCTGCAGCGGCGAGTATTGCATGTTTCACCTTTCAGGGCTTGTAAGGGTAGCAGCACATTCATGTCATTAAATAAGCAAAAATACCCCTACTACCACTTCAGGTCCATGAACACATGTAGGTGCACTTTGTCTGTGCTGCCAACCTTATACGCCCTGCATGGCGATGGTCGGAGGAGTAGGGGAAGTGTCCCAATCCATAACCTCGGGTGTCTACTGATTTGGTGCAAATACTTGGGGAGTGCGCCAGAACGGGGGCAGCGAACATTAGTGTTGCCAGTCTGGCCCCCGATGATCAGAGGGGATGGGGGCGACATGGAGACACCCACCGGCAGCTCCCCCAGGGCGGAGGGATGGGTCCACCCCCAATGTCGATGCCATCCCCATTGTGAAACAGGCCGCAGGGCTCACGACCGGGATGGGGGCATTGCCCCCGGATGGACTAGACTCGCCCCCATCTGTCCCAGCAGGAGCAGCAGGACGGCTCGGACCAACCCCCGGCATGGCACCGGTGCCAGTCCCAGTGCCGCAAGCCACTGCCCAAGTGTATGTGCAGGTCCAGGAAACACCAGCCACGGCAACGGGCGATGCACACTGGAAATCAATGCGGAGTACTGTGACAATAGCCACCAGCCCAGACCACATTACCCGGCCTGAATCCAGAAGTGGCCGGCACATCAGGAGGTGTCAGCAGATGTAACTGGAAATGAGGTTGATGGCCGTGGAGCCATTCGGACGACTCAGCTCCCTGATGAGAGTAGCCCTATAGGTAGTAAAAAATCATAACAGGGTGTCATGGACCAATGTGGTGGTTGTATATTTGCACATCTGTGCCTTAAATGTTCACACAAGCTGCTCCACCTCCCCATTAGATTGCAGATGGGACGGCGGAGCCCATACGCGTTGAATGCCTCGCGCAGGCAAAAGGAATGAAAAACTGAAACAAGAAATCAAATACCTACATACCAAGAAACAAGAACTAAATGTTGAACTTTTCAAAATTCATCTGGAACTAGGCAACCACATTAAATTCTCAGACGTATTCAATGATTTAATGAACACAGTCAAACAAAATGCAGAACAACTAATTAAAACACAATGGGAGAAACAACAACAAAAAATAAACACACTCCTGAACATAGCAACACTGTTAAAGATAGAAACACAAGACAACCAAACCACACGTTTCACAAACGCCTAGTCAACCTGACTGACACACAATTCACCAAACAGTAAACAAACCTTTTGAAAAAAGGACCCAAATACAATGTTAACACACAAATCACACACAGAACAATAGAGAATCTTGTCACAAAAAGTGAATTCATAATAAAACATCAAGAAAGAAACAACAACACAAATTTCAATGCAGGTCTCACAAAAGAATTAATTGCAGAGGAAATTAGATGCATAATAAAAGAAAACAGAAATGTCATAATGTCAGGAACAAAAAGTGAAGAAGAGGATTAGGAACAAACTAAAAAACAAAGGTGTCCTCATCACAAAGGCAGACAAGGGCAACATCATAGTCATAATGAAACAAGATGATTATAGAAACAAAACATTAACATTCATAGAAGACAACAACATACACAAACTAACCAGTGACCCAACACAAAGATTTCACAAAAATACTCAGACTCTTCTAAAATCCATCACACACATCTTCCCAAAACAAAAAATAGAATGGTTAAAATAAAAGAACCCCAAAGCACCTACCTTAAACTGCCTACCAAGGATCCACAAGAACACATCCCTGTATGTCCCGCTGTGAACTTCAGGAATGCACCCACATATTACCTAACCAGCGAAATACACTCATACATACAAAAACACTATGTATTCACTACAAAAGAAGCATACTAAACACCTCAGAGCTAATACAAAAAATCAAACACATGAACATACCCTCAACAGCCACCCTCACATCATTTGACATCACATCCATGTACACCAATATCCCCACTACAGAAACCATCAACATCATCAAACAACAATTACAACAACAGACAGACACCCCCAAATCACACATAAAAGAAATAACCAACATCCTAAAACTAATAACAGATCAAAACTATTTCATATTTGACAACCAATTCTACTCACAGGAAGATGGACTTCCCATGGGGTAACCAGTCAGTGGACTCCTAGTAAACATTTTCCTCAACCACATTGAAAACAAAATATTTGACACCATAGTAAAACCCAAACAGTACAAAATAATTTACTGGCACCATTATGTAGATGACATAATATGCCTCCTGGATGAAACACCCAGTCGCATACAAGAACTTCATAATGACATCAACAATGTTCACCCGAAAATAAAATTCACCATAGAAACAGAAAATGACAGAAGGCTAAACTTCCTTGACCTCTCAATACACAGAGACAAAAATCAACACAAATTCTCCATAAACAGAAAGCCCACCACCACAAGCACAGCCCTACACAAACACTCAATCTAATTACACAGAAACAAGCCGGATTCCAATACATGCTGCACAGACTGAACAAAACCCCACTTAGTGACGAACAATACAAAAATGTACTACAAACAAATAGCAACAGAGAATGGGTGTGACACGTTGTATGATGGATTGTACAGCCTCTGGCAGGAATGTGAGACACGGCAATGAATACAATGAAGGGAATAGGTGGGAAAGAATAAAAGGGAGGTGCAGTGGAGCACAATATAAATAATAAGAAAAAATGTCAAAAAAGTAATTAGTTATGGGCAACATACAGTTGCAAGGAAGACTTGAATTTGAGAGATACAGGACAGTGAGTGGCGAAAGAGGGAGAGGGGGGCGGAGAAGTTAGGCATAGTGTATAGGGATGGAAAGTTATCTTAGGTTGAGCCCAGGATGGTTGCGGGACCCTAGAATATGTTGAAGAAACAACTCCCATTTGTGCAGCTCATAAGAGCTGGTGGTGGAGGGGAAGATCCAGATGGTTCGGATAGTGAAGCAGCAATTGAGATCCAGAGTGCTGTCTTCAGCTACATGCCACAGTATGGTCCATCTTGCTTTTTGACACAGTTTGGTGGTGTCCATTCATCCTGATGAACAGCTTGTTCTTCATCATACCAATATAAAATGCCATGCAATGATTGCAACAGAGTTGGTAAATCACATGGCTGCTTTCACAGGTGGCCCAACCTCTGATGGGGTAGGATAAGCCTGTGACAGGCCTGGAATAGTAAGTACTGGGTGGGTGGGTGGAGCAGGTTTTGCATAGTGTCTTCCAGAGGGATATGATCCCTGTGGTAAGTGGTTGGGGTTGTGAGTGGTATAGGACTAGGATGTTGTTGAGATTCGGTGGGCAATGGAACACCACTTTAGGAGGGGTCAGAAAGATCTTGGGTGGGATGTCTCTCATTTAAGAGCATGATAACAGATAATCAAAGCCCTCAGAAGGATGTGATTTAGTTGTTCCACTCTAGGGTGATATTGGGTGCCAAGAAGAACACTCCTTTGTGCCTGGTTATTGGGGTTGGAGGGAGGATTCTTGGTGTGAAGGGGATATAGCAAGGGAAATCTGTTTGTGGACTAGGTCAGGAGGGTAATGTCAGACTGTGGAGACCTTTGTGAAGTCTTCAGCATAATAACCATAATAAATGGTGCACGATCCCATATTTAGGAAAAGCCTCTTTCTAGGTTGCCAAAAAACAAAATCCAGGAACCTAAAAATATCATTTTATGTACACAACACTTTGGCACACATTTTACCTAATGGCAAGGACAGCACACCAGCCTTGGAAAAGAGTGTGATTGTGGAAAATTCTACACAGGTCAGTCTATCAGAGCTATTTCCACATGCCTAAAAGAACACTGCAGAAGTTGGAGCCTCAGAAAGGGTGACTCCACTTTTGCAGACCACTTACTTAAAGAGCGTCACAGTTATAAAGTTCAATATGAACTTTTACATCGCAGTCACAAAGGTAAGGAGATGAGCTACCTAGAAAGATTGGAAATCAATAACTTTATGTCTACTTGGCCAAGTCTGGTACTCAATGATCAAACACAGTTTCCTTATTCCCCACTTCGAACTGCAGATAATAGTAATACTTACACCTAATCATTGTATTTATTTTGTAATAATTTTTTGAGTGTCTCACATTTATTTGTCATCTCTTTCCAAATTTTTACCCAAGACACTATAAATATTTCATGGACCTTTTTCGCAAACAATGTAATTAATTTTTTTATCAAATTGTCACTTTTGTAACAGTCGTCATATCATTAATTCTTTCATATTGTTGCATACCTTTCTTAGCCACTTAGTACAATACTTAATAATTTCGCATCAGTTCTTTGTATGCCTTCCTACAGTAAATTTATGTTTTGCCCTTTTACGTAATTCTGTTATGCACATTTTGTAAAATCTTTGAAATTTGTTGCCTATTGTTTTCAGAAAATACCTCGAGGATCTCCCTGTTTGTTTGATAGCTGTGATTCCACTGTCCACTACTATCACTAGATATCTACAAAGGCCAGGAAACTGATCTTGATCTTCCACTTATCCATGTTGAGTGGATTTGTCATAGTTCCAATTTTCAAGTTCTGTCTCCAATTCTCTGATGAATTTATCAAAGGTTGAAGAGTACTTCTGACAATCCATCACCTTGTCACATGCCGGGCTTTCTCTCAAAAGGCTTTGATATACAACCTCTGACAATAATGTTTGGAGAATAGTCCTGTAATATTAACATAAATGTACTATGAACTACAGTTACCTTACCATCCTTCAAACTAGTCACCTCCCATAATTGTGCACCACTGAGCTCTGCAACACATGTCCTGGAAACTTTGCACGAAGTCTTCCCTGGGGATGGAGTTCAGAAGCCCCATCACATTTTGTTGTGTGTCAGGAATAACAACAAATCTCTTTCCTACCAAGCAATTTTGAGTTGAGCTTGGTGGATGTTAGAAGTTGCACCACATCCTTTTTTTGCCAGGGACTATTTGACGATATTGGCTGTGTACGGGTGAGCATTGTTGTGGACAAATAATAATAAAACCAGGAACCTTGTTGTGCATACTGTGTAGATGTTGCATGAAACTGGTCAAAATTTCCCTTCTTGTTGGTAAGGATTTTTCGCACAGATTCACAGTTAATTTGCAGTTCATCTGCTACCATGTGCACAGTTAATTGATGATCATTTGTGATTAATACCCTCCCTTTCTCCATGTTTCAGACATCCGCCACTAGGATTGTCAAAAACACTTTCCCAGCCTCCTGGACAGTGCTCGATCCCCATAAACATGCAGTAGCATCATGTGCATTTCTTTAGGTGTCTTGCCAAGTTTAAGATTAAAGTTTAAATCGATCCTTTACTCGTTCATTGTCTTGTTTTTAATTCAGAACCAATGCATTACACAAGCACTTCTTCCTACAGGTCATACACGGAACATGCACAATGCTCAACTGAACTATGGTGGGGGAAAGGTTCTCAACACCAACAGCTATATAGGTGCAGCGTCGTGTTTCACCAGTGTTGCCCAAGTGATCATTCTGACATTCACCTAATTTTATTGTCGGAGTATGTATCAAAATAAATTTCATCAATAATTGTTTGATGAGGACTAGTGTTTTGTGTCTCGTTTATAATGTTCTATTACACTGAAGAGGGACTGTTGATTAATGGAATCACCTACCTTTTTAAAGTCAATAAACATACAAATGAGAGGACAGCTTTGAGTTACCTTGCATGTTTGTTTTCAGGTTGAAAACTGCTCTGCACATGATTGCCCTGGTTGGAAGTTTGTTTGGTATTAGCCAATTTTGTGTTCTCGCTGCTCCAGTTCTCTTACGAAGACATGTTGAGAAGCTCTTGTAAATGACTTTAACTATTGGAATTCCACTGCTGTTATTAACATCACACTTGTCACCTTTTTTTATGTATTGTGTAGATAAGTGTACATTTGAAGCCTTCAGATAGGTGTTCAGTTTATAGGATTCCATTTGTCACATGTCTGTTCGGATTTCTGTGAGATAGTCAAGTGTGCCTAGGTTCTTTGAGAGAGATGCAATTATGCCACCTCCAGGTGTTCTATTGTTTTTGAGGATGTGTGTCTGAATTTCATGTTTGGTGGGTGATTGAGAGCCATGATTGAGTATGCAGGAGTCTCTGAGACTTTGATGATGATGCTGTACTGTTGAGTAGCTCTGAGAAATATATAGCCATGTCTATGCAGTTTTCTTGGTTAGTCAGTGCAAGCCTTGCATCTTGTTGTCAGAAAGATGTTTTATGAAATATACCTATGGGAGTTTCCTGTGAATGTCTTGTAAAAGTCTCATTTGTTGTAACCATTGAAGTGTTTTTCAAGGGAATGAATTTGTTTCTTCATAAGGCTTCACTTTGTTTGTGTTGTGAAGAGTCCCTCTGTTGCCGATCCCTTTTAAATTTGGTCCAGACACACTGTGTCTGTATTGCAAGATTCAGTTCTATTAACAGGATGCCGGGGGATGGTGGAGTACACATTATGCCCAGTCTGCATTGAAGTCTGTTGATCCAGGTTTACTTCGGAGCTACATTCACTTAAATGAAATGGTGGTCGGGGTTAAATGATGAACTCACTTATTTAAACTTTTCTTAATAAATGTTTTATGGTTATGGTTTGGGTAAAACATTCATAAAGGAGAGAAAGGATGTGTTTATAATTTTTAATTATCACTCAAAACATTGAAGAAAAGAAACAAGAACAGAAACAAATTAAAAAATATTTGAAGTAATGAAAAATGAATGAAGTTCAGAGATATAATTTACATAGCTTAACACTCAGATCCATCACACACTCCTTCTGCAGTGACAGCGTCCTTGTATTTTCGAGGGAAAGTGACCTGCCCACCTGATCTGGTGACACGTGGTGAAGGTGCACTGGTTTGATTGCTGTCTGTTGTCTTCTGAAGGTTGATAGTCTAAGGGATGGAATGTGATGGAATATCCAGAGTGGTTTCTCTTGATGTGTCTTCCATGTTGTTCGATGAATAGTCTGTCAGAAAAAAGGCAGGTTTCAATCTGTCAATGCTAATAGTCTGTTTTCCTGTTGGCATCTCCACCTCAAAGTGCTTGTCACTGGGAGATAAGACTGTATGTGGCCCGTCAAATGTTGGCTGAAGCGGTGTTCTGACAGCATCATGTTGCATGAAAACTTGCTTGTCATCAGTTGCGGGTGAATAAAGATCTTTTTATGGGTGTGATGTTCTGCTGGAACTGGTCTTAGGCTTCTCATCTGTTCCGTCAATTCGAAGACAAAGGTTGGGATGTCAGTTACTAATTTCTGTTCATTAAGAAATGCTCCTGGTAACTAATTGCTGAACCATAAGTCATTTCCACTGGTGAGGTGGAATTATGTATGAGTGAAGTCCTAACAAGACCAGAGGAAGCTTCGAACCCCAATCATCAGACACTTGTGCTTTTAAAGCAGATTTTAACTGATGGTGCCAGCATTCAATTGTTCCGTTTGCTGCAGGATGGTATGCTGTAGTTTTAATGTGGACAATGCCCAGTGTGCTTGTGAGACATTTGAAAAGTTGACACTCAAACTGCCTTCCATGATCAGTTCCTTAGTACCAAACAGATAATTAATTTTAGTGTGTGAAAAATGATCCGTATTTAATTTGGGATCCAGTGTTATATAAAACATGGTTTGCCCTAATTTATTTAAACAAAAGGTAAATATGTAATACATTGTGCAACAGTTATAACATGTACTATTATTGTTTTTGTAAGTTTATGGCAACAGAATATTCCATAAGCATGCATAATGCATTTTTAGTGTTTGCAGTTGTTATTTATGAAAGTATAAAATTGAAAATTACATAAAAACAGCCAAGGTTATGTTTAAACCAACATACTATTTCTCAAACACGTTTCTCTAATAGCGTTAATAACATGTTGAACTGAGCGTGAAAATGTGATATTTTACATGTCCAATAATTTGTGTTTGTGATGTTGGCAACGGATTTGTAGGGAGCGTGCAACATAGCAGAAACGTTACAGTGTGATGAATTTTGTGACTTGTTATCTTCCTGTAAGGCTTCTTTCATCCATGTCCTTTTTTTTTTTTTTTTTTTTTTTTTTTTTTTTTTTTTTTTTTTTTGACAGTCAGTATTTCACCATGGATGTTTCATATTTGTTTTGCTCTACTTGTGACTCACAATGACACAATACTGTCAAGTCTCTAAACAAAATTATATTCTATAAAAAAAGTAAAGGGGGCACCAAAATCAGACTTCTCAGGGGCACTGGGCAGTTTATTATGTCTGAGTAAGGAAAGAAACAGCTGTTGCTAATTTTGTGTCAGTTATTTCAGAGATGAGACAATGGATATGTCAACAATTTCACAGATTAGATTAGGTTAACGCTGTTGTGGCATCGCTAGTAGCCACAATACTGACGGTCTACACATATCGCTGTGCAACTACAAGACAAGGAGATAAGTTGCTCCACAGTACTTCGGCTGCCAGGGGCTCCCCTCAGTTTTAGTACCTCTTTGCCTGCTTTGCGCACCAGTCAATAGGAAGAAGGGTACTTGCCTGCATGTGCCGGTGCACCACAGCAATGATGGGTGGTACGAGAGAGTATGTAACAGTTTCACACAGTTCGTCAGATTCGATCCAGCAGTTCAAAAGAAGAGCCAGCAGCCTGCAAGCTATAAATGTATTGTCAGGACTCTGTAGACATTACAGAACTGTGTATTTATTAGAAAGAATACTGTACCAACATAAGCACATCAAAGTTCAGTATTATTTCATGTTCTCAATAAAGTTTATGTGGACTAAACAATTCTTTTAGTTATAGACCTATGTCCACATCCTTGCTAGTCACGGCCCACCAGCAGAACCTACAGCCTAGCACAGATACAACAAACACTTGTTCCACAGATCATGAATACAAGATTTCATAATGATCTAGAACGTGTCAGTTTCATAAAAGGTAACTTTACATGACATACAAATTTATTTATTTTGTAAATTACTAATTTCTATTTAAAAATTCATCTACTGAGTAGAAGGAGTTGTCCTTCAGAAATTGTTCAATTTGTTTTCAAATGCTGGCTGATATCTGTCAGACGTTTTATGTTATTTGGTAAGTGACAAAAGACTTTTGCGGCAGCATTATTCATCCCCATCTGTGCCAAAGTCAGATTTAACGTTGAATATTGTAGACATGCTTTCTCCTAATGTTGTAGTTTTGTACACTGATATTGCTTATGAATTGGAATTAATTGTTATTAATAACAAATTTCATAATTGTGCATAGTTTTGTGGCTTTCTAAAATACTCTTATATTATTTGTCCTCTTAGAATACACTGTTATCAGTCAAGTTACTTTTTGAATTACGTACAATTTAATTTTGTGCCCTATCTCTCCTGGTGTAATTTCAATTTACCAGTGGCTCTCTGTTACATGAATGCAGTCGGGTTAACACTCAGGGGCACTGGACGCTAATTATTAAGCTCCTTTTTTGTACAATTATGACCACAAGAATGTTGGATGGTGTCACTAGTGCACCGCTGACAATACTACTGCTTGCCTGCCTGCCACCAGTTCAACTGCTGCGGTGGCCTATGGAGGGCTGTTGCAGTGCTCAGGCAGTTCGGTAAGTTGCATTTCCTCATGGGGGCTTACCTTTTTGATTTGGTATGGTTAGGTGCGTGGAATATACAGCCACTTTTCTGTTCTTAAAAGTGCCAATTTGCTATATTTTTGATGTTTCACTTTTTAATTATGGGATTTATTGTTTTACATGCAGACCCTGTCTTGCGAGTGGTTATGTCGCACCCAAGTTGCCACATTGCCTCCTGACTTGTTGCATGTACCAGGAACTCACTATATTAATTTGTTGCTACATGTAAGTGTTGTACTGAATCATTTTAGTACAGATATAGGGTAGCCTTTTTATTACAAGACATATACCAGTATTTTATTTGATTGTAATTTACAGAAGCAACTGATGATGAGACAGTTCTCAAAACTCAGGTAGTGCATAGAAATAAAAAAGTTTAAAATTGACACCTGTTACAAATCCAACTATTAAAGATGAAGATGGATGGTTCTGGATGTCCTGAAAGAAGAAAACTGTGTTAATTTCTGTTTGTCCGGTGTGATTACTATACTTGTACGATCAGCAAAAAGACTAGCTTCACATCAACTTGAGTGTAGAATGGCAACTGCAATGTCACATGCAGACGAGCCCGCCCATTTCTTACAGCAGTGTTCAGAAGACAAGCCGTCGACGGTGTTCACAATTTGTGCCACCCAGGTGTTTGCTACACTTCTCGACTCATATCCCAACATTTTGTGTGGCCAAGCATGTAAAAAGATTGTAAAGAATGGAGAAGAACATGTTTGAAGTGCCAAAAGTGTAAAGCGTCTCGCTATGTGCATGCCCCTATTGGTGACTTTCCAAATGCTACTGCATGTTTCGCCCATGTTCATTTGGACGTTGTGGGACCACTTCTGCCATTGAACAGTCAACGCTATCTTTTAACGATGATAGATCATTTTACCTGCTGGCCAGAGGCAGTTCCAATTGACAACATAACGGCCGAAACATTAGCCTCTGCATTCACTTCAGCGTAGTTAGCAAGGTTTGGATGCCCACAACATATCACCACTGAATGTGGACGACAGTTTGAGTCTGATCTGTTCACTCAGTTGGCCAAATTTTTCGGATATGTACACCACAGGACCACTAGCTACCACCCCACTAGTAATGGCATGACCGAACAGTGGGATCATTCTCTTACAGCAGCGCTCATGTGCCATGACAACACATGGACTGCAGCTCTACCAATGGTGCTACTGGGCCTATGAACAACTTATAAACCAGACATTGATTCTTCGACCGCAGAGTTAGTATACAGAGAAACATTGTGTCTGCTGGGTGAATTCGTTGACCCCACAACACTGCAAAAATTGCCACAAGACCAACCAGATTTCTTACGTCGCTTGTGAAACCATATCGCACAGATCCGTCCTCCAAAAGCTTCACACCATGGCATGCCGCCTTGCTACATGCATCAGGACCTACAACAGTGCTCCCATGTTATGCTTCACACCGATGGAGTGAAACCATCTCTACAACCTCTGTACACTGGTCCATACCACTTAATACAGAGAATGCAGACAATAGATATATTGGTGTACGGCTAGACAACAACCATTTCTTGAATAGAGTGAAGTCTGTGTACGGTTTTCAAGAGTCATCGCCGACGGCTAACCCATGGAGATATCAGAACCTGCCTGGACAAGATGCACAACCACCATCACCACCACTGCCGTCACTGCCCGCAGAACAGCCTCCGACACGTACAACTTGTTCTGGTCATTGTGTACACTTCCCAGCATGATTCATCGGTACCACGCTCCGCTTCCTCCTGGGAGATGATGTGGCGCTCTCTTATGCCAGCTGCTATGTGTCAGCATGAAGTTTTAGTATTGGAAAGTGCTGTTCAGTGCAGTGAAGTGGCAGAATCAAGTGAATCGCATTATAACTAGTTCCGTGCCTGCTACCAGAGGCGCACTATATCGCGAGTATAATAAGTGAATCGCAGCTGTTAATCATAGCTCCGTGTCCAGCCATCAGTAACAATGCATTTTGAGTGTTTTTATTCTATACACAATGTTTGTTCTATGATTTTTTATGTTATTATCTCTGCTGTTTTACTCTCTGGATACTTTTGTTTTTCCAGTTAGTTCCTTCCATTCTCTTACAAAGAGTTGTGTTACCAGTCATCCTCTCTCGTTTAATTTATTATTTTATACAGTCGATCAGCACTGGTAGATGAGGTAAGGGAAATTCGATAAACAAATAAAAATAAAAATAAATACTGTACCTATTTTGTTCATTGTTACACCCACAAATTGAATCTGAATTAAGCTGAAGTGGGGAGTTAGAATACAGGCTTGGATTATTATTATTATTATTATTATTATTAGGAAATCCCCTGTGTTTCCACAATTAGATTCCATTTTAACAAGAAATGTGCAAGTTCTATGTACCACTTGTAGAATGACTCCAGCAAATTGAGTCTACATCTCAGAAAACTACTATAATTACTCTAACTACTATAATTACCAGTACTCAAACTAGAAATCTCTGCCTGAAATTAGAGCATCTAGCATTTCAGTCTTGGTTCTTTGTATTCAATCACTTTATTCCACAAGTAGACATTACAAAATTCGGCAGTTGACCCATTGACTGTACAACAAGGAGTTAGAAAAATGAGCCAAATAGGATATCTAAGGGTGTGTCATCGACAGGATTTCCATGTGCAGATAAATAAATAAATAAATATTTTATTGTCATTAGGCCACGATAGCTATAGACAATGTCAAATGAATTTAATTATACAGTATGATAAAGTATTGACTAATTGGCATATTTTAGTTTATTACAACAATACACAGTAGGTCAGCTACTGAATTACTAATTTTTTACAGTTGAAGAATTCATTAATGTCATAGAATGAGTGGACAGATAACCATTCATGCAAGCTTTCTTTGAATGTTAGTTCAGGAAGATCCTGTATAGCATGTGGCAGCTTATTAAATAGTTTGTACCCTGTGACCTCGTAGCTATTTATTGATTTTGACAGCCTGTGGTAAGGTGTATATATATATGTATATATATTGAGTATGTCTGCCTAAGTGTACTTGTGTCTGTGTAAATGTGTGGGTGTATGTGCATTTATTTACCTTCCATTTTTTCCCCCAAGGTAAGTCTTTCCTGTCCCGGGATTGGAATGGCTCCTTACCCCCTTCCTTAAAACCCTCATCATTTCCTTTTCCCTCTCCTTCCCTTCTGCCTGATGAAGCAGCTAGGCTGCGAAAGCTAGCATTTTTGTGTGTGTGTCTGTGTGTTTATTTGTTGCTATTACTGCCTGTGCCCTTTCGCCTGGTAAGTGTACTTCATCTATTTTTTACGTATATATATATATATATATATATATATATATATATATATATATATATATATATATATATATATCTGAGGCTTCTTGTATTGTAACTGTGTTTCACATCTTGTAAGTTCTTCTTCATATAGATTAAGACATAATTTTATGTTCAGTAAACAAGGGTTTGCAGTGAGCCTTGTGTGACGAATTTGTAATTATCCTAATGGCTTTCTTCTGCATTATTAGTATGTCTTGTATATGGCTACAATTACCCCACAAGATTACGCCATAGGTTAATATACTTTGGTAAAATGCGAAGTAAGATGATCTGACATATGTTTCATGTACACAATTTATAAGTTGTCTTAATAAATAAATTACTCTGGATAGCTTAGCACTAATGTAATTTATATGTTGGATCCAGGATAACTTGTCATCTAAATAAACACCTAGGAACTTAACAGAACTAGGGTCATCAGATAGTGGCTTGTCTCTTAAAATGAAGAGAATCTGCTGAGTTTTGTTTTCGTTAAGTAAGAATCCATTTGCTCTGAACCAGTGTGCTGCGTGAGAGAATGTATTATTGATCATCATCAGGAACAGTAAGGGGCCCAGTACAGATCCTTGAGGCACACCTACTTTAACATTTTCTATGTTTGACATTTCCTTGCCAACACAAACTACCTGTTTACGGTCTTTTAAATAGGATTTTAATAGTTTGATGAGTTTGATGAGTTTGAGATGTTTTCCTTGATGCCATAGAATTCCATTTTTTCTAGTAGTATTGTGAGCTCGACACAGTTGAAGGCCTTGCTTAGGTCACAAAATGAGACCTGAGCAAAGCCTTTGTCCTCAAAAACCTTGAGGATGTATCTGACTACAGTGTCAATTTCATCCACAGTCAACAGTTTCTTTCTAAACCCATATTGTGCACCATGCTGAACAGTCATCTACCCAAACCATAAAACATGGAGTTCCCCAAGGCTCAGTGTTAGGGCCCTTGCTGTTCTAGCTTTATGTAAACGACCTCCCCTTAAGTTTACCCACTGACAAATCCTTTCTCTTTGCTGATGACACCACAGTTATGATATCTGACTCTATAGACCATCTCCTAGGTGCAGTAAACAGAAGCACAACCCAACTAAACTCATGCCTAGAATCAAACAGACTACTACTCAATATAAAGAATACAGTTGGTATTACCTTTCACACAGTTCAGAATAAAAACCAATCAGTCCCAATTATATCACTGAGTGATGATCAAGTAAATTTCGTCAAGGAAACCAAATTCTTAGGGGTTACCATCTCAGACACACTTTCATGGAAAAGCCACATTAACATAACCTGTACCAAATTGAGTAAAATATGTTTTATGATTAGACAAATAAGAAACATTTTTAGTACCTACACACTCACATCAATGTACTATGCTCTCTTCCATTCTGTACTAAGTTATGGAATTATCTTCTGGGGGCATAGTGCAGAGGCAATGAAGCTGTTTAAACTCCAGAAACAAGCAGTTAGATTAATACTGTTCAAACAACAGAAAGAATCATGCAAACCATTGTTCCAGAAACTGAACATTGCCAGTACATACAAGACCTACTGAGTTACATGAAGAAAAACATTGGCAACCTAGACATAAACTCAGATTGGCACCACCACGATACAAGGTCAAAAAACTTCCTATGATTAGTTCCACATTCAACAAAGCTATACAGTAAAGGTTTAAAATGTATGGGGATAAAACTGTACAATCATCTCCCACCAGAAGTGAAGAATATTGGACTAGTGAAGGATTTTAGAGTAAAACTGTCGTCACTCCTAATTAAACATTGCTTCTACAGCAGACAGGAATTTATTGAAACCAACCTGTCATAAGAAGCTTCACATTCAAAGAACATCAGGCAATGTATGTCAGTTATTAACATCATTCGAAGGAAATGTAATATAAATGAATGTAAAACATTAAATTCTGATATTGAATAAGTATGAGACCTATGTAAAAATTACACTGAATCCTCATCTAATGATGTACTCTTCCAAACATGTAATTATGTATAATTTTATAGCATTAATTTTCTACCTTATGTTAAATGTAATCATCATAGCATCTCCATCATCTTCCATCACATCACCTATTCTGACTTGTCCTATATCATGATGTGCATGTCTGTACAATGTATGATTCAGAGGACCAAAAGTAAATAAATAAATAAAAATAAAAATAGAAAACAGATGACTTACCAAAAGGACCGGCTCGTCGATAGAAACAAATAAAATAAATAAAATCACACACATACAAGCTTTCGCAGCCTAGCTGCTTCGTCAGGCAGAAGGAAAGGAGAGGGAAAAGGAAATGATGAGGGTTTCAAGGGAGTGGATAAGGAGTCATTCCAATCCCGGGACAGGAAAGACTTACCTTGGGGGAAAAAAAAGAGGGTAAACAAAAACACACACACCCACACATTTACACAGACGCAAGTACACTTAGGCAGACACACTGTAGAACTGTAGAAAGCAAAGAAGTTAGAAGTTAGACAGAGATGCCACTTGAGGCAGAGGCTCTCTCCAGAGAACCAAGGCAAAGATGTTAAGATGGTGGGTGGGAATTCAAATTTAGCGGAGGTTGAGACCAGGTGGGTAACGGGAAGAGAGAATATGCTGAAGGGCTAGTTCCCATCTCCGGAGTTCTGAAGGATTGGTGTCGGTGGGAAGTATCCAGATAACCCGGACGGTGTAACACTGTGCCAAGATGTGCTGGCCGTGCACCAAGGCGTGTTTAGCCACAGGGTGATCCTCATTACCAACAAACACTGTCTGCCTGTGTCCATTCATGCGAATGGACAGTTTGTTGCTGGTCATTCCCACATAGAACGCTTCACAGTGCAGGCATGTCAGTTGGTAAATCACGTGGGTGCTGTCACAAGTGGCTCTGCCCTTGATTGTGTACACCCTCCGGGTTACGGGACTGGAGTAAGTGGTGGTGGAAGGGTGCATAGGGCAGGTTTTACAACGGGGGCGGTTACAAGGGTAGGAGCCAGAAGGTAGGAAAGGTGGTTTGGGGATTTCATAGGGATGGACTAGGAGGTTACGGAGGTTAGGTGGGCGGCGGAAAGAAACTCTTGGAGGATTGGGGAGGATGTCGTGAAGGATGGATCTCATTTCGGGGCAGGATTTTAGGAAGTCGTATCCTTGCTGGAGAGCCACATTCAGAGTCCGCTCCAGTCCCGGAAAGTATCCGGTGACAAGAGGGGCACTTCTGGGGTTCCGTTGAAGGTTCTGAATTTGGGGGGATGAGGAAGTGGCTCTGGCAATTTGCTTCTGTACCAGATCAGGAGGATAGCTGCGGGATGTGAAGGCTGTTATCAGGTTATTGGTGTATTGGTTCAGGGATTCAGGACTGGAGCAGACTCGTTTGCCACGAAGACCTAAGCTGTAGGGAAGGGAACGTTTGATGTGGAAAGGATGGCAGCTGTCATAATGCAGGTACTGTTGTTTATTGGTAGGTTTGATGTGGACGGATGTGTGTAGTTGGCCGTTGGATAGATGGAGGTCGACATCGAGGAAAGTGGCATGGGATTTGGAATAGGACCAGGTGAATTTGATGGGACCAAAGGAGTTGAGGTTGGAGAGGAAATTCTGGAGTTCTTCTTCACTGTGAGTCCAGATCATGAAGATGTCGTCAATGAATCTATACCAAACTTTGGGTTGACAGGCTTGGGTGTCCAGGAAGGCTTCCTCTAAGTGTCCCATAAATAAGTTCGCGTACGAGGGGGCCATCCTGGTCCCCATGGCTGTTCCCTTTAGTTGTTGGTATGTCTGGCCCTCAAAAGTGAAGACGTTGTGGGTTAGGATGAAGCTGGCTAGGGTATTAAGGAAAGAGGTTTTAGGTAAGGAAGTGGGTGGTCGGCGTGAAAGGAAATATTCCATCGCAGCGAGGCCCTGGGCATGTGGGATATTAGTGTTTAGCCCTAGATTTTCAAAATGAGTTGATAATTGTTGGTATATGATACATTCTATTAACTTGGAGAGTGCAGGTACTGTAGAAATTGGTCTGTAACTAGACGGAGAGTTTTTATCACCCATTTTGTATACTGGAACTATCCTAAACAGTTTTAGTTCATCAGTAAAGTATCCCTCAAGTAAACATTTGTTTATACAATGGGTTAAAGGGTATACTATGCAATCACTCTTTTTTTTTTAATAGGCTGCATGATATATGTATCTAAACTGTTTGATGATTTCAGTTGTTTTACAACCCTTCGTACATACCCAGGTGATACTTCGGAGAAGGTTAGCATACTTGTGTTTGGTGGTTGACTACAAAAATTTTGAGAGAGTAGCTCTGATGGACTAATGTCTGGTTTGATAATAGCATCACCTATTTCTTCCACTGAGTTAATAAAAAGTTCATTAAGTTTTTGTGGTGGGATATTAAGTTTTTCTTTTTTAGTATTTGTGGTAGCACTGTTAATTATTTTCGAAGCAGTTTTGCATTTATTGGTGGAATTCTGAATATTTTTGGCATTGTAGGTCTTTTTAGCTAGCAGGATGGCTTTTTTGTACTCATTCCTGCATTCAACATAAGCTGATTTAGCATAGACAGACTTCAGACAGCTATATATGTTGGATAGTAACATAACTTGATTTTTGAGATCTGTCAGTTGTTTAGTGTACCACATATTTTGTCTCTTTTGAGACCTAGTTTTGTAGCCACTGTCAGTTATTTTGATTTTCTTTATGGGAATACTACTGTTAAATAGGGTCAAGAATGCTTTAAAAAATGTGTCAAATACTATTTTGGCTGGTAGGTCATTATTTAATGTGTAATGTACATCATCACTACAGTGGCCAAACCAGTCTCTGTCAGCAAGTGAATTACAAAATGTAATTATTTTATCCTCAGTTGTGGGTCTGGTAATCACAACTGTTGGGACAGGTCTGCTTGAAATGCTCCCATTAAGGATACTTCTATTTACATAATTTAGAGATACAGAGTCATGGTCAGAGAATGGAAACAATATAACTTTACATGAGTCTTCTGTGGTCTTGAAATTAACAAAAATGTTATCTAAACATGCTTCATTTCTTGTGGGTCTGTTATTAACATGATGTAAATTGTATTGTCTTAATAAGTTTTCCAATTCTGCAACACTACACTTACATTTAGTAACATCAAAATCAGCATTCAAATCCCCTCCTATTGCAATATCATAGTGTAGCCATCTAATATTACTTAATACACTAAGCAGCATGTCCATTTCTTCCATATCTCTTGCAAAGAGAACGAAACAGGAAAATAAATTTCAAAAAACTGTTGCAGCAAAAAATATGTGTGATACAATTATTGCTCAAGTTAATGAATGCCTTGACTTCACAAGGCATGTAGTAACAACAATATTATTTAGTTATGAAAAGTTTCCAATTTTCGAGCCAGTTTCTGTGAAGTTTCTGCAGAGGACATGTAAAAAATATCTGTATCTTGAATTAAATAAACTGAGAATGGAGCCTCAGATACTATAAATGAGGATGAGAACTCTCACAAGGGCTGTTCCACTTCTGCAATTACAGCTCAAAAATAAATAAAACTGCAGTAGCCTTTTAGTGAGACAATCAAACTCCTCTAAATGCTTGTTACTATGTCAATGACTATGTGGGAGGTGGGGGATTTGTTTTCCACCCTGAAGAGACTAAAACATTCCTCTTATTTACTGTCAAGAGCAACTAATAGCACTAACAGTGCTCTACATCTACATACATACTCCACAATGTACCATAAGGTACATTGCGGAGGGTACACTGTACCACAACTAGTCATTTCCTTTCCTATTCCACTCCCAAATAGAACAAGGAAAAAAAGAATGCCTATATGCCTCCGTACGGGCCCTAATTTCTCTTATCTTGTCTTCGTGATCACTAAACGAAATGTAAGTAGGCAGCAGGAAGATCAAACTAAACTCAGCTTCAAATTCCAGCCCTCTCAATTTCCTCAATGTAAATTCATGAAAAGAATGTTGTCTTTCCTCCAGCGATCCCCAGTTGAGTTCCTGGAGCATTTCCATGACACTCGCACATTGGTCGAACCTACCAGTAACAAACCTAGCTGCTCGCCTCTGAACTGCTTCTACGTCTTCCTTTAAACTGATCTGCTGCGGGTCCCAAACACTTGAGCAGTACTCAAGACACGGTTGTACAAGCGTTTTATATGAGTCTCCTTTACAGATGAAGCACATCT
Source organism: Locusta migratoria (assembly GCA_026315105.1). Taxonomy (NCBI): domain Eukaryota; kingdom Metazoa; phylum Arthropoda; class Insecta; order Orthoptera; family Acrididae; genus Locusta; species Locusta migratoria. The sequence goes on from CM048745.1 coordinate 44,169,685, forward strand.
TCCCAAAATTCTCCCAATAAACCGAAGTCGGCTGTCCGCCTTAATCACAACTGTCCTTACATGTTCGTTCCATTTCATATTACCCTTGTAAGGTTACGCCTAGATATTTGAACGATGCGACTGCATCAAGAAGCTCACTACTAATGCTGTATTTGAACATTATGGGACTGTTTTTCCTACACATGTGCATCACCTTATATTTTTCTACATTGAGATCTAGCTGCCATTCTTCACACCAACTAGAAATTTTGTCTAAGTCATCCTGTACACTATTACAGTCAATTGAAGATGATACCCTCCCATACACCACAGCATCATCAGCCAACAGCCACAAATTACAAGTTACTCCGTCCATTAGATCATTTATATAGATAGAAAATAATAGTGGTCCTGTCACATTCCCCTGGGGCACGCCCGACGATACACTGATCTCTGATGAAACTCGCCATCAATAACAATGTACTTAGTTCTATTTCTTAGAAAGTCTTTCAACCAGTCACAAATCTGTGAACATATTCCATAAGCTCGTATCTTCATTATCAGTCTGCAGTGTGGCACCAGATCAAGTACCTTTTTGAAGTCGAGAAAAATACAATCCGCCTGTTGCCCTTCATCCATGGCTCGCAAGATGTCATGTGAGAAAAGGGCAAGCTGAGTTTTACATAAATGATGTTTCCTAAACCTGTGCTGATTCATAGAAAGAAGCTTTTCTGTCTCAAGGAAATTTACTATATTTAACTGACAAAATGTTCAAAATTCTACAGGAAACTGATGTCAACAATGATGGCTGTAATTATGTGGGTCATTGCTCTTTCCTTTCTTAGAAATAGGACTCACCTGTGCTTTTTTCCAATCACTAGGAACTTTGCGCTGAATTAAAGATTTGCGAAAAATGCCAGCTAAGTAAGGGGCCAAGGCCGTAGACAACTCTTTGTAAAACCGAACTGCTATTCCATCCGGACCAGGAGACTTTTTCGTATATAGCTCTCTCAGCTGCTTTTCTACACTGGAAACACCTATTACTATGCCCTCCATTTTGGAATTAGTATGTTGATCAAATGATGGTACATTTGTGTGGTCCTCCTGCATGAAAGATTTCTCAAAGGTTAAGTTTAGAACTTCAGTTTTCCATTTGCTTTCTTCTATTACTGCCCCGTAATGATCAACGAATGACTAGATAGTGGGCTTTGACCCGCTTATCGATTTTACACAGGACCAGAATTTTTTCGGTTTCTCAGAAAGATCTTTTGCTTAGGCATGACTGTGGTAATTATTGTATGCTTCGCACAATGATCTTTTTATACCGCATGAATCTCTACTAAGTTTCGCCTATCATCATTTGCATGCTCTTTTTTTGAATGAAGAGTGCAACAGTCTTTGCTTTCTCAGTAAATTTTTAACATTACTATTATTATTATATCACAGTGGATCTATTCCAACTTTAATCGACTTTACAGGCATATATTTCTCTAACCCTTTATGTACAATGCATTTAAGTTTAGTCCACAATTCCTCTACATCCATTGTACCGGAACTAAACAATGTCCATTCAATTTTGAAGCGTGAGCCTAAGTACTGCTTAGCAACTTTTCCTAACAAAAACATGTTCCTAGCCTTCTTGATTGGTTTATGAACTTTGGTCACCATCGATGCTATGATGATATCATGATCACTAATACCTGTCTCTATACAGGCCTGTTCATAGCTATGAGATCTAAATATTTCCATTTCACGTGGGTTGCCAGCTTAATTGCTCAAGACAGTTTTTGGAGAATGTTTCCAAAAGTAGCTCACAAGACTAGTTGTCTGTACTGCCTGAAATGTAACTAGGGAGGTCCCAAACATATACTATTAAGATTGAAGTCTCCTCTGACTAGGGAATGATGAACCCCTAGTTAAGTCCGTTAAGTTCTACAAACACATTCTACGAACATCTCCTCCGAATAATATTAGAAGGCCCAGAAACCTACGCACTACCTGGTGTAGACTTTATTTGAATGACTCTAAAACTGCTACAGCAGCACTGGGGGTTTCATAAAAACACCCAACTATTAACTTTACTTCTCTTAGACCTGCTATACATGCTCAGATAACTTCACAGTTACTTTGAACCTCGATCTCAGTAGAAACAATATCTTTGTCCACAGCGATGAACAACCCCCCCCCCCCCCCCCCCCAGTTGTGTATGATCTATCTTTCCGATATACGGTACGTTCCACACCTCGCTAAATATTTCTGAACTTGCCACATCATGAGTTAGTGCCTAAAATTATCTGAGCACAATAATTTCCATGCAGTGTGGCAAATTTAAAAACTTTGTTTTCAATACTTTGAAAGTTCATGGCTAATATTTTAGTAGAATTTTTGAGCCGAATGTGGCCTGAATTCGATGTCTGAATGTTGGCAAACGAGTGCTCATCAGAGCTAGTTCCTAGCCTAAAAAACCCCATTTGCACACCACAAGTACTCTGCTACCCAAATAGCCGCTTCCTTAGTGTAGTGCACCCCTGATCTATCTAGGGACGTCCTACAATTCCCCACCTGATAGGTCTAAAATGTAGCATCATAGACTTCAATGAATGTATAATTGAGAGATTCTTTTCTCTGAAAGAGAGGATAGTGGATTTTTCTTACAAACATAAGGTAAACATATTTTCATATAGCAATTATTTTGTCATTCTTTTCATTATGTTTATGAACTTTACATTTTCCTGTGAACTGCCTAGAAAACCCTTAATGAACTGCCACTGCAGACGGAAAGAATAAAAATCTGTGATTGCTGATGATTCTGTGGTTTATGGAAAGGTGCATCATTGAGTGACTGTACTAGGATGCAAAATTACTTGGGCAAAATTTATAGTTGCTGTGAAGAATGGCAATGTATCTAAATGTAGAAAAATTTAAGTTGATCAGGTGAGTAGGAAAAACAGTCACATACTTTTAGAATGCATTATTAGCATTGACAGTTGGGATACCAGTTACTTTGGAATAAAGTTGGGCATCTCGGACATAATCTGAGTCGTGGCCACCTTTGTGCTCAGACAGCAAAGACTACCAAATCCACTGGTTAGTTCCTCAACCGTTAGGGGTAAAACCCAGTGGGGCCCTAGGCAAGTAAAGCTAGCAACCTGCTTCCCAGGTACTTCAATATCATGCTGGCAACAATCAGAGCAAAATGCCTCGGGCCTTTGGAGGTGACAGTGTCCCACCTCTAATTGACAGACCAGGGAGTAGGGAAACAATCTAGAATGAGATGGGGAGCTATTAATATCAATGGGGATTACAATGGGAAGAAGGTAGAGCTGGCGAAGGCTTCAAGTAAGATGGGGTTAGATGTTTTAGCTGTTAGTGACGTTAGAGTAAGGGGAGAGAAAGAGGACGAAGTCGGAGAATACAAGGTCTACCTGTCAGGAGTCAAAGTAGGAAGAGTACAGTGGGGTGTAGGGTTTTACATCAGGAAAGCAATCAAACCCAGCATAATTGAAACAAGGTATGTAGATGAACAACTAATGTGGGTAGATTTGGCCATCTCCAGCAAGAAAATTAGGATTGTGGCAGTGTATTCACCCTGTGAAGGGACAGATCAAGATGAGATGGACAGATTTTACAACACACTTAGTGATGTAGTTGTTAGAATGAAGGATAAGGATAGTGCTTTACTCACGGGTGATTTCAACGCCAGGATAGGAAATCGAACAGAAGGTTATGAAAAGGTTATGGGTAAGTTTGGAGAGGATATGGAGGCCAACAGGAATGGAAAACAGCTCTTGGATTTCTGTTCCAGTATGGGCTTAGTTACCACAAACGCCTTCTTTAAGCATAAGGACATTCTCTGCTATACTTGGGAAGGAAGGGGAACCAGATCTGTCATTGACTATATAATAACAGACCAGGAATTCAGGAAGAAAGTCAACGACACATGTGTTTTCATGGGGTTGTTTGATGATACTGATCATTATTTAATCTGCAGTGAAATTGGTTTTGTGGGGCCAAAAGAGCAGAAAGTCAGATCCATGTGTTGAAGGATAAGAGTGAAGAAGCTTCAAGACCAGGAAATTAGGCACAAATACACAACAATGATCTCGGAAAGGTACCAGTTAGTTGATTGTAATGATTTACAGACACTGGAAGAGGAATGGTCAAGGCAGAGGGACACACTGCTGGAAGCAGCTAGAGAATGTCTTGGAACAGTAGTGTATAAAGGCATGAAGAAGCAGACAGCTTGGTCGAATGACACAGTCAAGGCAGCCTGTAAAAAGAAAACGAAGGCATTTCGAAAATGGCTCCATACTAGGAATCAGGCAGACAGAGAACGTTATGTTGAAGAAAGAAACAAAGCCAAATGGATAATTGCAGACTTCAAACAGAAATCAAGGGAAGGCTTAGGAAATAAGCTAGAAACTCTAGGACAAGCCACAGGAAGACAATTTTGGAGCATAATCAGCATTTTTCGAAAGGGAGGGAAGAAGCAATTAACTATTGGACAGGTCAGGAAAGCTGCTAGTCAATCCTGTGGATGCCTTGAGCAGATGGAGGGAATATTTTGAAGAATTGCTCAGTGTAATTTTGTCAGATTTTCAGGTAGAATGGAATAGAAATGATGATGGAAACAGGATCTCATTTGAGGAAGTGGAGAAAATTGTCAGTAAATTACAGTGCAATAAAGCGGCTGGGGTGGACGAAATTAAGCTGGAACTCGTCAAATACAGTGGAATATCAGGTCTTAAATGGTTACACAGGATAATTGAGAAGGTGTGGGAATTGGGACAGGTTCAGTCTGACTGGACGAAAGCGGTAATCATGCCAATTTTCAAACATGGGAACAGAAATCATTGTAACAATTATAGAGGTATCTCTTTAATTAGTATTGTAGGCAAAATATTCTCAGGTATTGTTGAAAGGAGAGTGCGAGTATTAATTGAGGCCAAGTTAGATGAAAATCAGTGGGGGTTTAGGCCTCTTAGATGCTGTCAGGACAAGATCTTTAGCTTACAGCAGGTAATGGAAAAGTGCTATGAGTGGAACAGAGAATTGTATCTATGTTTCATAGATCTAGAAAAGGCTTATGACCGTGTTCCTAGGAGGAAGCTACTATCAGTTCTACAAGATTATGGTATAGGAGGCAAACATCTGCAGGCAGTTAAAGGGCTTTACTCTAACTGCTGCCTGACAGTCTACATAGACGCCAAATTAAGCTCATGGTTCAGGGTAATTTCAGGGGTAATACAAGGCTGTAACCTGTCACCAATGTTGTTCATACTATTCATGGATCATATGTTGAAAACAGTAGACTGGCAGGGCGGGATTAAAATAGGTGAAAAGAAAATAAGCAGTCTCACATATGCGGATGACTTTTTGTAATGGCCGATTCAATTGAAAGGTTGCAAACTAATATTTCAGAGCTCGATCAGAGGTGCAAGGATTATGATATGAAAATTAGCATCTTCAAAACGAAAGTAATGTCTGTGGGAAAGAGATTTAAACAGACTGAGTGCCAAATAAGAGGCACAAAATTAGAACAGGTAGACAGTTTCAAGTACCTGGGATGTATTTTCTCACAGGATGGCAACATAGTGAAAGAACTGGAATCAAGGTGCAGCAAAGCTAATGCAGCGAGTGCTCAGCTAAGATCTACTCTCTTCTGCAAGAAGGAAGTAAGTACCAAGACTAAGCTAGCAGTGTACCGCTCTATCTTTTGACCAACTTTGTTGTATGGGAGTGAAAGTTGGGTGGATACAGGTTACCTTATTCATAAGGTAGAGGTTACAGATATGAAAGTAGCGAGAATGATTGCAGGTACTAATAGATGGGAACAATGGCAGGAGGGTGTACATAATGAGGAAATCAAAGAAAAACGGGAATGAACACCACAGATGAAGCATTTAGAGCGAATAGACTGAGATGGTGGGGTCATGTTACACACATGGGAGAAGCAAGGTTACCCAAGAGTCTCATGAGCTCGACAGAGGAAGGTAAGAGGAGTCGAGGTAGACCAAGAAGAAAGTACTTAGATTCGGTGAAGGATTTTGAAGTAAAAGGCATAACTACAGATGAGGCATCAATGCTAGCAAATAGGGGATCTTGGAGGAATCTTATTAGAGGTACTATGCTCCAGACTGACCGCTGAAAGGCATAATCAGTCTCTAACAATGATTATGTATTAGAATTGAGTTTCTCAACATAGTCACATCAATTAAATGTCCAAGGTTAATATCACAGAGCAATACGGGTTAAATTTTACTTACTGTCCTCTTGATGATTTTGACATTAGCATTATAACAACAATGGAAGGTCCAGTCACTCACGTGACAACACATATGTTTTGTCATAAAATCTTCATTTTATGAGGGTTATTACTTCTATTGAGTGGACAAGGGTACATATGATAACCTGTCAAATACAGAGCAATTTGTGTGAATGTGAAAGCGCGCGAGCGCGCGTGCATGTGTGTGTGTGTGTGTGTGTTTTAAATCATCTATCAAAAGGCTTAATTCAATAACTGGTAATACACAGCATTCTTTTTTCAATATTTCAGTCTGCCACTAAACATCTCTTCAGTAATCCATTCATTCCATCAAAGGACAGATTGATGGCTAGGTTTTCATGTCCGGTTGACAGTGTGGTCATTAGTGATGGATATATGTTTAAAAGCTACCCCCATAAACCACAGACATTGCCCGAGGTGGGATGGCTTGTGTGCCTCAGAACGAAGGGGTATCTTCGGAGAGGCCAGACAAACATGTGTTTCCTGAAGAGGGGCAGTCTGGATGATGACTGAGCTGACCTTGTAACATCAGCTAATGTGGCATTGTCACACAGCTAGTGTGAACAGCTGGAAGCTAGGGGAAACTAGAGTCGTTACTTTTCCCGAGGACATGCAGCTCTACTGTATGAAAATATGATGCTGGCTTCCTCTTGAGTAAGATATTCCAGAGGTAAAAATAGTCCCCCATTCGGATCTCCGGGCAGGGACTACTCAGGAGGATGTGATCATCAGGAAAGACAACACTGGTATTCTACGGATCGGAGTGTGGAATGTTAGATCCCTTAACTGGGCAAGGAAGTTGGAAAATTTAAAAAGGGACATGGATAGGCTGAAGTTAGATATAGTGGGGATTAGTGAAGTTTGTTGCAGAGAGGAAGAGGATTTATGGTCAGGCGAGTACAGGATTATAAATGCAAAATTAGTTGGGGGTATTACAGGATTAGGTCTGATAATGAATAAGAAACAAGGAATGCGGGTAAACTACTTTGAGCAACACAATGATCGCATTATCGTAGTCAAGATAGATATGAAGCCAACACCGACAACAGTAGTACAGGTTTCTTTGCCAACTAGTTCTGCCGATGATGAGGAAATCGAAGAAATATATGAGAAGGTAAAGGAAATTATAAAGACAATTAAGGGAGAGCAAATCTTAATTGTGATGGGAGACTGGAATTTGGTAGTGGGAAAAGGAAGGTAAGGAAAAATAGTAGGTGAATATGGACTGGGAAAAGGGAATGAAAGAGAAGATCACCTGGTAGAATTTTGCACAGAACATAATTTCAACATTCCCAATACTTGGTTTCAGAATCATGAAAGAAGGTTGTATACATGGAAGAGACCAGGGGACACTGAAAGGTACCAGATAGGTTTTATAATGGTAAGATATAGATTCTGGAACCAGGTTTTAAAGTGTAAGACTTTTCCAGGGGCAGATATAGACTCTGACCATAACTTGTTGGTCATGAATTGTAGGCTGAAGCTGAAAAAACTGCAAAAAGGTAGGAAAATAAGGAGATGGGACCTGGATAAATTGAGGGAACATGAAGTTCTTGAGAGTTTTAGAGGAAGCTTTACACAACAATTAATAGAAACAGGGAGAAATAAAACAGTAGAAGAAGAATGGGTAGCATTGAGAGATGAAATAGTGAAGGCAGCAGATAACAAAATAGGTAGAAACGCAAGAAATACAAAAAATACTTGGATATCACAGGAAATACTAAGTTTATTATAGACAGAAAATTCCTAGCAGGAAAAATTATATATAAAAAATAGACAAAGATCCCTCACCAGGGGAAGGAGCACAGGTGTGACAGCAGCACAAATAAATACAATACACACACATAAACGCTAGCTTTCGCAGCCTAGCTGCTTCGTCAGGCAGAAGGGAAGCAGAAGGAAATGGGAAATGATGAGGGTTTAAAGGAGTGAGAAAGGAGTCATTCCAATCCTGGGACAGGAAAGACTTACCTTGGGGGAAAAAAGGAGGGTAAACAAATACAACACACCCACACATTTACACAGACACAAGTACACCTAGGCAGACATACTGTTGGAAGCAAAGAAGTTGAAACCGTGTGAGAATGCAAGGAAAATGTCTAAATAGGATTGGTGATATGGTAGCAGATTACGATTTTGAGGCTGAAAATAGTCTGACAAAGGAAAAGTGGAATCTAAACCAACGGAAAGTTGCTGAAATATGATTGGAAAAGTATTAAACACGAACAGAAATGTGGAAAAACAGGAATGGAAGCAATCGCAATGTAACTAAGAAATGCCGAAAATGGTTATAAACAATATAGATACCGTTGTTAGGAAATAGTGTTTACGATTTTAAATGAGAAAATTGGATGAGCGGCGTGTTTCAGACGGAAGCAGGAGTAATGGCAAATATCAAAATAAATGTACTAATAGGAAGAGGTTTGGAAGAAAACATATTGTTGTAAGAATTAGCGTAATATGAACAGTAAACAAAGAAGTGAATGTAGAATGGAACTGATATGTAAAATGTAAATAAATGAATAAATAAATAAAAAATTAATAAATAAAAACAAATACCAAATGGAAAGTAAGATGACAGAAAAGATTTCGAAAAGTAACAGAGAAAGGATGGAAGTAATTGTTGAATTCAAAATATATGATATGAATACTATAGACGGAAAATTCCTAGCAATAAAAATTATATATAAAAAATAGATGAAGATCACTCACCAGGCGAAGGAGTACAGGTGTGACAGCAGCACAAATAAATACAACACACACACACACACACACAAATGCTAGCTTTCGCCGCCTAGCTGCTTCGTCAGGCAGAAGGAAAGGAGAGGGAAAAGGAAATGATGAGGGTTTAAAGGAGTGTGTAAGGAGTCATTCCAATCCCGGGACAGGAAAGACTTACCTTGGGGGAAAAAAGGAGGGTAAACAAATACACACACACACACACACACACACACACACACACACACATTTACACAGACGCAAGTACACCTAGGCAGACATTCTGTTGGAAGCAAAGGAGTGGCTAGAAGGGAAATGCAAGTCTGTAGAAGAATGTATAAATAGGGGAAAAATAGATACCGCTTACAGGAAAATAAAAGAAACATCTGGAGAAAAGGAAAGCAGCTGTATGAATATATAGAACTTGGATGGGAAACCAGTTCTCAGCAAAGAAGGGAAAGCTGAAATGTGGAAAGAGTATATAGAGGGGCTCTACAAAGGAAATGAACTTAGAGACAATATTGTGGGAAGGTTAGAGTATACAGATGAAGATGAAATAGGAGATACTATACTGAGAGAAGAATTTGACAGAGCACTGAAAGACCTAAGTCTAAACAAGGCCCTTGCAGTGGATGACATTCCCGCAGAACTAATGAACATTATTTCACCTGGTGTGTAAGATGTATGAGACAGAGGAAATAACCTCAGACTTTAAGAAAAAACTAATAATCCCCATTCCAAAGAAAGCAGGTGCAGAGAGATGTGAAAATTACAGAACCATCCGTTTAATAAGTCATGATTGCAAAATTTTAACACGAATTATTTACAGAAGAATGGAAAAGCTAGTAGAAGCTGACCTCCGGGAAGATCAGTTTGGATTCAGGAGAAATATAGGAACACAGGGTCAATCCTCACTTTTAGGCTCATCTTAGAAGATAAATTAAGGAAAGGCAAAGCTACATTTCTAGCTTTTGTAGATTTGGAGAAATCTTTTGACAATGTCGATTGGAATACACTCTTTCAAATTCTGAAATCAGTAGGAGTAAAATAGAGGGAACGGAAGGTTATTTACAACTTGTACACAAACCAGAGAGCAGTTATCAGAGTTGAATGGCATGAAAGGGATGCAGAGGTTGGAAAGGGTGTAAGGCAGGATTGTAGTCTTTCCCCAATGTTATTCAATTTGTACACTGAGCAAGCTATAAATGAAAGCAAGGAGAAATTTGGAGAAAGAATTAGAGTTCAGGGTGAAGAAATAAAAACCTTACATTTTTCTGATGACATTGTAATACTGTCAGAGACAGCAAAGGACCTGGACGAGCAATTGAACGAATGGACAGTGTGTTGAAAGGAGCATATAAGATGAACATTAACAAGAGCAAAACAAGGGTAATGGAATGTAGTCTTAGAAAATCAAGCGATGCTGACGGAATTAAATTAGGTAACGAATCAATGAAGGTGGGAAATGAGTTTTGTTACTTGGGTAGTAAAATAACATATGATGGACGCAGTAAAGAGGATATAAAATGCAGAATGGCAAAGCTTTTTTTTTTTTTTTTTTTTTTTTTTGAAATGGAGAAATTTGTTAACATCAAATATTAATTTAAACATACGGAAGAGTCCTTTCTGAAAGCATTTGTGTGGAGTGTTGCCTCGAATGGGAGTGAATCATGGACGATAAACAGTGCGGACAGGAGGAGGATAGAGGCTTTTTAAATATGGTGTTATGGAAGGACATTGAATATTAGGTGGGTGGATCGTGTAACTAATGAGGAGGTACTGAACACAATTGGGGACAAAAGGAATTTCTGGCATAGCTTGAGTAAAAGAAGGGATTGATTGGTAGGACACATTCTTAGACATCAAGGAATTGTGAATTTGGCGTTGGAGGGAAGTGTGTGGGGTAAAAATCACAGAGGGTGACCAAGAGATGAATACAGTAAGCAGATTAAAATGGATGTAGGTTGCCGTTCTTACGAGGAGATGAAGTAGCTTGCTCAGGATAGAGTAGGGTGGAGAGCTGCATCAAACCAGTCTTCGGACTGAAGACCATAAGACTCTAGGTACCGGTAAACCAAACAAAGTGATTAAAAATGTGCCAAACTCTCATCAAAACTAATTAAATAAACAACCAATGTGCACAAACAGGTCCAGTGTATTATTGGAAAGTAGCAGCAATATTGAAACCGAACACTCCAGTCAATATGAAGTAAAAAACAGCTGTAAAATTGTCACCAGGAATAATAAAAAGCGGTCAAATATATGCAACGTGCTTCTGCTAGCGGACAACCACGGGAGGAAGCTAGCTAACATTTTACATGACTTGTATATGGATCTTCAAGCATCTGGCATCATGAAACCTGGTACGAGGACGCAAAATATTATTGAAGACGTCTCAGAAGAAAAGAATACATTGAAGGAAACTGACTTCATTGTTTGTATGGCAGGTGCAAACAATGTCTCACATAATGAAGCCAGAAAATGTATAACAGGTTTGGAAAACTTTTTAGATGCAAATAAGTCGAAAAACACGGTTATTGTTACGATACCTCATAGACATGATCTCATCTTTCGCAAAACGAATATTAAATTCAAACAACTTTGTTTATGCAAAATGCAATGTAGTGGACATTAGCAGACTAGAGAGAAGTTCACACACTGAACATGGCGAACCTCTAAATTACCAAGGTAAAAAAATTCTGTGTCAAGACATAAGCAAAATTGTAAATGAAGTACACCAACGCAAAAATCTAGTCTTAAAAGAAACACCCTCTGATCAGACTTATACACCTTCTTTTTTAGAGAAATTGACATAGCAGGGAAAGGAAGAGTAGATACCACATTAAGTGACACACTTATCCATTCAGATAATTGTGCTGCTCTATATCACCCTGTGAAAATTAATGAACATGCTAGACCTAGTCCAGAAATATATAAAGAATCCTTGACCTTAATCCATCTGAACATCCAATCACTAAGAAATAAACTCCCTGAATTGGAGCTGCTCTTACAGAAAATACAATGTGAAATACTGTGTTTGAATGAACACTGGCTTAAGGTGGAGGAATCTAACTTATACACTCCAGTTGGCTTCACAAGCTTAACTGGGTAATACAGATCTCAGAAAATGCAAGGAGGAGGTGTAGCTATATTAGTTAATGAACAGATGTCCAATAAAGTCAAAGTAATAGACATGAAACATTTAACTGTAGAAGGGAAATTTGAAGCTGCTGCTATTCAACTCCCACATTGCAAAGTGGTTGTAATGTCTGTATACTGTCCACCCAAAACAGACTTTAAAGACTTCCTGGACTACATGGAAGCTCTGCTGCTATCTTTACATAAATATAAGATGTATAGGATATTAATCTTTTGTGATTTTAACTTAGATGTTCTTCTGAAAAATCCTAAGACAAAACTATTTTTAGACACTCAGAAGTCACACAACTTTTACTGCATTAACGACAAACCTACCAGACAAAATGCCTGCCTTGATAATGTCATTGCAAACACATGTAAGACTGAGACTCACTTGAATGTCATTAAGCCATTACTATCTGACCATGATGGACGTCTCCTGAGACTGTCTGGAGTTGAAAACAGTCACATACATGAGGCAGAATCCAGGACAGTGAGACTACTGCATGATTGACATGTAAGAAATCTCAGAAATGATCTGCAAGGTATTGACTGGAGTTCCATTCTCAAAAGGTGTCAGTCCTCTGGTGAAGCTTGTGAACACCTATTACACACTATAGCAGATACCTTCAATAAATGCTGTCCAAAAATTACAAAGAGGCCATGTTCAGAGAAAAACAAGAAAAGAAACATAACCAAGTGGTACACCCCTTATCTTTCTAAACTGAAAACACTGCTTAAGTCATACTATGAAATGTCATGTAGTAATAGTATATATAAGCCAGTCTACTAGAAACTGAAGCAATTTTACAGACGGGAAATGACAACCTCATAGAGCATTCCACTAACAAATGCGAGGCTACATGGAAGATAATAAAAGCAGAATCTGGGATCACGTCAAATAAACTGTCCATTCCCATTAGCCCAGATCAGCTTAATCACAGCTTCATCCATTCAGGGAAATGCACTGTACATGATGATGAAACAGTAGCCAATGATGTCAGTGAACTGGCCTTACCTATATCATTGAGAGCTGAATTTGAAGGGATTAATAGGGAGTTTGAATGGAAATCTGTTTCCCCTAAGGATATAATAAATGTAGTACCAAACCTCAGTAATTCAAAAACTGAAGACTTTTATGGCCTGTCCAACTTCATTATGAAACAAATTATAGAAACAATAAGCCATCCCCTGTGCTACCTTATAAATTGGATGGTTGAAGAAAGTGTTTTTCCTGAATGTTTAAAACTAACAGTAGTAGTTATATCTGTCCATAAAAAAGGAGATAGGGAATCACCGGCAAATTATAGAGCCATTGCCATAGTACCCACAATATCTAAAATCATTGAGGTGATAATGAAAAAGCAATTAAATGAATATTTCGAGAACAATAAACTATTAAATCAGGCCCAGTACGGTTTTCGAGAAGGTCAATCCACAATTAAAGTAGTGCAGGATGTTGTTATATCTGCCCTAAATGGATTTGAACAAAAAATACACATGTGCCACATTGGTTGAACTAATCTAATCTAACCAAGGCCTTTGACACAATATCTCACAAAATTCTAATAAATAAACTTAAACATTATGGAGTAACAGATAGAAGACTGGCATTACTTAAATCTTACTTGTCAAATAAGAAACAAATGGTCATAATTGACTCAAATAAAAAATCAGGCTTTCTGAATGTCATAAGAGGTGTGCCTCAGGGATCGGTGCTTGGGCCATTTTTGTTCATTGTCTATATTAATGATTTGCCTAATCTGCTCCCTTACAAATCAGTAATGTATGCAGATGACACCACATGTCTCACCTCGCATGTATTAGAGGAAATGAATAAATCAATGATGGAGAAAGCATTATCATGGTTTCAGGCAAATGAATTAACATTAAACACTAGCAAAAGTGAGAAAATAGTGTTCTCCCTAAAAGATGCAGCTAATGACACTGTCAAATTACTCGGTATCCACCTTGACAACAATTGACTTGGAACTCACACACAGAAATCTTATGCACCAAACTATCGCGAGTGTTGTACCTAATAAGAAAATTAAAAACCTGTGTCAGTGAAAAACAGCTACTTCTAGCATACTACACTTTTTTCAACTCACACATTAACTACGGTATAATAATGTGGGGTAACTCTGCTGGTGCCAGAAATGTTTTCCTTTGGCAGAAAAAAGCCATCTGATGCATGTATAAGAAATATACATCCTGTCAACGAGTCATGGTAAGGATCTGGCAAAAATAATGCACGACATACAGTCAGAATATTACGTCACAGGAATTTCAAAGCCTGGAGCTCCTTTGCAGGAAGTATTGAAAAACTGTGAAACTACAGTAAAAAGTGGCGTGAACTGTGTCATAATTGGTGGAGGCAACGATGTATATAAAAACGAGAGTAGCCTGGCTATAAGAGCATTGAGAGAATCACTAATAAAAATGCCACAAGCGAATGTATTTTTCGTAAGCATTCCCCACAGACACGACTTAGTAGAAAACTCATGTGTAAATAGGGAAATTGTCGCAACAAACAGAAAACTGCGAAAGATTTGTAACAGTTTTCTACACGCAACTTTTATTGAGGCAAGCAGTTCTATCAGAGAACATTTTACAAGACATGGGCTCCACAGAAACAAGCTAGGCAAGATAGTGTTGGCCAAAGAAATTTTGCAAGCAATTAAAACAGCAAGTGTTAACACTGACAAAAAAATTGCACTTCCTGCAATTGGCTCGCTGCCAATGGCAACAGAAAAGTATGCACCAACAGCACATGGTGAAGATACATCCCTGCCTACACCACTTGAAGCATCGCTGTCACCAGTGGAGTCATCACAACCAGCACTAGAAGATGAAACAGCTGAGGCAACAGTAGCTGCATTGTCACCAAAAGGAAGGAAGAAAACTCCAGCAGAGGAAGAAATAAGTGTTATGGGTAAGCGGAAAACAGTGCCTCCTCTCCGACTAAATGATTTTTTAGTGGAACGCAGCAAGGTGAAGAGGCCCATGAAATAAGCAGTGTAAATGTTACCAGGATCTCTAGTCCAAATGTTCATTCTAAAGTAAAAGACCATTTTGATCTTAAAATTTGCTATTTGAATATTCAAGGGCTAAAAGATAAAGAATTCATTGTAAACACTTTTGGGTTGAATAATAACATTGATATTTTTTGTTTGAGTGAACACTGGGCTGGAGATAGTGAACTTTCTGTAGTTAAATTTGATAACTATAATCTAGCAAATAATTACAGTAGAAAATTGTATATTAGAGGTGGTGTGGCAATCTACATTAACCTGTCACTCAGTTGTTTGAAGTTGGATCTAGATTATTTATGTGACGAAAAGAATTTTGAGGTTACTGGAGTAGTTATTGACAAGTTTAGGTTAATAGTAATATCCTTGTACCGGTCACCTAAGGGTATCACTAGTGTATTTCTAGAAAAACTGGACATGCTGCTAGAGATATTTAGTGAGAAAAAGTGGTCACATTATGATGTAGTAATAGGTGGTGACCTGAATGCAGATTTTGATGTAACAACAACCAAACAGTGTCACTGAGCTCAAAAATACAATTTACACTTTATCAACAGTAGACCCACAAGAGATGAAGCTTGTCTTGATAATATATTTGTAAATTTTGAAACTACAGAATCATCATGCGAAGTAACAGTATTCCCATTCTCTGATCATGATCCTGTATCTTTAAATTATGTCAATAGATTTTGTGCTGATAAGAGTAATATTGAAATGTATGTCCCAAAGGTGGTGATCACCAGACCTGTCACAGATGACAAAATTGTCAGATTTTGTCAGTCCCTTACAAACAGAGATTGGTTTGGTCAATACAGTGTCACACATTATAGTTTATGTAGTGATTTGCCACCAAAGCTAATATTTGAAAGGTTTTTTAAAGCATTTATAACACAATTTAATGACTGTATTCCCACAAAGAAATGTAAAATAACTAACAAAGACCATAGCAGTAAGGGTAAAAATAAGCAAAATCCATGGTACACCATACAATTAACAAATCTTAAAAACCAAGTTATGCTCCTGCACAATATATATAAAAATCTGAAGACTGACCATGCCAGATCAGCCTATGTTAAAACTAGAAATGAGTATAAAAAAGCAATTGCAGAAGCCAAGAAAGCACACAATTTCAGTACCATTCAGAATTCCACCAATAAGTGTAAAGCTGCATGGAAACTAATTAACAGTGTAGCTAAACATGAAAGAAACAAGATGATTAATGTAAGTCCCCAGAAATTCAATGATTTTTTTATTAAATCTGTACAAGAAGTAGGAAATGCATTCATCAAACCTAATATAACCTCATCACAGATCCTTTCAGTAAATATCTCTAAACCACCAGCAAATACAAGTATGTTTTCCTTTTCTGAGGTGTCTCCTAGTCATGTCCTAAGAATAGTAAAACACCTTAAATCATCTGACAGTGTAGATATATATGACATTTCTTGCACTATTTTAAGGAAAGTAATAGATAGTATTGTGTACCCTTTAACATACTGTGTAAACAAGTGTATAACTGAAGGATATTTTCCGGATGAGCTGAAAGTATCCAGAGTAGTTCCGATATACAAAAAAGGAGATGTTGACTCCCCTTCTAGTTACAGGCCAATTTCCATAGTCCCAGCTCTTTCTAAAGTATTTGAATGTGTAATCTATCAACAATTATGTGCTTATTTTGAAAATGCAGAAATAATTAGCAAGTCACAGTATGGTTTTAGAAAAAACCTGTCAACTCTTGACGCTATAGACTCAGTAGTTAAATACCTTCATCAAGTTCTTGAGAATAAGGGCTTCGCTCAGGTCACCTTTTGTGACTTAAGTAAAGCATTCGACTGTGTAGAGCATAAAGCACTCTTAGAAAAAATGGAATTATATGGCATTAGAGGTAACAGTCTTAAATTATTAGAATCATACCTACAGAACCGAAAGCAGGTAGTTTGTGTCGGAAAAGAAATGTCCAGTATGCAACAAGTAAAGATAGGTGTTCCACAAGGATCTGTATTAGGCCCATTTCTGTTCCTAATTATGATCAATGATCTGCCATCGTTTATCAAGTCTCCTACCGTTTTATACGCAGACGATACAACTTTTCTCCACTGTAGCAATGAGTTCAGTAACCTCAAAACCTGTGTTGCACAGACAATGGAACAAGCATCCTATTGGTTTAAGGCAAATGGCTTCCTACTTAATAATGACAAAACACAACAAATGGTTGTTAGTTTAAAAGACAAGCTTCCCTCAGACAATCCAACCTACGTTAAGTTTTTGGGTGTATATTTGGATAATAAATTGTCTTGGGCTCAACATATAGAATATATAAGTGTTAAGTTATCAAGAGTGATCTATTTGTTAAGGCAACTTATGAACTGTGTACCTGAAAAGTATGTTAGATCATCCTATTTTTCTTTCTTCCAAAGCATACTAACATATGGCATCATTTTATGGGGAAACTCAAGTTCTGTGCATGACATCCTCATACTGCAGAAGAAAGCTATGAGGGTAATTTCTGGTGCTACATATAAGGCACACTGTAAACCTCTGTTCCGTGAACTAAAAATCATGACTGTAATAAACCTCTACATATACTATGTTTTACTTTACACAAAAAAGAAGTTACCGGAGACAAAACGTAGAGAAAACGTCCATGGCTACAACACCAGACAGACCAGATGTATTTATACCCCATACCACAGACTGTCGAAAACTATTAATAGTTATGAACTCACGGGACACAAATTATTTAACAAACTTCCACAATCTGTACAAGAGTTACCTGAACAGGCATACAAACAAACACTGTATGACTGGCTAGTTGCCCATCCATTCTATGAAGTAAATGAATATCTCAACTGTAATATGACACTGTAATACTATTAGCAAAACTGTTTCTGTTGAATTATCAATTGTACTTAATTTATGTGTGACTTTGTCTCCTATTAGCTAAACTGTAATATATATATATATATATATATATATATATATATATATATATATATTTGTCTCCTATAAGCAAAACTGTTTCTCTTGAATTTCAGTTGTATGTAATAATTGTATGACTTTGTCTATTGCTGTTATGGCTGAATGACAATAAAATTATTATTATTATTATTATGTATGGTCTCCGAGCTAACACTCCTTGCAAAATGTATTTCATTGAGAACAAAATAATGACTGTCCCAAGTCTATACATATATCACACACTTATGTATACGAAGATGAACTGGGATAAACATGATACCAGAGTGAATGTTCACTTCCATAAAACCAAGAATAGAAACATTTTGAATATCCCTAGGAGCAGGCTAACAAAAATACAAAAAAACTTTCCGTATGCAGTGAAAGTTTTTATTAACAAGTTACCCATTGCAATAAGGCAGTTGAAAACCAGTAGGTTCAGAAAAGTTATAGAATCCTGGCTGAAAGAAAAGGCCTTCTACTCTGTAGAGGAATTTGAAAATAGTGACGTAAGTGATATAGTAAGTTCACCCATAATGTAAATTTTGTTGGTTGGGTGAAACACTGAGATTTTTTCCTATTTTTATGTCTACTTAAGTTATGCTAGATATTATTTGTAAGCTCACTAATGTAACGTAGATAGCTTCTCATACAAATGTATTGCTCAGTATTGTAGATTGTTCAAGTGCATCATGACTTTATTCTCTAGCCTTGTGAAGCTTTGGACAGCTTTTCAAATCGAAGTGCCTAATAGATTGTTTATGTGAAACGGAGGAAAATTTATGTTTCTGTCTTTAGCATTATATTGAGTTGTTTTTATTGTATCACCACATTTTTACCTACATATTCTTTGTTATGTTGCTAATGGAAATTCAATCTGTACCATACCTCAACATGAATATCATGTATATACATATAAATATAGATGAAGCCTTATGCAGCCTGAAAGCTGTCTCGTGGTCTAATAATAAATAAATAAATAAACATGTTTAAAAGAAACTGTTTTTTGTAAATACTGGAACTTGAAACTTTTAGTATATTCTGTTTGCCAATTTTACAATGATTATATCCTTTTTTTTATTTATTTGTTCATTTATTTTTTAGTTGTGCTTTGGAAAATACAGAAGCTGTTTGAAAAACATATGGAAAATCTTAAATTATTTCTTCTGATCATTTCAGAATAGCTATTATTTTTATTATACGAGCAAAAAGAAATGCAGGCTTTACATAATACAACCTGAATTTTTCAGATACCCTATTGATACAGAACTACAAGCTAATTTAGTTTTTATCCAAATAAGAGATGATATTTGTATTTTTTTTAATCTGCCCAGTATATCTTGCAGTAGTCAAGAGGTTCATATTGTCTCTCAGACAAATAGTTATACCACATCAGTGTCACAGTTTTATATTACTACAAAAAGCAATTTCACAAAACTCCCAACACCTCTCTGAGTGTAGCTCAAACCATCAGAGATCCACACAGTCACCTTTGCCTATTTTCCAAACATGACAAAAGTTTGAAATACCCATTGAAATACATGGAAATTTTTTTATCCATTCATAATTCAGATTGTATTATTTCACCCCGCATATAAGATCTGTCAAAAGGATATGAATTAATTTTACTCACATTCTTTTTTTAATGTCATCCTTGCAGTGTTTTTTCATTTTTTCAATATGTTCCTCACTCTTCTGAATTAAAATATCCTTCTCTGCAAGCTGTGCATTACCTTCATTCCTTTGAGTTTCTAGTTCATCTCTTAATCTTATTATATCGGCTTTAGCTTTCAGGTTGCGACGCCATGTGTGGTGCAAAATCTTTTGTCTTTCCAGTTCCTTTATGGGAGTGACAGCCAGTCTCTGTGCAACACAGTTGCGTAGCTGTTTCATGTATTCAATGAAGATGGTACTAGCCTCTGAAACCTAAATAAATCCAGATGGTAATTCATATTACATACCACTGACCATAACAAATAATAATATAATTTTCCATTAGCTGTGCTTTAAATAACCCTCAGTACAACATTATATGGGCTAATGTTTTGTGATACATAGAAAGAGCTTCAACTTGACAGACACTACAAACAATATCAATTGTAGCAAACTTCACGGATATACAAATGGAGAAAACTGAGACACATGTTAAGCGTCTTCTTTGCCGCACTCCATATGTCTACTTCTACAACTGTACTCTACAACCACTGTCAAGTGCACTGCAGTGGGTACTTTCCTCTGTATGAGATATTTCTGTTTCATTTAATTCCGTTAGATGATGCAACAAGCAAAGAATGACAGCTAGGACGCCTCTTTGTGTACCTACTATAATGAAACTAATCTTATTTTTATAGTCTGCATGAAAGCAAAATGTAGGAGGTTGTAGTATATTTCTATATTCTATACTTAATACTGATTCTGGATCCTTTGCAGGTACAATTTCATGGGACTATTGGCAACTATCTTCAAGAATTTCTCTTTTAGGTTTTCAGCATTATAAATCATGCACCTGTGTGTCAAGAAAACCAACAATGATTCATGGTATCTTTTTTTTCTATCTATCAATTCATTATGTACTATATCCCTGTAATACCTATTATAGTGTAACAAGTCATTTTGGGCAAAAGCCCTTTATAAACACCTTCACTTAATCTCAAGTAAAGATATGTGTGGAGGTTTATAGGATCGGGTCGGATAAGACACGAGAAACTCCAACTTTTATACACTGACTTCATTATTACTCGTTTACACCGTACAATAGTCAGGCGGGAACTGGTGTTTCCGCTCCCTTACCGCAAAGACCTTCATAACACACAAAGATATTACACTTGTCCAGTGTTGTTCAGTATCGATCCACACATAGCCCCCCCCCCCCCCCCCTGGCAGTATGGAGTACAGAAAAAACTTAAAAGATTCAAATTACACAGCTGGTAGGGGATGCAGAAAGTTGACTGGCAGCTCTTGTGCATCCTCAGGTAGGGGGCGGTTGGTGGGTGATCATGGGGCAAAACCCGGCACGGTAGTCTCGAAGTCCTTGAGGGTGGATGGCGGGCGAAGTCGACGTCCAAATCTTGACGATTGTTGTGGGAGGCTACGATGGTCAGCTGGGAACCGCACAATAATGGTTCCGTTCGGGCGGACTAATGCACGTAGATTGCCTGCGGAGGTGAGGTGGGAAGCTGTGATGCGTCAAACCACACGTTGCACTACACCACCTGCCTGATCACTTTTATCGTCACACGTGAGCATGAAACACCTCGCACTAACACGCTGAGGTTACAGATATCATCTGGTTCAACCCTAGTTATGAATTCTACCTCGGTAGCAGTGGAGGGAGGCGTACGGCTGCGAGTGGGGGTGGCAAAACCCCGACATAAGGAGGGTGATGCATCTGAGGCGGGTGTGGTAGGAGTGGTTGTGTCAGGCAAACGGCCAGGGGAAACCGGTGTGGAGGACTGATGTGGACACAAATTCTTGCCGCTTGATGGGCGCAACGAACTTGTGCAGGAAGAAGGGGTTGAAAGGGTGAAGTTTTGTGAGCAGGGAGTCATGTGCGGTGAAAATCCTTGGAAAGGATGGGGATCAGAGGGCTGACTCGAATGTTGTGGACCACTGGAAGGGTAGTTGCTCGAAGAATGGGTGAGGGGTTGTGTTGAAGAATGACTCCGATTGCCTGAGTTGTTTGAAGAAGGTGGGAGTGGGGGTGTGGGAGAGTCATCAGAAGCGGGCTCAACTAGAGCCGGTTTCACTCGGTTCAGTGAAACGGTTGACCATAGACAAATTCAGCTACTGAACCTTTTAAATCTTCTTTAAAAGTGGTGCGTAACCCCAAAAGTACGAAGGGCACGGCCTCAGTCCAAAGAGGGTCATTGCAGCGTAAGGCAGTTTTAAGCGTCCTATGCCATCTCTCGACGAGTCCGTTGCTCTGAGGATGGTAGGCGGTTGTATGGATCTTTGAAATGCCGCACAACCTACAAATGTCTGAAAACAGAGCGGATTCGAATTGGCGCCCCTGATCGGTTGTCAACACTGCTGGGCATCCGAAGCGTGCTATCCAAGTGTCTATAAAGGCACGAGCAACGGTCTCAGAAGTGATGTTCGGGAGCGG
This sequence comes from Locusta migratoria, assembly GCA_026315105.1. Classification (NCBI taxonomy): domain Eukaryota; kingdom Metazoa; phylum Arthropoda; class Insecta; order Orthoptera; family Acrididae; genus Locusta; species Locusta migratoria. Next base: position 44,191,898 of record CM048745.1, read on the forward strand.
GGTAGCTTCGAACCAACGTGTAGTCCTATCTATGATGGAGAGTACGTATCTGAACCCCTCAGAAGGAGTGAGTGGGCCTACCAAGTCTATGTGTAGGTGTTGGAAACGTTTGTGTGGTTGGGAGAAAGTACCCAGCGGGGGAGTGGTGTGTCTGGAAACCTTGTTTTGCTGACATCAAATGCACGATTGGGCCCAGGCCTGGCAATCGCGTCGCATGTCCCGCCACACAAAACGCTCAGTAACGAGTCTGGTTGAGGCTCGCACTCCAGGATGGGCTAGGCTATGCAGTTTGTCAAAAACTTGTCTCTGTAGGTCCTTGGGAATGAAAGGTCGCAGAGAGCCGGTAGATTCGTCACACCACACTTCTCCGGTCACACCTGGGAAAGTAGTTTTGACAGGCTAAAGGGAAGAGTCGTGGTCATTGATGAGCTGCTTTATGTTTGGGTCAGCTGACTGCCGCTGCGGGAGGTCTGATAGGAAGAGAACCGAAGTGACACCTCTGACACAGGACAGGAAATCTGCTACAATGTTGTCTGCACCTTTAATGTATCTGATGTCACTTATAAATTGTAGGATGTAATCAAGATGACGGAAACGTCGCGGTGGAGGGTCAGACGGAGGTTTCTGGATGGCGGCCACAATGGGTTTATGATCCGTGAGGATATAAAAGCCACGTCCCTCAACTTCCATACGAAAATGTTTCACTGCCTCATAGACAGCCAGCAACTCCCTGTCAAAAGCAGAATATTTCTTTTGCGCATTATTCAGCTTCTTCGAGAAGGACTGTAGGGGGGATGTAACATCTCCGACACTTTGACTCAAAACAGCACCTATAGCACAGTCACTTGCATCTGTCGTAATAAAGAGGGTGGCATCCGGATGCGGGTGAGCCACAGTTACAGCATTTGCTAATAGATGCTTCAGCTTCTTGAAGGCTGTTTCCATTACTGAGGTCCACGGAACCTGCCGGATGCCGGTAGTGTTTTGGCCTGCCAAGGCATCTGTGAGTGGTGCCTGAACCTCAGCAGCAGCTGGCAAATGTTTCCTGTAATAGTTAACCGTTCTTAGGAAACGACGTAATTCTTTATAAGTGTCAGGTCGTGGTAAGTCTAAAACAGGTTTGACCTTGTCAACAGGGGGTGTGAGTCCCTCAGCTGAAACAACATATCCTAAAAACAGAACTGAAGGTTTGTGAAGTTGCAGCTTCTAATTATTAAGCTCTACACCAGCTGCAACGAGAGTGCCCTTAACTATCTGCAAATGTTCCTTATTCTTTACCACAGTAGGGCGGAAAATCAAAATATCCTAAAAACAGAACTGAAGGTTTGTGAAGTTGCAGCTTCTTATTATTAAGCTCTACACCAGCTGCAACGAGAGTGTCCTTAACTATCTGCAAATGTTCCTTATTCTTTACCACAGTAGGGCGGAAAATCAAAATATCATCGAGGTAGACGAAACAAAAGTCTAAGTGGAAGAGTACCTCATTGATAAACCTTTGCCAGGTTTGAGCAGCATTCCGCAACCGGAAAGGCATGAATTTGTATTGGAACAGTCCGAAAGGTGTGGTGATTACCGTTTTTTCTATGTCCTCCGGGGCCATAGGGATCTGGTGATAGGCACATTTACAGTCTATCACCGGGAAACACCGGGCGCCGGCCAAAGCGTGGTTAAAGTCTGACATATTGGGGACGGGATATTTATCGATGATGGTACGAGAATTAAGCTTCGTATAGTCTCCTACCATGTGCAAAGTGCCGTCTTTCTTTGCGACGAAATGAATGAGACTTGACCAACATCCCAAAGAGGGTTCAATAATTCCAGCTTTTAATAGTACGTCGATCTGTTCGCGAGCAATACGTTCGGGTTTGAGACGACGAGGGGGGCACAAAATAGGCGGTCCGTCAATCAAACGTAGTCTATGAACAGTTCTGTTAGTCACTAAGGCAATGCGGGACGCGAGCGCAGTTACAGAGAGAGGAATCCCTGTCACAGTTGTGCACGTGCGCAGAATCACTAGATCACAGACTAACCTGTAGTACTGAAGGCGGGCAGGATGATTGAAGACTGTTGAGCTGTTCGCGGACAGATGACAGCTCCGAGTTTAAATCCTGCAGCCGACAATGAAGTTTGTGATTCGTAGATTCGATTCGCTCTGCGAGCCACTTATTTGAGCACTCGAGAGACTCGGTGGGGAGGTTAGCACTTTTGGTAGCTAGGCGAATGTTATCTTTGTCCTTAGTTAGAACACTGGCAGGCACGCAAGAAATATACAAGTTGCACGCCAGATAGAACGCACGATCGCTTGCTAAATCAATTGTTATTTTGTAATGCCTAAGGAAATCTATACCTATTATAGGTTCTTCAACTTACGCAACTAACTCCACTCTAACTTGCACTTGGGGGTGAGGATGACATTAAAAGAGGTTAGGCCAGTGCACTGGAGATGCGATGCATTGACTGCTCGAAGTGTAGTCTTCTGCCGGTGAATCTTCCTGTTAGCGAGGCGAGCAGGGAGCAGTGACACATCGACTCCGGTGTCTACTATAAAATGTGTTCCAGAGGAGAGATCTTTCACGTACACCTGGCCATGGTTTCTAGTGGCATCTGATACAGAATGTAAAGTTTGGTGGTGCTCGTTTAGTTTGCAGGAGGTGTCGGCCCGCATCTCTTTCTACTGTTCACGGAAACAGCTGGGTCAGTCGTACCGCGCTTGGGCCACGGAACTGAAGCGGCTGGCCCATCGTTGTCTGTTTAGGTCCCAGCCGCGCGGTGATTTGTATGCGGACTCTATGGTCCATCATGTTTTGATTTGTTTTGCTCCCGACCTGGACGTTCGCAAGCAGGCTCTTCAATCGGACAATTTCTTCAGTGGCTGTTGTTGCGTTACCCTCCCCTCCCTTCCTTCCAACGCCACGGCCTCTCCTGTGTTGTATGGGTTGGGGGGAAAGGCGATGCATGTCGCCCGCTTCAGAGAGTGAGCCGATTTCATGTCTTTCGTGCGGGGTGTCTCATTCTCGGGAATCGTGCCCACACAGACGGGCCACGTATAATCCTTGTGGAAAATTCGGACACATCGCCCGAGTGTGTTGCTCTTCTGCTCGGTGCCGCAAAAGGACCTCTCACCCTCGCGATTTCGGTGCGTCGCCCATGGATATCAATAAGGCTGCTCCCGTCAACATACAGCCGCCAAATTGTTTATAGACCTCCTCATTCTGCTGAACACTGTCACGCTTCAAGTGGACACTGGCGCACCGACATTGCTTCTCAAGTTAGGCTACTCATCAAGCATTAGGCTCCCCCACTTTATGTCCAGCACCTTGCGCGTTGGTTGGCTACGGCGGCCACCTTATACCATTATTGGAATCATTTGTCGCCGAAGCTACATATCAGAATGTTAGCCACGTGGTACCATTTGTGGTAGTAAACAGTGCAAAGGCTACGAATATCTTTGGCCTCGGCGCATTCCATGCTTTTGGCTTTACTATTACCGATTCTGTCTGCTTGGTTTCCGATCAAATTCCGTATGAGAGTCTCACGCACCTCCACGCGGATTTCTCGTCCTTGTTTGCGCCGGGTCTTGGATGTGCTAAGAATTTTCAGGCCACTATTACACTTAAAAGTACGGCTCGCCCCGTCTTCTGTCAGGCGCTCAACCCCTCCTGATCGCCCTCCGCAGCACTGTTAAATCCGAATTAGATCACCTGATGGTGGAGGGTATTTTGCGTCCTGTCACAGCAAGCGAGTGGGCCTCCCCTGTAGTTGTCATACGCAAGCCCTTTGGGGCCCTTCGTTTATGTGGCGACTTTAAGAAAACTGTAAATTCTCACTCCATCATTGATTCTTTTCCCATTCCTCGCCCAGCGGAATTGATAGATCGGTTGTCAGGGGCTAGTATATTTTGAAGATAGATCTGGCAGAGGCTTATCTCCAGTTGCCTTTAGATGATGCCTCCAAGCAGGCGCTGGTAATTTCTACACCTTTTGGCCTATATCAATATCAGAGATTGCTGTTCGGGGTGGCCAGTGCCCCGCTATCTTTCAGCGTTTTTTGGAGCAGTTGCTAACACCATTCCCTGTTGCGTAAACTACATGGATGATATTGTAGTGACGGGGTCCACAGTTGCTAACCATATTACCAACCTCTAGTCCTTGTTTTCCATTCTGAAGCAGGCTGGCATCCGCTGCAATATCCAGATATCTTCTTTCTTCCAACCGTCTCTGAAGTACTTGGGCTACGATGTATAAAGGTCGGGGGTGCATCCCGTGGCTGATCACATGTGTGCGGTCACAGATCTTCCCCGTCCTTTTTCCATTCAAGAACTTCAAGTATTCCTGGACAAGATCACCTATTATCACCGCTTCCTCCTGCAGGCAGCCACAGTGGCTCACCCCCTGCACCTATTGCTGCATAAGGGCGTTCCGTTCCACTGGTCTCCAGCTTGCGAGCGAGCTTTTTAATCACTTAAAGCGGCCCTCCTTGCGGCTCCATGCCTCGCTGCATACACCCCGGGGGTCCCGCTTGTGGTGGCAGCAGACGCCTCCCAGCACAGTGTAGGGGCGGTGCTGGCACATCGGTTCCCCGATGGATCAGAGCGCCCGTTGGCATTTGCATCTAAAACTCTTAAGGAGGTGCAGCACCAGTATTCCCAGGTGGACAAGGAGGCCCTAACCATCGTTTTTGCTCTAAAAAAATTTTATGTTTATCTCTATGGGCCCAAGTTCACCCTATACATGGACCACCACCCATTAGTGTCTTTGTTCCACCCGTCGGCAGCTCTTCCAGACAAGCCAGCCCATCGTCTTCAATGCTGGGCCTTGTACCTCTCTCGTTTTCATTACGAGATACAGTACCGCTCGACAGCTTATCACGCCAAAGCCGACACCCTATTGCGCCTCCCGGTAGCCGGTTTCCCTACCAATAGCTCACAGATTGCGGAGGCTACGGCTGCTGACCCTGTCCTCCAGGTTGTCCTTCAACGGGTGCAGCAAGGCTGGTCGGAGCGTCCTCCGGGTCAGGCATCAGACCCTCTCCACAATTATTATGCAATTCGTCACCGCCTTAGCACCTACGAGGGCATTTTACTTCTGTCCACGAAAGACGGCTCCCACCGAGTGGTGGTTCCAGCGTCATTGCACCGCTGGATTCTTGATCTTCTACATCGGGACCACTGCAGTGTCTCCCGTACAAATATGCTTGCTCGTCGACATATATATTGGCCAGCCATAGATGGGGACATTACTCGCCTCATAGCAGGATGTCCTTCTTGTACATTGCAAACTAGCAGCTCCTTGCTCATCTCTCTCTCTATGGCCACTCTGTCCGCACCTTGCGAACGACTCAATGTCAATTTTGCAAGGCCCTTCTTAGTTAGCTATTGGCTTTGCGTCATTGGTGCATACTCCAACTTTCCGTTTGTTGTTCGCCTGGCCTACACGTCCGCGGAAGTTACCACAAGTTCCCTGTTAAAGACATTTTCTACTGAAGGTCTCCCGGCCACATTAGTGACAGATAATGGGCCACAACACTTTCACAATTTTTGTTCCACCCATGTCCTGGCCCCACCTTCCAGCCACAGTCAAATGAGGTGGCGGAGAGGTTTGTCTGCATTTTCAAGACGCAAATGTGCACATGGAGGAAGTCTTCCTCCAATTCTCCAATTTCTGTCATCTTATCGGTCCACTCCGGCCGGTCAGCATAGCCCCTCTGAGCTCCTTCACGCCCGCCCTCATAGAACACTGTTGTGCCTCTTGCATCTGGGCTCTCCCGCACCCCTTCCTCATTCTCTGTCGCATTTTGCCCCAGGTTCGGCTGTCTGGGCTCGCGGCTACGGCCAACAACCTCATTGGCTACAAGCCGTGGTCGTTCAGGGGCGTGGCCGTCGTCTCTGTGAGGTCCATTCTCCTACTGGTATCCAGGTCCGCCATTCTTTTCCTACACCTACGGTCCCTTCCCCCTTTTCCAGGTCAAGCCCCCCCCCCCCTGTCGAGAGCGCCATCAGGGGACTGTTCTCTACCAACTTCATTTCTGCTGCCATTGGCTGGTCAGTAAGGTGATTTACCACCACCGTCAGGGTCCGGGCCCACTTCCCTGCCGCAGCCCCAGTGGCCAGCTCCAAGGAGTAGACAGCTCCGGTCGCCGGCAGTGGGGGCGCTGTGCAGCCAGCCGACTGAGGCCCTGGTTGCTGATGGATGTACCACAGGAGGGGGGAATAGAGGACCCACCGCCATCGCCAGTGCTGGGAGCAGCAAGACATCACTCGCGAGGGCGAACCCCTCGTCACGCAAACATGTTTCGTCCGTACGAGGTGGGTCCGGCTAGGGAGTGGATGGAGCCACCAGATGATTGGATGGTGGTGGAAGAGTCCCAGCAGCCAGACTTCTTCACCGCTGTTCCGGATTCTGGCCCCTCACCCCAAGGGGGGAGGGATGTTATGGCCTAGCGGGCCATTATCACGCGCGCCTGTATTGTGCTCTGTGGCTGGCGCTGGCCCGGCCAAGATAGTTCCCGGCCTAGCCACGGGAGGGCACGGTCGTCTAGACAGCTGACATGAGCTGCCCGCCATCTGCTGGCGGCGCACTGTCAAATGGCCTGAGTGACGGCCTGGTCATTCGACGAGTGAATGCGGAATGAGCTAGATTGTGTTTATGCCAAACAGTGTTTTCTTCAGTGGCGACGAGGTTTATGGTAGCGTGGTCTTCCTGCCGCAGTCATGGCAGAGCAACTTAGCGTTGCTGATGAATCTCCAGTCATTACCGGATGTTTTGGCTCAACAGAATGCTTCCCTCAGCGATTTTTACCCCACACACAATACTCCAATGCTAAATTCATGATTTCTTGATGCCTAACAATGTGTCTTATCAATCAATACATTCTTTTAGCCAAGGTATGCCAGAAATTCCTATTCTCCTCAATTCTGTTCAGTACCTCCTCATTAGTTATGCAATCCCACCTAATCTTCAGCACTCTTCTGTAGCACCACATTTCAAAAGCCTCTACCCTCTTACTGTCTGCACTGTTTTTAATCGTCAGTGTTTCACTTCCATACAAGGCAACACTTGACACGAATGCCTTCAGGAAGGACTTCCTTACAGTTAAATTTATATTCAGTGTTAACAAATTCCTCTTTTTCAAAAATGTTTTCTTCCAATTGACATTCAGCATTTTATATCCTCTGTACTGCAACTGTCAAATGTTATTTTACTGCCCAAGCAACAAAACTCATCTACCACCTTAATTGTTTTGTTACCTAATCTAATTGCTTCAGCATTGCCTGATCTTCTTAGACTAAACTCCATTATCCTTGTTTTGCTCTTGTTAAAGTTCATTTTATATCCAGCTTACAACACACTATCAATTCTGTTCTGTTGCTCTTGCAGGTAGGTCTTTTGGTGTCTTTGACAGAATTACAATGTTATCGGCGAAACTTTAATTCATTCTCCAAATTCTCCTTGCTTTGCTTTAGCTTGCTCAATGTATAAATTGATTGACATTGGAGAAAGGCTACAACCCCCTCTTACTCCCTTCCCAATCTCTGCCCTTCCATGTCCTTCAACTCTGATAACTGCTGTCTGGTTTTTTTACAAGTTGTAAATAACCCTCCATTCCCTATATTTTACTCCTGCTGATTTCAGAATTTGAAAGAGTCTATTCCAATCAACACTGTCAAAAGCTTTCTCCAAATCTACAAAAGCTAGAAATAAAGATTTGCCTTTACTTAATCTGTCTTCTAAGATAAGCTGCAAAGTGAGTATTGCCTCCTGTGTTCCTACATTTCTCCGGAATCCAAACTGATCTTCTCCAAGGTCGGCTTGTAAAAGCTTTTCCATCCCTCTGTAAATAATATGTGTTAAAGTTTTGTAACCCTGACTTACTAAATGGATGGTTCTGTAATTTTCACACCTGTCTGCACCTGCTCTCTTTGAAATGGGGGTTATTCCATTTTTCTTAAAGTATGAGGGGGTATTTCCCATCTCATACATCTTACACACCAGGGGGAATAGTTTTGTCATGGCTGGCTCTCCCAGAGACTTCAGTAGTTCTGAGAGAATGTCGTCCACTCTGGGGACCTTGTTTCAACTTAGGTCTCTTAAGTTCATTTCCTTTGTAGAGCCCCTCTATTTACTCTTTCCACCTTTCAGCTTTCCCTTCTTTGCTAAGAACTGGTTTCCCATCCAAGTTCTTTATAATCTTACAGCTGCTTTCTTATTTTCCTGTAGGCAGCATCTATTTTCCCCCTATTTATACATTCTTCTACAGACTTGCATTTGCCTTCTAGCCACTCCTGCTTAGCTATTTTACACTTCCTGCCAATCTCATTTCTTAGTTGTCTGTACTCCATTTTGCCTGTTTCATTTACTGCAGTTTTATATTTTCTACTTTCATCAATTCAGATTAATATTTCCTGTGATATCCCAGGATTTTTTGTAGGTCTTGCCTTTCTACCTATTTTGTTGTCTGATGCCTTCACTATTTCACCTCTCAATGCTACCCATTCCTCTTCTCTGTAATTTTCCCCCGTTTCTGTAAATTGTTGCGTAAAGCTACCTCTGAAATTCTCAAGAACTTCAGGTTCCTTCAATTTATCCAGGTCCCATCTCCTTATTTTCTCAGCTTTCTGCAGTTCTTTTGCCCGGGCCAGTGCCAGCCACAGAGCACAATACAGGCACACGTGATAATGGCCCGCTAGGCTATAACATCCTTCCCCCCTTGGGGTGAGGGGCCAGAATCCAGGACAGAGGTGAAGAAGTCCGGCTGCTGGGACTCTTCCACCACCATCCAATCATCTGGTGGCTCCACTTCCTAGCCGGACCCACCTCATACGGACGAAACATGTTTGCGTGACGAGGGGTTCGCCCTCGCGAGTGATGTCTTGCTGCTCCCAACACTGGCGATAGCGGTGGGTCCTCTATTCCCCCCTCCTGTGGTACATCCATCAGCAACCGGGGCCCCAGTCGGCTGGCTGCACGGCGCCCCCACTGCCAGCGACCGGAGCTGTCCACTCCTTGGAGCTGGTCACTGGGGCTGCAACAGGGAAGTGGGCCCGGACCCCGACGGTGGTGGTAAATCCCCTTACCGACCAGCCAATGTCGGCGGAAATGAAGTTGGTAGAGAACAGTCCCCTGATGGCGCTCTCGACAGAGGGGGGACTTGACCTGGAAAAGGGGGAAGGGACCTTAGGTGTAGGAGAAGAATGGCGGACCTGGATACCAGTAGGAGAATGGACCTCACAGAGACGACGGCCACGCCCCCGAACGACCACGGCTTGGAGCCAACGAGGTTGGTGGCCATAGCCACGAGCCCAGACAGCCGAACCTGGGGCAAAATGCGACAGAGAATGAGGAAGGGTGCGGGAGAGCCCGGATGCAAGAGGGACAACAGTGTTCTATGAGGGCGGGCATGAAGGAGCTCAGAGGGGCTATGCTGACCAGCCGTGACAGTGAAAAGTGCCCTGATACAAATGCAAATTATCAGAAATAGTTCTAATAATTGTTTGTTCTACATCAAACTCATATACAAAGTCCCAGTTTACATTTCTTAGTTGGTCAGTAAACAGATGAACCACATAGATGGTGTGTAAATATTTATAACAGTGAAAACTGCCCTGATACAAATGCACATAGAAATACATAGTAAGGTATTGGTCAAATTAATGTATAGAACATACCACTCCATGTAAAGCTGAAATAAGTTTTTTTTTAAATACATCCCTTACAGATTTTATGTAAATATTTATGGCCAAACTTGAACAGTATGGAAGACTAAATGATGTTTTTTATTTAGTTTATGATAATTTTATTATAGTGCTATACTGTGGTAAACTGTAAAATGTGCCAACAGTTAAATAAAAATGGAAACAATCAGTCTAAGTTGGAGGATGGATCGTTGTTGTACCAATAACTACAGAGCTCTGGAGTATGTTCGTTAATTTGAAAATGTCTCTTAGCATACTGGATGTATTAGTGACATGTATTTTAAAATATAAGATGAAACAAGCAAGTTTTTGAAACTAATCACTCTCCATAAACATCAACGAGCTTGTGTTATTTGATGTAAATGGTATGTATATAACATTAGGCAAATAAGATTTTTTGTAAAAAAAAATTGTATGCAGTTGTTACATTCTTCCTTGTATATTTGTAGAGCACCTGATGATGGCAGCTAGACTGCTGAAACTGGTTCAGCAAAAATAAAAAAATATTTGAAAAAAAAAAGCGATCTTTGGCATAATTTTCCTATTAAAGCAGATTGTGGCCTAAAGATGTGCAAACTATATTATTTATTTATTTATTCCACTTAGCTTAATGTATCTCTTATGAAGCATGATTCTGGGTCAACACAAATTCAACCAACAATAAGAACTCTAGATAAAAGCTATAGTTTTGCAGTTGGATGCTGAGCAATTTCAGTCTCCAATATTACAAATAACACTATCAGAAGTACCAAAAGCATCAGACACAACTACAAATGTTGCTTTCTTCCAGGCATGCTCCATCATTTTGTTGAATATGGGTGCTCTTAACTGATGAAGTATAAATACATGAAAGTTGATATTACCATTGCAACAGTGGAGTTCAGTAACAAAGGTGTCGAGTAAAACTTGCTCACAAAAATGTTCAGTGATGTTTTTCCACTGGTGAAAAAGTATACATCCAAAACAAAGAATGTTACTTTTATCTAAAATTACCAAAAGAAAGTTACTTTTATCTGAAATTACCATAAAATTACCAACAGATCCTGTTGATGCAGTGAAAATGAATCAAGAACCAGAGACATTTTGTTCCAGCACTGGGAGAGAGACAGTTATCTCAGCACTGTTGAAGAATATGCCTGTCCACATTGACTGATTCTGAAGCTCTATGTATACATTCGGAACACTGTTCATGTTCAAATGAACCACTTTGTTCAAAGAAGGCACTATATCATTCATACAAAACTACAACAGAGTCAGAATATACAGTAGAACCTCGTTTTTACGCTTTTCGGGGGACTTCAGTGAAATGGTGTAAAATGCAGGAAAATGTAAAATGCAGGAAATTTATGTTTTAAATGGTAAAATATGCTACTGGATCAGCCTTGCATTTTCGTAGTTTATGTGTGATATAAGTACATAATAGACATCTAAATACTCGCCAGGGAGTTGATTATACAATAAAGGGTATCCAAATTTTTACTATTTTAAGCGCCAGGCAAAACTGGTAGTTTTATGGGAAGTAGAAATTTTTTACGTAATTTCATTCATTATAATCGAGGAAGCCACTATTTTAAGCGCCAGGCAGAACAAGTAATTTTATGAGAAGTGGAAATTTTTGACGAAATTTCAGTCATTATAATCGAGGATGCCGCTATTTTAAGTGCCAGGCAAATGTAATTTTATGGGAAGTAGAAATTGTTGACGAAATTTCAGTCATTACAATCGAGGATGCCACTATTTTAAGTGCCAGGCAGAACGGGTAATCTTATGGGAAGTGGAAATTTTTGACGAAATTTCAGTCATTATAATCGAGGATGCCACTATTTTAAGCACCAGGCAAAATGGTAATTTTATGGGAAGTAGAAATTTATTACGTGATTTCATTCATTATAATCGAGGATGCCACTGCTGGGCTATAACACACCTTCAAAATAACCTGAACCGCTTCGATAGACATCGTTTGGACGCCGCTGCCATGTAACGCATCTTCAAAATTACTGCCTTTTACCGGAATTAATTATTTACATAGTAAAACTCCTACAGTTCCGTTCTTTTTGTATTTTTCGATGTTTCACATGACAATATTAGAGAATTTATTCGCATTCTCGAGTACAAACATATGCATAAGTATTTTTGTGATGTTTGCATAGGATCGGCATCTCTCACTATTATCGCTTTTTTGAGGTTTTGGGTATTATGATACCCAACTTTGACAGGTAAAGTTCTTTATTAATCAGAAATATGTATCACAAAAACAACACAACTATTTATTCTCACTTAGCAACTGGTTCTGATTGATTGAGTACACGCCAGGCGCTCTGGCAAAGAAGCTGGTGAAGAACTACATTGCCACATATCAGCACGTCGTTAAGTCAACAACGAAACGTGAAATATACGTTTGAAAAAACACAAAGTGTCAAGAAACTCGAATGCGAATAATTTTTAAGTGCTATACTTTAAGGGGAAAGCCATGCTAGTGTCAATTTATGTACATTACGTCATTTTTCTTCACGAACATGCTTTCAAAAAGTGTAAAACGCGGGCGGGAAAAGCGTAAATATGTTAATGCAAAAACGAGGGTGATTTAACATTGTAAACATAGGAAATTTGACGGGACCGACAAAAAATGGTGTAAATGGCAGGAAAACGTAAAAACGAGAATGTAAAAATAAGGTTTTACTGTAGTTATTTAGCACTGCAAAGGCACTATGCTGCTGCTTGCACAGATTACTTGCAACTGACGATCTGTTTCTCACCAGTCAGTTTGGGCAACAAAGATGTGCATTACTGCCATCTAGTGGTTCAGTTATGTCTACATACCAAATGTGACATAATGCCCATGAGACACTTCACAATTGTACCTTGTAAAACAAAGGAGGACAAGAGACACTACATTGCAGGTCCTCATCTAAATCAAAATGTATTACAGTGTATAATGAGATATGTTACGTTCAACCAAGAAGAAATGATTAGTCTCCCAAAGTCCAACCCCTCGTCCAAGTCATGGGAGACGGACAATGTCACAAAGTGGTGGCCAACTGGGCTCTGTTGAAGCTATGTTAGGCCTAGCAAGCCATTAGTGGATTGTTCATCCACTTTCTAGAAACAAATGAGCCTCAGAACAAAACCTATACCAAATGTGACAAAGCCTAAGAGCAGGATTGCCAGGTATGACGGCCAACTTGGTCCTGATGTTAGAAGGACCTGTCCGAAGAAAAGAATAAGAATTGGGACTATTAACGTTGTATCCTTAGAAAAGGATGCAAGAATCCAGGATATCACACAGATAATGATGGAAAGAAACATACCAATAATGGGACTAAGTGACGTAAGAAAGAAAGGGGCTGGAAGTAAAGTACTGGAAAAAGGATATAGGATGTGGTGGTCAGGAAAAGACAAAAGAAATGTTCAAATGTTTGTTAAGCTTAAGGGACTTAACTGCAGGGTCATCGGTCCCTAAACTTACAAACTACTTATGAACTACCTTATACTAAAGATGACACAAACATCCATGTCTGAGGGGGGAGCCGTGCAGACTGTGACTGACGCGCCGCAGACCGTTCAGCCTCTGCAACCGGCTTGACAAAAGAAGAAATGGTGTTGCAATAACAGTAGCCAAAGATCTGGCAAACAAAGTACTTACTGTGGAAAATGTAAGTGACACAATAATCTAACTTAAGATTATGATGGAAGGATATATTGATGTAGTTTTAAGTCTACACTCCCCAAATCGGATGCGAAACAGATGAAAAGGAAGAATATATCACTAAATTGGAAGACACTGTAACATTTAAGAAGACTGTGATTATGGGAGACTTTAACACTAGAGTTGGGAATGTCAGAAGAGGATATGAAACAGTCATAGACAGCCATGGAGAAGATCACAGAAATGAGGAAGGTGAGGTATTATTAGACACGTGTCTGAGGAATAAATGGATAATTGGTAATGGATGGTATAAGAAAAGAGGTAGCCACAAGTTTACCAGATACAGCTGGAATTTAGAACAGAATTCTATAATATATTACATCATAGTAACTTAAGATATCAGAAGATACACATCAGAAGTGAAAGTTATAGCAAGAATTAATCTTGACGGAAACCACAGACTATTGGTAGGGACAGAAGGCACATGTGGGGGGAGGGGGAGGGCGTAATACAGGCAAAAATCAAGTGCTGGAAACTGAAAGATATGGAAACACAAGAGATATACAGGGATAAGATCAGGACACAGCTTCCTAAAGATGAGTGGAAGGGATTCTAGTCAAGGCAGCAGAAGAAATGTGTGGAAGGACATCAGGAAAAGTCAGACACAAAGAAACTCCATGGTGGAATGATAGAATTACAGAAGCCACCAAGAAGAAGAACAAAGCATGGCGAAAATGGTTCAAAAACAGAACAGAATGTAACAGAGACAAATGGAAACAACTAAGCAGAGCAGCAAAGAAAATGGTTGTGTTGGCTAAAAAGATTTCTTGGCAGAAATTCACAAAAGAAATAGAAGATAATTTTTACAATGACAAGAAGATATTATATCGCTTATTGGGTAACAGAAGAAAGCATAAAGAAAATACCTCAAAAGTCATCAACAATGAAGGAAACCCTGTATTGGAGGAGAAAGAAGGTTTGAGGATATTGACAGATTACTTCCAAAAACTATATGGAGGGCAGGATGAAACAAATACATGTGCTGAGACAGAGGAAGAAGAAATGAACAACAACATCACAGAGGAAACAGAAACAGAACATCTGCAAATGTTGGATGAAGAGAAAGCTGTATTAGAGATGAAAAAATGGCAAAGCTCCTGGAACAGACGACATCACAGTGGAAATGATCAAAGCTTCAGGCCTAATTGGAATTCAATGGCCGTATAGAATAATGAGGATAGTGTGGACAAACGGAAATATTCCTGAAGACTGGACAAAGGCAATTATTGTACCTATTTTGAAGAAGGGAAACAAGGCGTTTTGTGAGAATTACAGAGGAATAGCACTATCGTGCCACTGCATGAAGGTAAACAAAAAAGTAAATCTAAAGAAAATCTGGAACAAAATAGAGGCACTTTTAAGAGAGGAACAACAAGGATATTGACCTGGAAGATCAACCATAGATGCCATATTCATAGCTAGACAGATTGTAGAAAAGAAATGGGAATTTGGGAACGACATGGTAGTTGCATTCAAAAATATAAAAAAGGCTTATGACACTGTTACAAGAGAATAGATATGGCAAGGTATGAATAGAATTAAATTGTCAAAATAAATGCAACTGAGAATCAGGAACATGTACAAACAATGCCTTAACTGTGTTATGATTGACAGCAAAAAATCAGAATGGTTCATAACAGACAGAGGGGTTCAGCAGGAAAGTGTTCTCTCACCAGCGCTTTTTAATATAGTGCTGGACAACATCATAAGGAAACTTCACCAAGGAGCAATGGCAGATGATATGAAAATCATAGCATATGTTGATGATGTGATGATTTGGAAAGAAAATGAACAGAAATTGGAAGACTAACTTAACACCTGGCAGAAAGTATTTGAAGAAGCAGGTATGGAGATAGTATAATAATGGAAAGTTCAGGTTGTAATTAATAATATTGTAAGGACAGTTTACAACTCAACACAAAGACGTGGCGACAAGCTGTGACAGGCACATACAAAAGACACACATACCCTTTCAGCTATCGACCATGGCCTTCTTCAGAAAATAGAACACTTTCGCAATCACACCAGCTCACAACACAGTCATACAACCATCACCTCCGGTTGCCGCACTTCGAAATAAGTTTTACAAAAAGCGTAGTAATGAAGATCAGCAGGGAAAAAAAAAAAAAAAAAAAAAAAAAAATTGAAGGACGTAACTTTCAAAGCAGGTGTTATTAAAGAAGTAGATGCCTTCAAGTATCTAGGAAGTAAAATTACTGTAAAGGTATGAGATTTCAGAGAGAATACAAACATCTTCAAAATATTCTTATTGTGTATCTGACATAGTAAGAAATGGGAAAATACCTGCAGAGTGAAAAATTAAGTTGTACAAATCATATTATTTTGACTCACAGATCGGGAGGTTGGATTTGGACAAAGAAAGATCAGAGCAGGATACAAGCAACAGAAATGTGATTTCTAAGAGCAATCCTTGGCAAGACAAGAAGGGACAAGATAAGAAATGAAACCTTATGAAGCACTCTATGCATCAAGCCCCTGAAAGAAATTATAGAGTGTAACAGACTTAAGTGGTTTGGCCACATTAAGAGAATGGGAGCTGAAAGACTTCCAAGAGTAGACCTAGATTGGACGGTATCCGGATGAAGACCAGTTGGAAGACCACGAACAAGATGGAGAGACCAAGTGACAGATGATGTAAACCGAAGAGGATTGCAGTGGGAGGAGGTGTTTAATGACAGATTGTGGGAGAACAGAGAAGTGTAGAAGAGGCTCTGTCAATGACCTGCATAAAAACGGCAATGTTGCTGGAAGAAGAAGAAGAAGAGTAAGAACTGATTAAAAATTATGCAAAGAGGAAAATTTTTTGTTCTGTAGAATATTATTCTTATTTTTTTCATGCATGTGTTACACATCATTTATTTTATATTTATTTCTTCCCTTTGAAAAAGAAAGGGAGCTGTTTGATTAAGCTCCATAAGATGATCTCTGCTGCACTAATTTAATTTGTGAAGAATGAACTAAATCAAGTAATTAAGGATCAGTCTCTCTTCTGAATAGTGAAGAGATGCAGGGCTCTGAAATTACACCACATTTGTGTAGTGGTTTTTAGATGTTATTCTCATCAGTTTGTGATAATGTGTGATATAGTTATATAAAATGTTGTTATAAACATAAAGGTAATTAGTTTTTAATTGAAAAATATTCCAAAGAACACAGAAAAAAAATTAACAATTGAAACATGAGTGCCAGCCAATTTCGATGCATTATTATATTCAATTTTTTTCACATGAGAAATGAAAAGAATCCTTGTCATTTATGAATGTGTACTACATCTAAACTATGGTATTTTATTAATACTGTCAAAAATTTAATGGCTTAAGCATTGTCAATGTCTTAGCCAATGTTTTATTATTAATTTAACAGAACCTGCAACTTCTGGATAAAATCTATGTAAAAATCATAAATCATATCACATATGTTATTTTATTTTCAAAACAGCTAGTACAAATGACCAGAAAATCACTGAACAAAGTAACAATTTTTTTGTTTCCATTTTTGTGTTTGTGTGACTCTTGGCAGTACATAACTAAGGTAAGTACTGGCCAGCCAATCTATCTCTTTTGAATAATAATTTAAATAAATATACATTTATTTCAAGTATATTCATATTCATGAATATTAAACTTATTTACAAAGATACAAATGTTGATGAGATGAAATAACCTATAAGCCATCACCAGAAGGGACTTTTATTTAATACTAGGCCTAGCTGAAAACCCAGTGTCACCCAGGTACTTACTTATATCAGTCTTAAGTTAGTCCTATAGTTTCCTTTTCTCTCCCTCTCTATCCACCTCTTTTCTTCTCTCTCTCACTCTCTGTGTGTTTGTGTGTGTGTGTGTGTGTGTGTGTGTGTGTGTGTCCATATCCCCCTCCCTCCCCTCTCTCACTGTTCATATCTTCATCTTGTAATGTAACAGCTAGGTAGGGCAAATGTGTAGTGATGCACCTGATTCCACCTGATACCTCAACCTTTATTCAAGAATCTGAAACTGTAAACTTTTTTGATAAAACCTTGCATCCCACACTGTCTTTACATTTATCCTTCAGTTACAGCATATTTATATTTCAAACGAAGATATCTGGTGTAATTTCAATATTTCTCACATCTTTGTATCATGAAGATAATCATTGTAGTTTAAAAAATTCAGATCTCTGATTTGTAATTAACACATTTTATAGTAGAATGTTCTAGAAGGAAGCATTGTCATCCATTGTAAGGATAACAGTTGATTACAAAAAAAATTATGCAAATAATGATAAAGTTTGAATTTACATCAATGTTAATTAAATACTGAATCTATTTGTACTGATTTTATAGTCACCAAGAAAATATGTGAATTATACATACCATTTGTTAATGACAAGTACTCATATTTAACCAAATAGTTTGTATTTATAAATTAATTCTGACGGAATTCATTATGTAATATGAACTAATTTTAACATAGAATTGTATGCATACATTTGCATTACTAAAAACTATCTATCAAATACTAAATGTTTGTGTAAAGCACAATAATGAAACTAATTGACACTAATTGTAACAAATGTATAAATACAGGATGTGCAGGGCCTATCAGATTAGTTTAGTTGTTGTTGCTTGTCTCTGAAAACTGTCTTGAGCAGTTAAACCGGCAACCCACGCGCAATGGAAATATTTTAGACTTTATAGCCACAAACAAGCCTGACCTTATTAACGATGTCTGCGTAGAGACAGGAATTAGTGATCATGATATCGTCATAGCATCGATGATGACCAAAGTTCATAAACCAATCAAGAAGGCTAGGAGCATTTTTTTGTTGGGAAAAACCGATAAGCAAATGTTACGATCACACTTAGAAAATGAATGGGCATCGTTTAATTCTGGGACTATGGACGTAGAGGAATTGTGGACTAAATTTAAGTGCATTGTAAATAAAGGGTTAGAGAAACATGTGCCCGTAAAGACAATTAAGGATGGAAAAGATCCACTGTGGTATAATAATAAAGTTAGAAAGCTGCTGAGAAAGCAAAGACTGTTGCACTCTTGATTCAAAAAAGAACATGCAAATGATGACAGGCAAAAGTTAGTAGAGTTTCATGCGTCTATAAAAAGATCGATGCATGAAGCATACAATAATTACCACAGCCATACCTTACCAAAAGATCTTTCCAAGAACCCTAAGAAATTCTGGTCCTATGTAAAATCGATAAGCGGGTCAAAGCCCACTGTCCAGTCACTCGATCATTCCGGGGCAGTAATAAAAGGAAGCAAACGGAAAGCTGAAATTCTAAATTTAACCTTTAAGAAATCTTTCATGCAGGAGGACCGCACAAATGTACCATCATTTGATCAGCGTACTAATTCTGAAATGGAGGACATAGTA
This sequence comes from Locusta migratoria, assembly GCA_026315105.1. Lineage (NCBI taxonomy): Eukaryota > Metazoa > Arthropoda > Insecta > Orthoptera > Acrididae > Locusta > Locusta migratoria. Next base: position 44,210,686 of record CM048745.1, read on the forward strand.
ATAGGTATTTCCTGTGTAGAGTAGCAGCTGCGAGAGCTAAATACGAAAAAGTCTGCTGGTCCAGATGGAATACCAGGTTCGGTTTTACAAAGAATATTCTGCGGCATTGGCCCCCTACTTAGCTTGCATTTACCGTGAATATTTAATTCAGCGCAAAGTTCCTAGTGATTTGAAAGAAGTGCAGGTGACTCCCATTTATAAGAAAGGAAAGAGAACTGACCCACACAATTACAGGCCAATATTGTTGACATCAGTTTCACGTAGGATTTTGGAGCATATTCTCAGTTTGCATATAGTAAATTTCCTTCAAATGGAAAAGCTTCTTTCTATGACTCAGCACGGGTTTAGGAAACATCGTTCATGTGAAACTCAGCTTGCCCTTTTCTCACATGACATCTTGCGAGCCATGGATGAAGGGCAACAGGCGGATTGTGTTTTTCTCGACTTCAAAAAGGCGTTTGATGCGGTGCCACATTGCAGACTGCTAACGAAGATACGAGCTTATGGAATAGGTTCACAGATTTGTGACTGGCTGGAAGACTTACTAAGTAATAGAACACAGTATGTTGTTCTTGTTGGCGAGTGTTCATCACAGGAGAGCGTATCGTCGGGCGTGCCCCAGGGGGAGTGTGATAGGACCACTATTATTTTCTATCTATATATATGATCTAATATTATAGATGAAAAATACCTAGCAGGAAATATATATATAAAGCGAAGGAGCACAGGCAGTGATAGTAACAAATAAACACACACACACACACACACACATATACATGCAAACACAAGCTTTCGCAACCCAGCTGCTTCTTCACGCAGAAGGGAAGGAGAGGGAAAAGGAAATGATGAGGGTTTTAAGGAAGGGGGTAAGGAGTCATTCCAATCCTGGGACAGGAAAGACTTACCTTGGGGGGGAAACAAAGGAGGGTAAACAAATGCACACACACCCACACAGACACACATACACCTAGGCAGCCATACTGTAGAAAGCTTTCTCTAATACACTGAGCTATAATGCACCAGTGTACTGCAAGCCACAAAGGTTACAAAAACACCACCAGCAGTTGATAGAACAGTTCATTGATTATCAAACTGCAGAGGGCATAATGCAGCACAGCTATAGTGCATGGTCAGCAATATTTGTAATCATACCAAATAAGTCATTCGATGCTATGAAGAAATATCAGTTTTGTGATGATTACAGATTTTTGAATGACCATGTGTTTCCAAGTCCCAACATTATTGAAACATTGAATAACTTAGGTAAGGTATATACAGTGCCAAGGAAAAAAATTTGAAGCCTGCAGTAAAAAAAAAAAAAAAAAAAAACAACACACACACACATTAAAAAAACACTTTTTTCAATGAATATACATATTTTGCCGACCTGAAGTCCATTTTTTACTGAGAAAAACACTTTTTACTTGGAAAAAATACAATTTTATGAGGTAAACTAAATTTGTTCTATTCTATATGAGTGTGTCAAAGAATAAGTCTAATTAAAAAATAAATTTATTCTTTTGTAACTGACTGTGGCTTGGTAGTACAGCGGAAGAGTGCCGAATAATGAATTTGAAGGTTGCGGGTTCAATCCCTACTAAGTCCTAGGATTTTCTATCCATCATTTTCACTTCTTTCACCTCTGGTAATGTTGCTGATGTGAAAAATGTCAAGTAGTACCATGATTCAGAATCCACGTTACAGTGTAGCCCCCCCCTCCCCCCCCCCTCCCCCCATAACTGGCTGGGTAAGTCAGTTCAAAGGTTGCAGGAAGACAATGGAATACCACATTGAAACAGAATCAGGCCTGATAAAGCAGTGAGGTGTTCAAACCAATATTCGGACTGTTTACTGCTTTATTTTTACCTTTTCTAATGGGCAATATAGTTCCTCATTAGGCTATAAGACATAGCAGTCCTTTGAAAGGTTAATGTTTTAACTTATGATGTTGCCAATTTTTTATGTGGTGTAGATGGTAATAGTGTGATGTTTGATGGGACGTAATAATGGCCTCTCACGAGTTACATACAAACAGCCAATTGAAATGGTATTTTTTCTTGGGTTTCATAAATGGAGTTCACTTATATTTAAATTTTGTTGCAATAAGAAAGGTAATATTATTTATGAGAATTTGGTTATTGTTTATTTCATTTTGTGACAAATAACTTGTTGTTTGTATGAACATGTTACAATTGTTTGGTATATGATATGAAAGGAACCCAGAAGAATACCTTTAATTACTGTGAGTGACACAAATAGCAATCTAATTTAATTTCATGTGTCTCAAAAACATCTTCTGTTCCTTTATGAATATGTCACAATAATTTGAGTGTGTTGTATAAATTTTAACTGCTATGAGTGAAAAATATTTCACTGTTGTTTAGGAACATGTCAGGCTTTTCAAGTTTGTAATTAGTCAGAAAATTTCAACCAAGGTAAGTAAGCAACTGCAACACATAATTGTTTACAATGCCATTGACGTCTGCACATGTCACATGACTGGCTGTCTTCCCATCAATTTTATTCAAAGATAATACTTTTTTGACATTGTTATTGCATAATTTGTAATTTGTGAATGAACTAAAATAAATATGATAAAATAACCATAAAGTTTCATATTTTTAGCATATGTTACCCTTTAACATGTTATTACACACAAATTACCAGTAAAAATTTAGGCCCAAATTTTTTAAGTGGCTGATCCTCAAAATGTTAAGTTTTGAATGAGTACTTATCAATCCACGAATTAAGAAGTTCATCACATGTTCTCCTCTTAATATAGTTCGCACAGCATAACAAAAACTAGCTCAAAAATAACACTTGACAAAACACTGTAGACAAAGTTTCTCTGGAAGCTGTTAGAAATACAAGCAGCTGTGATGTCACACTCATCTAAACAGTTTGATGTTACACTAACCTAAAACTTTTTTTATACAAGATATTGAGTAGTCTTTGTCTCATTTTGCTGCTGGCAGATGCTTCAGTATGCAAATTGTACTATTCCTTAGCAACTGAAGTTTAATTTTGATGTTATTCTCTCACGTTTTATTGCTGCTGTATTATTGTCCAGTAATAGACTGAAGTACATTTCTTTTAATAATAATTAACCAAAATGCTGCTATTTATATTTATTTGAACACGACAGTCCTGTTTTGGCTTACATTGCATTTTTCAAATGATGGTTATGTCTCGATGGCCTGACATCTCAATAGGAAAGGGAAGGGGAAACTAGCTGGGTTGATAGCAAAATCCTTAATGGGGGACACTGCAATTCATGAAGGTACTTCTTTTTTAGGCTAAGCTCAGTGTCCAGTGAGAAGCTCAGGCAGGCAGGTGCTAAAAATGTTGAAAAATCAAATATTTCTCAGAAAAGTAAAGTAAAAAATAATGTTTGCATTTTTCACCAGAATATTGGGGGACTAAAGAATAAAATAGAAGAGCTTTTAGTTTGTTTAGATGGTATAGAAACTGATAATGTAATAGATATACTATGCCTGTCTGAGCATCACATTGTCACCGGTATGGAAAATGTGAATGTCAGTGGGTATAAATTAGTCTCAAATGTAAGTAGAGATAATAAGATAAGAGGAGGAGTAGCCATATATGCCAAAAGCTATCACAGTGTAAAAAAGTTAGAAACAAAAAAGTTTTGTGTAGAGCAGCATATTGAAGCATGTGCCTGCCAGCTTAAACTTAATGATGATTATCTTATAATTGTAACAGTATATAGGTCCCCTTCAGGGAACTTTCAGTTATTTCTGGAAAACTTGGATGCCTTGTTGTGCTATCTGTCAGATAGGGGGAAGCAAATTATTATTTGTGGTGATTTCAATGTAGATTCACTGAAAGAGTGTAATAGGAAGAAAGACCTGGAAGTCTTACTTGGCTCATTCAATCTGACATCCGTTATTGATTTTCCTACTCGGGTAGTAAAGGACAGCAGTACATTGATAGATAACTTTTTTATAGACCAAGATAAGTTTAACAACATAAATGCTTGTCCCATTGAGAATGGTCTTTCGGATCATGGTGCACAGCTAGTAACAGTATATGACATACCTCCGTTCAGTAATTCGAAACAGTCCACCAGAATTGTGCGCTCAATTAATGACTTAACAACTAAAAATTTCAAAGAAAGTCTACAGCAGTTAGACTGGGATGATGTTAATTTAAAATATAATTTATTTCACGATACATTTGTAAGGGTATTTGATAACTGTTTCCCCAAGAAATTAGTAAAATTTAATTCTAAGAAACCATGCAAAAAACCATGGCTTACTAAAGGAATAAAAATATTGTGTAACCGAAAAAGGGAACTATATCTGTCCACAAGAAAGAGTAATAACCCAGAAACAATAAAATATTATAAAAGCTACTGTGCTACATTAAGAAAAGTTACTAAAATCAAGAAACATGTGCATCATGTCTGAGATTAGCTCCTCTGATAATAAAATTAAAACAATTTGGAATATTATTAAAAGGGAGACAGGGCAACCAAGAGCAGAGGAAGAGGGTATTACCATCAAAACAAATGAAAACTTTATTAACAAAAAGTCAGAAGTTGAAAACATTTTTAATGATTACTTTTTAAATGTTGTAGAGAAAATAGGATCTAAATGTTCATTAGAAGGAGCAAGGCAATTAATGGAAGAGGCCATACCTACACAATTTGATACAATTGAAATTCCACCCACCTCACCTTCAGAAATTCCTAATTTCTGAAATAATAAACTCTCTCAAGAGTAAACGGTCATATGGAATTGATGGAATTTCCAGCAGGGTATTAAAAACTTGTTCCCAGGAGATAAGTAGGATTCTCAGTCATATTTGTAATAGCTCATTAAAGCAGGGTATTTTCCCAGATAGACTGAAATATGCTACATTAAACCTTTGCATAAAAAAGGGGATACATACAATGTCAACAACTACCGGCCCATCTCACTTCTGACAGCTTTATCAAAAATTTTTGAAAAAGTTATGTATTCTCGAGTTGCTTCACATATTAGTATAAATAAAGTTCTAACAAAATGTCAGTTTGGTTTTCAAAAAAGCTTTTCAACTGAAAATGCTATATATACCTTCACTGATGAAATATTAAATGCTTTGAATTACCGGACATCATCAGTAGGGATTTTTTGTGATCTTTCAAAGGCTTTTGATTGTGTAAATCATGGGATTCTTCTAGATGAGCTTAAGTATTGTGGTATGAGTAGGACAGTGCACAAATGGTTTAAATCATACTTAACTGGAAGAGTGCAGAAAGTTGAAATAAGAAGTTTACATGATGTAGATGAGACAATTAATTCTTCTAACTGGGGAGTTATCAAAAATGGGGTCCCACAAGGTTCGGTCATAGGTCCTTTGCTGTTCTTAATATATATTAATGACTTGCCATTCTACATACACGAAGATGCTAAGCTAGTACTTTTTGCTGATGATACAAGTATAGCTATCACACCTGACAAACAGGAATTAACTGATGAAATTGTAAATGATATCTTCCAGAAAGTCATAAAGTGGTTCTCTACAAATGGACTCTCATTAAACTTTGATAAAACCCAGTATATACAGTTTCATACAGTAAATGGCATGATACCATTAATAAATTTAGACTTTGAACATAAATCTGTAGCTAAGGTAGAATATACAAAATTTTTAGGTGCTTGCATTGACGAGGGACTGAATTGGAAGAAACATATTGAAGCTCTCCCGAAACGTCTGAGTTCAACTAGTTATGCTATCAGAGTCATTGCAAAATTTGGTGATATAAATCTCAGTAAATTAGCTTACTACGCCTATTTTCATTCACTGCTTTCATATAGGATCATATTCTGGGGCAATTCAATATTGAGTAAAAAAGTATTCATTGCACAAAAGCGTGTAATCAGAAATAATTGCTGGAGCCCACCCAAGAGCATCCTGCAGACATTTATTTAGGGATCTAGGGATACTCGCTGTAGCTTCACAATATATATATTCACTCATGAAATTTGTTATTAACAATCTGACCCAATTCAAAAGTAATAGCAGTGTGCATAGCTACAACACTAGGAGAAAGGATGATATTCACTATTCAAGGTTAAATCTAACTTTGGCTCAAAAAGGAGTGAATTATGCTGCCACAAAAGTCTTTGGTCACTTACCGGGTAGCATCAAAAGTCTGACAGATAGCCAACTAGTATTTAAAAAGAAATTAAAGGAATTTCTGAATGGCAACTCCTTCTACAATGTAGATGAATTTTCAGATAAAACTTAAAAAAAATTTAAAAAAAAAATAAAAATAAAAAACAAAAACAAAATACTTAAAATATAGATTGTGAAGTATAGACAAAATTTACTAAACTGATACGTTCCACATCATTACGAAATGTCGTATACATGATCTAAGAAACAAGTATTAATCTAATCTAATCATACATATGACATCTAGGCGTATGTATATAGACTGTCAAATATGGTCGGTACTTGATAACCAGATATGACAGTCTATATACAGATGCTTAGATGTCATATGTATGTCAGGCCATCTAGACATAACCGTCACTAGAAAATAGCAATGTAAGCCGAAACGGTACCATCTTGTTCAAATATATATTAGTAAATAGAAGCATTTTGGTTAATTATTACTATTATGTCACTTGCTGACCTTTACCACACTGCGAGCCCTATTGAATATAAAATGTAAATTTCTTCATTTCGGTATAAACTTCTTAACAGTCAAAATTACAAAAAATATACTGGTAAACAATGAGAAATTCCAAGAATTCTAAAAAATTCCCAGGTATTTCCCAAATTTTTCAAGAAAGAAAAAATTTCCAGTTTTTCCCCCCGGATTTTCCAGTTGCTCAGGTGTGTATATACCTAGCTAGGTCAATGCAAATTCTGTTGCACAAGGGATTTAACAAGTTGATTGTTATGGCCTAGTGAGCCATTCAGATCGCGTGCACCCGTATTATACTCTGTGGCTTGTGCTGGCCCAGCTGAGATAGTTCCTGGCCTAGCCACGGGAGGGCACGGTCGTCCAAGACAGCTCACATGAGCTGCGTGCCATCTGCTGGCGGCGCTCTGTCAAACGGCCGACAGTGACAGCCAGCTCATTTTTCGAGTGAACTCGGAACGTACTTTAGTGTTTATGGCAAATGGTGTTTTCATCAGTAGCGATGAGGTTTATGGTAGTGTGGTCTTCCTGCTGCCTTCATGACAGAGCAACTTAGTACGTTGCTGACAAAACTTCAGTCATTGCCCAAAGTTTTGGCTCAACAAAATGCTTCCCTCACAGTGTCTATTGACACCTTAACTAGGGCTGTGACACAACAGGTCGGGTTGCGGTCTTCTGTGCCCATTCCTTCATTTCCTCCCTTTGACGACAATGCTGAGGATTGGTCCAACTACGAACAGCATTTACATCAACACTTCGTAGCCTTCCAGGTGCATGATGCAGGTAAGCAAAAAGCTGATTTCCTTTCATGGCTCTCGCCTCGTCATTTTTGATTGCTGGGCGTTTTTGCGCCACTTCAAACGCAGGCATCCCTTTCTTTTCGGATATCTGTTCTCTCTTTGCAGCATATTTTCGCCGACACTCTCAAATGATGTCGGCCCACATATCATTCTACCGTTCGCGTAAACACTAAAAAGAATGTTCCAAGTTCTCTTGAAGAATGAGCCGGCTGTCACTGCTGGCCGTTTGACAGCGCACCGCCAGCAGATGGCACGCAGCTCATGTCAGCTGTCTTAGACGACCATGCCCTCTCGTGGTTAGGCCGGGATCTATCTCAGCCGGGCCAGCGCAAGCCATGGGGCATAATACGGGCGCGCGCGATCTGAATGGCCCACTAGGCCATAACATTGATATCACCAAATTGAGGTGTGTTCACAAGATAGGCCTAAAGTAGCATCATTTACAGCAGCATTCAATACCACAGGATGCTTTTGGAGTAAGCATTGCACCTGTATCATTCCAGTAGCTGTTAGATATAGTACTTCAAGGTTTCAAGCAGAAGAAATGCATAGTCTACTTTATAAGACATCATAATTTTTCTAAAGATCTACATGAATATGTAAACTGCCTGATAGAGGTATCAGTCAACATGGAGTGTGGATGGATCCATGTCTCACTTCAGCTAAGCATGACTTCGCAAACAGTAAAACAGTTACAATCTTCCATCAAGTTAGTGAGTTATTACCAAAACTTTGTTAACTGGTTTGCAGAAGTACCACAACCACTGACAAGATTACTAAAGAAAGGTGTTACATTTCACTGGACTGCAGAATGTCAAACAGCATTCCATAAATTAAAAAACGGTACTAACATTGACTTCTACTTTTCTGTTCCCTAATTTAAAAAAAGATTTTACTCATGTGTTGTAACATGACAGTTTATTCTTTAACTGCCCTGTTACATATTTTAATGAATTTATTCAGTTTTATGGTCATTCTTATAAGTTTATATTTTTAGTGTTTCAGTTACAGTGAGGATGTAACTATGACATATGGCAGATTACCATCATTAAGTGATCCATGTTTCCATGCTTACAAGATGGACTTCTGCTGTAGGATTTCACTATGAAGTAGCTGTGTGGAGGATAGAAGTCAGCATCAGGAGTGAAAAATGCCACTCACTTTGGGAAAGGAACAGCAAAAGGGCAGAAATTTTGTGCTAATTCCATCCCCTGTCTCTGTGGATATCAAAGTCGTTCACTGACCTTACAGCTAGCCATGGTAGATTTTGTATGCCAAACATTGACACCTCACCTCGGTCAAAGGCAAAAGTTGAAAAACAAATTGTTCACAATATGTAAACATCTCTGTGACAGGCTCACTAAAACACTCTCAAGATCATGTGCTGTTTCAGCTGTGGTGTTCATCAAAGTTTTGTCATTGGTATAGAGACAGGGCCCTTTCATCAGAGGAAAGCTTGACACTGCAGAATGCTAAGAAATTTTCTCATGAACTATTCCTCATACAGAAATTTTGTGAGAGGGACTGCAAAACCTCTCAAAAATTTTCTCAAAGAGAAATGGGACTTGCTCCAAATTTTGAGTAGAAGAGATTCAATGTAGCCCAATGTATTGACTTGACTTGGCTTTCTATGGAAGCAGGCACTCATGTGTCAAAAACTGAGTGCCTTCTGCACTTGGTGGATGCTGTTCTACATAACCAGTAACTAGCTCCATTTGATAAGATGAGTACAGTGCATAAGTTGATGAGAAGAGTTGGATACACTATTCTATTATCACAAGAAAAGGAAGGAAGCTTAGGGTTTAACATCTCTTCAACATCACAGTCATTCAAAACGGAGCCCATACTTGGATAGGTCTTTTTTGGGTTGGGGAAGGAAATCATCTGTGCTCTTTGAAGGAACCAGTCCAGCATTTCCATGGAGTGATTTAAGGGAATCTTAAAAACTAAATCAGGATATCTGGAGGCAGGTCTGAACTGCCGTCTTCCTGAATGTGATTTCAGTCTGTTACCACTGCACTACCTTGCTCAGTCACAGTGCCACCAAAAATTACAGCACCATCAATACTGACACTTACAGCCATGGCTGAAGTACTATGGAGCAACGTATCAGGCTTTGTATACTGGTGCGGCAACTGTGTCGAATGCCATTAACAATTCTTAGATTCCCATCAGAGGCTGCATGAGTTATATACATGATCACATGGATATACTCTGATTGGTTAGACTGTAGTTAAAACTTATTTATGTTTTGAAAATATTGTGGACTGTCAAGGGAGCTTTGAACTATTCACTCAGATGTCTGGACTTCAATTTTATCCAGTGTTTATACGTGGACAAAAACAATAAAATTCCTGAATTTTCCCAGGATTTTCTGGAAAGAAATTCAATTTATTGCCAGGTGTAAATAGGCTTTTTGGGGTGAAATACATTTTCCCCTGGGCGAATTACACTTTTTCTGTTATAAGTGGAGATATAATTACCATGGTGCGTATAAAAAGCTTTTATGATGTAGGTGTAGTTTCTTTTTTTTTTTTTGTTTTTTTTTTGGGGGGGGGAGGGGGGTTGGGGTGGGAGGGGAAGCTGTAGATGTTGGTAACAATATGACAATTGATGGGAAGTAAGAATGGCCAATAATTAGGTGGAAACTGTTGTGCCTTTGCTCTGCCGTGGTTTCGAAAGGTGGGGAGTGACTAGTAAGGATGTGGACAAGGTCTGTAACTAAAAGAACTTATTAGTGTACATGAACTTTATTGATAACATGAATGAAATATTTAACTTTCATGTGCTTGTGATGGTACAAAGCCTTCTTCACTATTACATAGTTCTGCTAGACAATACTACAACATCTGGCAATAGTCTGTTCTGGCTGGTAAACTTCCGGCTCTCCTCTGTTGAACTTCTGGATCAAAACTGACAATCCAAACCAACGAACTGCATCAAACTGTCCAGTGCTGTTTGTCGTTGCTGTGACGCACCGGCATATGTGCGACAGCCCCATTCTTCCTACTGCCTAGCTCATGAGGTAAGCAAAGGGGTACCAAGACTGCAGGCAGCCGAAGTACTGTGGAGGCCTGAAAAGTGCTAGAGGAAGGCAGCTGCAGGGGATATTGTATCATCACCTTACCTTGAGTTACTCATATAACATATTTTTAATTATTTCGTTGGGGGATGACCTTTGATTTAGCCGACGAAGGCTTTATCTGTGAGCAAAAGGATGGGGAGCAATATAGAAAGAAATTTTTAAAATGTGAGAAACTCAGTTTTAAAAAATGTGATTAAAAATAAGTGACTAAATCAAAAAAAAAAAAAAAAAAAAAAAAAAAAAAAAAAAAAGAGAGAGAGAGAGAGAGAGAGAGAGCAGTGAGTAACGCAGACGCAGAAAGAAAAACACCTGCATTTATCATAGGATCTGAAAAAGACAGATGTGTTTGTGTGATACTGTTCCTGATTCTGCGGAGCGGGCATGTCTGCGGTGATTGCATGAGATGCAGCAGCAAGGTGCGGCACCACCGTCCGTGCGACAACTCCACAGCTGATGGTCCATTGCATGGCTGGGAGTGGTAAGAAGCTAGGAAATGGAGAAGAGCTTGTTTACGCTTGTGGTGGTACTTGAGGCTGGTCATCTGACTTGAATGTTCTCACAAAACATTCAGCTTCATCATTAGATTGAGGGTGAAACGGAGCACTGGTCAGATGGCAAATACCACTGGCATTGCAAAACTGTTCAGATTTTCTTGCCACAAACTGTGGACCATTGTTCATCACTATCTGTTCTGGTAGACCCACTATACATAAAACAGACTGAAGGGCTTTGAGTGTGCTGTGAGTAGTTATAGAGTTCATAGGAACCACAAAATGAAATTTACTATAGGCATCCACAGTAATGAGCCATCAAGTATACCAGAATGGACCCACAAAGTTTGAATGCACTCGCTCCCATGTTGCGATAGGGGTGGTCCATTCTGAGAACCGTTGAAAGTGTGGCTTGGTTATCTGCACAAATATGGCAATGAGCCATCATCCTCTCTATCTGCACGTTTATACCAATCCATGTGCAATGTCTGTGTGCCATTTGTTTGGTGCGGACCACACCTCAATGACCTTGATGCAGTAACTGAAGCACCTGGTGTTGTAATAACTGAGGGATCACCACACGCAACTGGTCCTGTTCCGTACAAAGAAAAATTAGACCCCATAACAATGATAAGTCACATCAGTGTGAAAAGCAGCATCAAACCACTAGGCTAAAAATTTGCATCACTGCATGAAACCACCCTGTGCAGACGTAGCACAATATGATTTGAAGATCTGGGTCCACCGCTGGTGCTTGGGCAACCTTCCCACGATTGAGAGGAAACTGATCAAGGACCTCAGAATCACTAACATCTATGTGGCAACAGGAAGCTTCTGAGGCATCAAAATCAACATCCAAGCCAACAGTAAGATATGACAGCGGATCGGCATTAGCATGTTTTGACGTCGACCAGTAGATAATTTTATAATTGTAGGAACTCAATATGAGTGCCCAATGTCACAGCTTCGGTTCTGTATGACCAGGTATGGGCTTGGCAGGGTGGAACAAGGACTGAAGCAGCTTGTGGTCAGTTATCAGCTTAAACTTGCGACCATATAGTTATTGGTGGAACAGTAGTACAGGTTTATATGCCAACTAGCTCTGCCAATGACAAGGTGATTGAAGAAATGTATGAGGAGTTAAAGAAAATTATTCAGACAGTTAAGGGAGACAAAAACTTAATTGTGATGGCAGTCTGTAATTTGGTAGTAGGAAAAGGAATGGAAGGAAAAATAGTAGATGAATATGGACTGGGGGAAAGAAGTGAAAGAAGAACCCACCTGGTAGAATTTTGCATGGAACATAATTTAATCGTAACAAACACTTGGTTTAAGAATCATGAAAGGAGGTTGTATACGTGAAAGAGGCCAGGAGACACCAAACAGGTACCAGATAGATTTTATAATGGTAAGACATCGATTTTGGAATGAGGTTTTAAACTGTAAGACATATCCTGGGACAGATATTGATTGTGACCAAATCTTATAGGTCATGTATTGTAGACTAAAATTGAAAAAAAACTGCAGAAAGGTAGCAAAATAAGGAGATGGAACCTGGATAATGAATGAACCTTAAGTTCTTGAGAATTTCAGAGGGAACATTAGGCAACAGTTGACAGAAACGGGGGGGGGGGGGGGGGGGGGGCATAAAACAGTCAGTAGAAGAGGTATGGGTAACTTTGAGAGACAATAGTGAAGACAGTAGAGGATCAAACACGTAGAAAGGCAAGACCTACAAAAAAAAACTCATGGATATCACAGGAAATACTAAATTTAATTGATGAAAATGTAAAAATGCAGTAAATGAAGCAGCAAAATGTAGTACAGATGACTAAGAAATGAGATTGACAAGAAGTGCAAAATGGCAAAGCAGAAGAGGCTAGAAGCCAAATGCAAATCTGTAGAACAATGTATAACTGGAGGAAAAGTAGATACTACCTACAGGAAAATAAAAGAAACATTTGGAGACAAGAAAAGTGGCTGTATGAATATGAAGAACTCAGATGGAAAACCAGTTCTCAGGAAAGAAGGGGAAGCTGAAAAGGTGGAAAGAGTACTTAGAGGAGATCTACAAAGGAAATGAACTTAGAGACAATATTGTAGGGGATACTATACTGAGAGATGAATTTGACAGATCCCTGAAAGACCTAGGTTGGAACAAGGCCCCAGGAGTAGATGACATTCACAGCCAGCCATAACAAAACTATTTCACCCGATGCATAAGATGCATGAGACAGGCGTAATACCCTCAGACTTTAAGAAAAATGTAATAATCCCCGTTGTTGTTGTACTCATTTGAAGCAGCTCTCCACGCTACCCTGTCCTGTGCAAGTCTCTTCATTTGAGAATACGTTCGGCAACCTACATCCTTTTGAATCTGCTTACTATATTCGTCCCTCAGTCTCCCTCTACAATTTTTACCCCACACGCTTCCTTCTAATGCTAAGTTGACAATTCCTTGATATCTCAGAATGTGTCCAACCAATCTATCCCTTCTCTTAGTATATGCCAGAAACTCCTTTTCTCCCCGATTCGGTTAAACACCTCCTCATTAGTTACATGATCTACCCATCTAATTTTCATCATTCATTTTGAAAGCTTCTATCATCTTTTTATCTTTATCCCCGTTCCAAAGAAATCAGGCACAGACATGTGTCAAAATTACAGAACCATCAGTTTGATAAGTCATGGTTACAAAATTTTAACACGAATTAGTTACAGGAGAATGAAAAAGCTTGTAGAAGCAGACTTCGGGGAAGATCAGATTGGATTCAGGCAATACTCACTCTACAACTTGTCTTAGAAGGCAAACCTACATTTCTAGCTTTTGTAGATTTGGAGAAAGCTTTTGACAATGTTGATAGGGATACACTCTTTCAAATTCTGAAGTCAGCAGGGATAAAATACAGGGGAAGGAGGGTTATTTACAACTTGTACAAAAGCCAGACCACGGTTATTGGAGTCAAAGGGCATGAAAGGGAAACATTGGTTGGGAAGGGAGTAAGACAGGGTAGTAGCCTTTCTCCAGTGTTAATCAAAAAGAAAAGCAAGAAGAAATTTGGAGAAGGAATGAAAGTTCTGGGAGAAGAAATGAAAACATTGTGTTTTGCTGTTGTCATTGCAATTCTGTCAGAGACAGCATAGGACCTCCAAGGGCAGTTGAGCGGAATGGACAATGTGTTGTAAGGGGCATATAAAATGAACATTAACAAGAGCAAAACAAAGGTAATAGAATGCAGTCTTAGAAAAGCAGGTAATCCTGAAGGAATTAGATTAGGTAATGAAACAATAAAGGTGGTAGATGAGTTTTGTTACTTGTTTGTAAAATAGCATGCGACAGTCACACTAAAGAGGACTTGTTACTTGGGTAGTAAAATAGCATACGACGGTCGCAGTAAAGAGGATATAAAATGCAGGATGCCAATGGAAAGAAGAGAGTTTTTGAAAAAGAGAAATATGTTAACATCGAATATTAATTTAAGTATCAGAAAGTCTTTTCTGAAGGCATTTGTTTGGAGTGTTGCCTTGTACGGGAGTCAAAGTTGGATGATAAAAAGTTCAGACAGGTAGAGGATATTTGTCAGTCATAAAATAATCTCCACTCCATTATGGGCCAGCTGGTACAGCAACCAATAAAATTGTTTAGCAATGAAAGACACTCGTGGTTGCAACTTTTATATTTATTATTAATGTGTTTCACTCTTCTGGGACATCCTCAGTAATTCTGGAAAATAAAAAGAAATGGGGGGGATACAACTTAAAAGCCCAATTTTAACATTCACAATCCCACTCAAATTAATAGAATGTTTACTGACCCTAAAATAACACATCGGATAAGTAGCACTAAAACAATTGCTAGCCACAATTTGGCAGTGTCAAATCATTAAAATGGAGAAAACAGTTAAAAAATAAAATAAAATAAAAATAACATTACTTTACCTAAAACAGAATAGCAGTGGCGGCCATGATTGTGCAATGATAGGAGCACATTCACACTCCTGGTCAACATGCCAATGTTTAGATTACTATGCTTGCTGCTGAGTCATACAGTGGGCATGTTCTGTAGTAAATACAGCGAATGCCCATTGGTGGCGCTCATTGCACAATCGTGGCTGCCACTGCTGTTCTGTTTTAGGTAAATTCATTTTTTTGCATTTTTATCAGTTTCCTCTGTTTTATGCTCTGCTTCTTTTTCTCTACTTTTATGCCTAAAATTAATAATTCTTTTAAGATTTTTTAATGTATCTTTATAACGATTGTGCAGGATAGGACTGCATCTTAATATCCTCTGTATTTCATATTATCTACAGGATTCTGACAGGTTTTGTCAAACATATCCATTTTAATGATTTGACAATGCCAGATTGTGGCTAGCAATTGTTCTAGTGCTACTCATACAATGTGTTATTTTAAGGTCAGTAAACATTCTATTAATTTTAGTGGGATTGTGAATGTTAAGATTGGGCTTTTAAGCTGTATGCCCCCTCCCCCATTTCTTCTTAATTTCCAAAATTTCTGAGGATGCCGCATAAGAGTGAAACGTGTTAATAATAAATAAAAGTTACATCTGAGACCACCTTCTGACAGGACTGTGAAAAGTGCATGTAAATTGTTGAAATGCTCTTCGGCTGTGCAGCCAGAAACAACGATATCGTTGAGATAATTTGAGCATCAAGGCACTGCTTTTGTTATTTGCTCCAGGTATCTCTGAAAGATTGCTGGAACAGAGGCACAACCAAACAGTAACCTGAGTAACTTGAAGAGATCCAAGTGAGTATTGATAACTAGAAATTTTGGTGGTTGCTTGTCAAGTGGAAGTTGCAGATATGCATCCCAAAGATCAATTTTGGAAAAATATTTGCCAGCTCCTAATCTGTCCATATGCTCGTGAGAGTGAGGCAGTGGACAAGTGTCAATCACTGTCTAACGATTCACAGTCCACACAAATTCTGAATTTGCCAGATGGTTGTTTGACAATCAATGAAGGAGAAGACCACTGGCTTGTGAAATGAGCACAATAACACCATGATTTTGCCACTTTGTGAGTGCCTGTGAGACTTGATCACATACTACAAAAGGAACAGGATGTGCCCTGCAAAAATGTGGGTGTACATTATCTTTTAATGTCACACGTGTAGAAAAATTAGTTGCCTGTCCAAGTCCTTTGGAAAAGAGTTCAGGAAATTCGGCTCATAGGATAGTTATACATTCACTCGAGTTGAATGATGTCACTGACAGAACATTCCCAGTGATACTACGGCCAAACAAATCAAACAGATCCAAACCAAAAATATTCACACTGTCATAGGATTCAAGAACCAAAAGAAAACTATCTTTTGTATATCTCCATACACTGCAGGAATGCTACAAGTACCTAGCACTGGTATATCTTGTCCCGTATATATTGTAAGCAAAGTGTGCACTGTTCGATTTATTAACAACACTGTGGCATCTGTATCAAGCAAAAGTTGCACTGTTTTGCCAGCAAGTTGGAAATGTACAAACAGTTTATTTGGTTGGCATTGCAAAGAAGTGTCATCAATACCTTTAGTTATCGCAACACTAGAGTCTGTCTTAGTGGCAGCAGGATTAGAATGAATAGCAAAAACAGAGTCTGCACATCAATGTGTGTGAACTTTGTAAGTGCTTCTGCCACAGAGCAGTTGTAAGTGACATACACAGACTTTTAACATGGCCTTGTTTGTCACAAGAAAAACCAATTGCATTACGTGGAGGGCACTGATTTTGTTTACGGTTAGAAATACAATCGGGACAGGACTTAACATTAGCTTGCTTGCCTTGAGGCTAGTGCTGTGGCTGTTTACAGAAAATATGGTGCGACCGCACCATAATGCAAGCAAAATGAAAATCACTGTACAATAAATGTATAAGGTAATATAGTATGCCACCTATAACAAAAACATCCGCAAGCACGCAATGGAAATTCCCACCAACTTGGGCCTGAAAGGAAAACAACTAATACAGTTCAAAACTCTTTGTCGCCAGTTGTTATGTCTTTGCTGTGCAGTGGTTTCGAAAGATGGGCAGTGACTAGCAAGGATATGGATAAGTTCTGTAACTAAAAGAATTGGTTAGTCCACATGAACTTTATTGATAACATGAATGGTATACTTAACTTTGATGTTCTTATGATGGTACAAAGCCTTCTTAACTATTACACAGTTCTGCTATGCCATACTAAAACATCTGGCAATAGTCTGTTCTGGGAACTGTCCCGTGCTGTTTGTCATTGCTGTGGTGTGTGGGCATATGTAGGAGAGCCCCCTTCTTCCTATTGCCCAGCACACGAGGTAAGCAAAGAGGTACCGAGACTGCAGGTGACCCCAGCGGCCAAAGTACTATGGAGCAACTTATCGCTCCTTTGTATACTTGTGCAACAAATTGTGTGGTCCACTGGCATTGTGGCAAATAGCGATGCCACAACAGAAACAACAAGTGAAAATAAGCAGTTCACATAAATTTTAACCTTCTTCAATCGTTTATCAAATATTTTGTTTTGTACAGTATTTTCCTATTTTGTAAAGCTTCTCATGTATTGTTTGTCAGAAATATTATGCTGTTTTCTTCTAATGTGTCACGATTTTGAAGTAGGCCAAAATTGTTATGCATGAACCTAGTAAAACAATGAAAGTACAACTAGAACATGTAATTATTTACAAAATCCTGACTGGCTGCCTACTCTTCTAATAATTTTTAAGGTTAATTATACTGTTGCCATAATTATTGGATAATTTGTAATCTGGTAGAACTGAAATCAATATGATAAACTATCCTTGAAGCTTTGTCTTTTTAGCATGTGTTATTCTTTAAGATATTTCAAACACAAATGGCTAGTCTTTAGATCGTTACATTTCTCTAAACGCTGGTCTCAAAACTGTTAAATTTTAAACAGGAGTCAGAAGTCTTGCGTCTGTGTAAATGTGTGGGTGTGTGTGTTTTTGTTTACCCTCTTTTTTTCCCCACAAGGTAAGTCTTTCCTGTCCCGGGATTGGAATGACTCCTTATCCACTCCCTTGAAACCCTCATCATTTCCTTTTCCCTCTCCTTCCCTTCTGCCTGACGAAGCAGCTAGGCTGCGAAAGCTTGTATGTGTGTTTGTGTGTGATTTTATTTATTTTATTTGTTTCTATCGACGAGCCGGTCCTTTTGGTAAGTCATCTGTTTTCTATTTTTATTTTTATATATATATACTTTCATGCTAGGGATTTCTCCTCTATAATATTCAATAAATAGATACGTATCCTCCAAATGAGGCACAGAGCTCCCGCAACTAACCATTGCTGACACTGAACACAGATATCGCATTAGTTGTGGTGCCATGCGGCCAGAAGTCTTGTGCTTGACTTCCCCAACCAGCCGTGCTCTGAGCTGCTGCAGTGGGCACTCCTCCTCCCTGGAGCCTGATATAAGGCGTACATGGTCGACCTACAGTACGGATCATTAGAGCTTCATATCCAGGACCCCCCCTCCTGAAGAACAACCTCAATCATCACTACTGCATGCCGATGACGAATGAATAACGTCGCTTGTTTGTGTAGTGTGTGTGTGTGTGTAAAAGTATGTATGTTTATAAGTGTGTACCTACCCTTAGTTTGTATCATATTGTCGCATTGCAAAGGAAGCAGCCTTAACTTCAAAGGCAACTGAATACAGCACTTATACTCAAAGCACGTTTATTCCGAACTCAACAAACACGCAGCACTGACTGCCTCTCAGGCAGAGTGCTCTGCTATTTATACACAGACAGAATTTACCAGAAATTAGAAGAACAGTTAACATAAGAAACGAGTAGAATTTACAAGTGAACATAAGAAAGATGTAGAACATTCTGGAATTATTAATTACAAAGAAATAAATTTTTGCCAATGGGCGGGATTGAACCGGCAACCTTCAGCACCGTAGTCCGTGACACTATCCCCTGCGCCACGCCGGCAGTCGGTATACGTAGACTCTCGCGGCATTGCTCATTCTGCTGGAGAAACAGCAACCCACTGTTATGTTCCCTGTGGAGCCAGCTGCAATGTCCTGGATCTTGACCATGTCATGGGTCTTCTGTATGGTGGTTCAAGAGAATCCTTCCCTTCTCCACGATTATTGACGACAGACGTTCCTGTCGTGGCTTCATCAGGAACATTACCATCCTTAAAGTCCTTGAACAAGAAGCCATTGTCGTCTACCTGCTCTTCAGGATCGTAGTAAGGCTTCATGCGTAGGACGTGAACAATGTCTCTTCGTTTTTGACGTTTCGATGACGGCTCATAATCCTCAACTTCGTATGTGACATCTGACAGGTGGCGTATGACACGATACGGACCAAAGTATCACTTCAATAACTTTTCTGACAGTCCAACCTTCCGTACAGGGGTAAAAATCCGTACCAGATCTCCTGGGCTGTACACAACAGGTCGGTGGTTGTCGTTATACCGCTGATGGTCCTTCTCCTGGGCTTCCAGTGTCCATATGCGAGCCAGCTGTCTTGCCTCTTCGAACCTGGTGATGAGCTGTTTAACATAGTCATCCTGAGTGTCATCCGGTTGGAACGGGAACTGCGTATCCATTGTCGTCCCAGCTTCACGGCCATGGAGCAGGAAAAACGGAGTAAAGCCTGTGGTGTCTTCTCTTGCGGTATTGTAAGCAAATGTCACGACTGGCAGAATTGTATCCCAATCCTTCTGCTCAACATCGACAGCATGTCGGCTAACGTCTTGTTAAAACGTTCCTTAAGACCATTTGTCTGAGGGTGGAATGCAGTTGTCATTCTGTGGACAATGTCGCACCGTGACATTACCTCTGATACTACTTTTGACTGGAATACTTTTCCACGATCAGATATCATTACACGTGGTGCTCCATGCTTCAAAATAATGTCGTCTACAAGGAATTTTGCGATCTCTGGAGCTTCTGCAGGCGGCACAGGTTTGGTGACAGCGTAGTGTGTGAGGTAGTCAGTGCAGACTATTATCCATCAGTTACCGGTTGTCGACTTTGGGAACCTCCCTAATAGATCGATCCCAAATCGGTGGAATGGAGCTGCTGCCAGCAGAATTGGTACGAAATGCCCTGGAGGTGATTTCGGAACATGCTTCCGTCGCTGGCACTCTTTACAGTGACTCACATAGTGCTTGATAGATCAATAGTGACCTTTCCAGTAATACCTGCATCTGATTCTATCTAGAGTCTTCACGAATCCCAGATGACTGTATATTACAGTATCGTGGAAATATTTGAGAATAGCTGGCTGGAGATGAGCTGGAATGACCAGTAGCCATTTGTGGCCCAGTGGATCGTAGTTGCTTTTATATAATGTTCCGTTTATAAGTTGGAACTCTCCATTGGTCGGTTCTCCTTTCTTCAAGGCCTCTATTGTTTTTAACAGTGTTGGATTTTCCCTCTGTTCAGCTGTAACGTCATCTAATTCAGTGAGGGCTGAAATTTCATTCATGCTGTTGTGTTCTACTAATGGACTCCTCAAAAGGCAGTCAGCTTCCTTGTGTTTGTGCCCGTTTTTAATACCACTGTGACATCATACACTTGGAATCTTAGTGCCCACACTTCAACACAGTTGATAGGCGAATCAGATGTTCTTCAAATGTTTTGGAGAAAACAACAATGTCATCTAAATAGCAAAGATACGTCGTCCACTTAAGGTGTCGAAGCAAGTTGTCCATCATGCGTTCGAATGTGGCTGGAGCATTACATAATCCAAATGGCATTACTTTAAACCTCGATTTGCCAGTAACCTGTCTGCATGGTCATAGTTGAGAAGTATGTAGCTCCTTTCAAGCAGTCTAAGGTGTCGTCAATGCGCGGCAATGGGTAGACATCTTTCTTTGTGATTCTGTTCAGCCGCCGATAGTCGACACAGAATCGCCACGTGCCATCCTTCTTCTTTACGAGGACCACCGGAGATGACCAAGGATTCTCCGAAGGTTGAATAATGTCATCTCGCAACATCTTCTCCACTTCCTCCCGAATTATCTCTCTTTCAGCTTGTGACACTCTATACGGACGCTGGCTAATTGTCGGATGATCCCCAGTATTAATACGGTGCTTTATCGTGGGCCGTTTCATCTGACTTTTCCCCTGCTGAGGTGTGAATGCACCCGAAAATTGGCGTAGTATACCTAACACCTGCTGGCGTTGTTCCTAGGTTAGTCCAGGCCCTATTGGCAGTTCCATATTTGTTTCCTCCAGCGTGTTGTCTGTACTAACAGCAGGGCATAGGTCTTCATTGATGTTGTTGAGCTCACTGTCCTGGATTGGTTCAGGTGTCCCGATACACATTCCCTTGGGGATAATTCTTGACTGCTCTTGACAATTTGTGATCCAAATCTCTCCTTGACCACCAGTAATGCTTATGATAGACACTGGTATGTAAATTTCTTTGGTGAGCCTGATAAACTTTTTACTATCAACAAGCACTTCACAGTCCAATCGCTCATCTGTGTTTCTGACTGCAACTCTTCTCATTGTCAACGGCGGTATTGTCATATTGTCAACGACAAATAACTTCCCAGAAAATTCTATATTACATGTATCCATCGGAATGACCTTTGCAGCTCAGATCTTCCACAGTCAATGATAGCATGCGATGCTTGAAGGAAGTCCCACCCGAGGATAACATTATGACTACATTCTGTTAACACGACAACACACAGTGGTGTGTTGTCTTCTGTCCTCCAGACGTCTGTTCTTCTGCGGGGCGTCATAGTTACTGGAGTAGTTGGTTGTGGTCGCGTCGGCCGGTTCATGGGTGGCCGTTTGGCGCTGCAGTGTAAGTCATAGCAGGGTGATGCCATTCTTCACGTTGGGTGCGATTGACAGGGCAGGCAGGAGCTAATGTATGAAATACCTCTTCCTCAGCGACGTCAGCTGCCTCGTGACTTACAGGGCTCACATCCATGGCCATAATCTGATGCTCGCTCAGTCTAACAGTCCCGGTTGCCATAAATTGTTGTAATTCTTCTCTCTCAATTTGTCATTGAGAGAAGCGAAGTCATGCTGGTCTCCCACAACGGCCATAGGGACTACATTGGGGAGTCTGTCATACTTCTTGCCTCCAACCCTCCTTTGTTGCATCTCTTCAATACCCTGGCACCACTTGATGAACTCTTCCGTCATAGCAACGTCTTTTATCAGAAGGGCTTGGTACATGTCTTCTGCAATACCCTTCATCAGGTGTGTGATTTTGTCAGCCTCAGTCATATTTGGATTGACTATGTTACACAGGGTCAAAACATTCTGTATGTACGACTGTGTCGGCTCATCATGTCGCTGGGCCCGGTTCTTCAGTTGTTCTTCCGCCGAGCGAATTTGTCTCTGGCGGTCTCCAAACGTCTTCCGTCTGGTACGTTTCCCAGTCATTCAGCTTGTCTTCATTGTTCTCAAACCATTGCTGGGCTGTTCTGTCCAGGTAGAAATAAACGCTGGCCAGGCACATTATATGATCCCACCTGTTGTACTTGGCGACTCGGTCGAACCCTTTTAGCCATTTGTTGGGATCCTGTTCAGCGTCACTATAGAACACCGATGGGTGTCTGATGTGCAGCTGGCTTACCGCTGGTTTTATGTCCATACTTCTTCTGATGATATGGACTTTCGGAAGGATGTACTCGGTATATCCCTTGTATTTTGGTTCTAATCCGTGTAAGCGACGGATTTTATGTTGCCTAATCGGACCCACGGTGATGCAGCTGTTGCACAGATTACAATGTCACATTGAAATGGAAGCAGGCTTGACTTCGAAAGCAACTGAACACAGCACTTATACTGAAAGCACGTTTATTACGAACTTAACACACATGCAGCACTCACTGCCTCTCGGGCAGAGTGCTCTGCTATTTATACACAGACAGAATGTACCAGAAATTGGAAGAACAGTTAACATAAGAAACAAGTAGAATTTACAAGTGAACAATAGAAAGATGTAGAACATTCTGGAATTTTTAATTACAAAGAAATAAATTTTTGCCGGTGGACGGGATTGAAGCGGCGACCTTTAGCACCACAGTCGGTGACACTTATTCCCTGTGCCACATCGGCAGTTGGTTTATATGGTATCTCACGGCAGTATGGTTGCTTTCTGAATGTGTGTTACTACACATTTCAGTAGTGTGATGTGTCCAGTTTAGTTTGCTTTTCTATAATATCATGTGTTTTACTGTTTTGTTTTTATTATGATGGATATGACGAATAAATTTAATTCTTTCTCAAAGTGTGATGCTCTGGGAATAGACTAAGTTCACCACAAGAAAATTTCTTCAGCTGCTTGGTGTTATAGTCAGTTGTGTTTGGTCTACAAGATGGCACAATTACCAATGAAGCTAATGAAAGTCGTGGTGAGGGTGGGTAAGCAGGGGCAGAGTAGAAGGGGGAGCATGTTCGTATATGTGTGTGGTTTACTTTGTGTAGTCTGTGTAGATAGGCAAAATACCACATTGCATGTAGAGTCGGTTATTGCTTTTGGCGAAGCCAATGAATGTGAAACATGAATATCTGATTTTGTTACCAGACTGATATGTAGTGTAACCTAACGTCTAGGTTAAGTTGGGAGGCAACATAGTGGTTGTGCATTGGTCTAGAATCTAGGGATGTTCAACCACTGTGATATGCAAGTATAGTAAGTAAGTTTTATTCTGGTTCTTTGAACAATGAAAAATCTAATAGGAATGTTAATAATGCAGGATAGATAACAACTCACCGTAAAGTGGCTCATTGAGTTGGTGTAGTCCATCCCTCTGCCACTCCCAACCTCTTACAACAGGGATCATATTCCTGTGGAAGACCCCGATGCAAAAACTGCCCAACCCAGCATTTCCTATTCCAGTCCCATCAGAGGCTTATCCTCCCTTCAGAGGTTGCGCCACCTATGAAAGCTGCCATGTGATATACCAACTCTGCTGCAACCAACTCTGGATCCTCCCCTCCACCACCAGCTCTTCTGAACTGCACAGATGGGAGTTGTACCTGCAACACATTATATAATCCCACAGCTATCTTGGCCTCAACCTAAGATAACTTCACATCCCTGAACCCTATGCCTAACATCTGCCCCCCTCCCCCATTTCCTTCCCCACACATTATACTGTATCTCATGTCTTCCTTCTAACCGTGTTTCGCCACTTACAATATCCCTGTAATTAATTAATTTTTTTTTTATTTTTTATTATTTTTGTTCCTATTTTTCCTAACTCTATTTTTTCCTTCTCTTCCAATTTTTACTTATGCTTATTTTTCTTATAATTTCAAATACCCCCACTCTCTCCCCACATTCCTCTACGCCTCCCTTTTATCCTTTCCTGTCCCTTCTCTTCTCAATATTCATTGCCACAACTCAAATTGCCACCTATCAGAGACTTTAAAATCCATCATGCAATGTGGAACTTTCCATACCCACCTTTACCCGGCATCCTTCCCTCTCCACTCCCCACCCCAATCACAGTCTATATGCTTGTGTCACTGGAGTAACCAGACATGACAGTTGTGTGTGTACTGTTGTCTGAGTGATTGCATGAATGTATGTGTTTCTTTTTCTGACAAAGGCCATAGGCAAAAATTCAAGTTGTGTGAATGTGATTATTTATTTTCATGTCTGTCAGCAGCTCAGTGAGACTGTTTAAGGTGAGTTGTTGTTTAGTATGATTCTGTATTTCACAGTGTTTTAGATAATAGGCTTGGTATGATGCATATTTCAGACATAATGATTATGAATTTGTAATTTATGATGTAACATTGTCTATAGGTGTAGCATGTATTTCTGAAGATGGGTTTACATCCGTTGAAACCATCGTCAATTCTATTAAACTACTACTATTGAAACTGGTTGGCTGATTATTGATTTTCATATCCTGTAACTGTAGCTAAGATGCAGTCATGTTGAAAATATTAAATTCAGATTTCTACATAACTACAATAAGCAGACCAGTAATAATATGCATGCAGGAAGAGGAAGAAACACAAAATTTCAAAAACATGTGAGCTACCAAGGTGTAAAGGTGTATAATGCTCTGCAAATTTACGTATCAAGGAAATGGAAGATGTTGGAAAATTTATGTTAGAATTATAAAACGGTCTGTTCAATAAATATTTTTATGAGATGGAAGAATAGTTTGAATCTCCAAACATTTCATGAATATTGTAATTTGAATGAAAATGTACTCATTGTGAACACACTACTGTATTAACTCTACTGTAAATGAAGTGAAAAAATATTGCTCAAAGTGTACAGCATAAAGGCTCTATGTGACATGGTTAACTTAATGATCAAAGTAGTAGTTTACTTAGTCATTTTCCATACATTGCAAGCTGTAAGTTTATAGGCCTATTTACAACAAATAATTTGGAAAATTGGGCAGTGTTGGTGTTACACAATAACAAGAGATTTTCTGTATCATGTAAATGAGGCAAAAAACTAAACTAAACAGGCCTTGTTGGAAGGACTGGGGCATCAATGAGAGAAATATGAGAAGAAAACAGTACAAAATATATAAGATATGGTATAGGCCTGCGTACGGAGTTTTTAAAATTAAAATAAAGGGAAGGATGTAGATCCACAGTGTGTCAGAATGAAAAGTCTCATGTTAATGTCATGAAGGATGATACTGATGACTGGAGGGAACAATTTCAGATTTACATTTGCTTGTATTGCAATAAATAGCATGTTAAGGGTAAAAGTCACGATCAGTGGCAGAGCCTACGGTATTTACATGACGTGAAATGGCAGTGTTGGCAACAGTCGCTGTGGATGCGATGAATGGCAGCACGCAATGTTTACAAGATGTGAAAATGAATGTGTTAACATCACGTTTTAATGATTTTATTTTCAAAATGAATCACAGCCTTCGGATATAGAAAATCACACACTACAAAACTATGTTTCTCCGCATGCACTGCCTTTCTGTTCAGATGTAACACTTTGTTGTTGTGTAAATCGAAATATGTGTGTGTCTGTCTCTCAAAAGATATGAATAACAATAATGTTTTCAATATTCATAATTTGGTAAAATGCTTGCAACAACTTAATCTGTACTCTTAGGTTCCTGCCTAACCACATCCTTTAATATCATAACATTTGCTCACAACAATTTAAGCAGTACTCTTAGGTTCCTGCCTAACCACAACCCTTAAAATCATTACTTTTTTGTAAAAATAATAATATTCGTAGATGACCCTTGTCCAGTCAGTAATTGAATCATCGTACACGCCATTGGCTACTTGAAATGTATTACGTTGCCAACCTTAACACTGCTAAGGACGCACCTCGACACTTCCCATGCCGCTGATCGAGACTTTAGCCCATGTTAAGCATAGTTCTCAAAAGGACTGACCATGATATTTTCATGGACAATAATATATTGTTTGAAGCCGACTCCCTGATGCTAAACTTTGAAAAGATTCGCAGTTCAAAATGTTCTTCTTCTAACTGCTCTTCTTCATAGGTACTTCATACATACCTTGGATGGAAACCTCTTACATGTTCATGCATGAGGTTTCCATCTAGCATATGCATGCATGAAGAATAGCAGTTAGAAGAAGATGGCAGTACGAAATTCCTAGGATTAGGCCTATGCTTTTATAGTAAATTCAGTTGGGAGAAGCACAGCACAGAACCACACAAACCCCTCAAAAATCTTTATTTGCAATTATTCAAGTGTCAGCAGACATATGTGACATAAAACAGTAAAAAAATAAAAAAAGCAAGTTGCATACTTTGCTTACTTTCATTCCATAATGACATGTGGTATAATATTTTGGGGTACACCTGACTCTTGCAGTCAAAAGTTTTGACAGTCCAAAAGCACGTAATAAGTATTATTTGTGGAGTAAATTCATGGACATACCGTACAAGCCTATTCAAAGTACTTGGTATTCTAACTGCTGCCTTTCAGGATCTTTATTCCATAATGAAATTTGTCTTCAATAATAATATCCCTTTGTTCAACAAACAGCCCAGTTCAAACATACAATAATACGAACAAAAACGATCTAAACAGGGGCTTAAAAGCACTTGCTTTAGTTCAAAGACGGGTCCATTACTCAGAAACAAACATTTTCTATAATTTGCCAACAACCATGGTATCAAATAAAGATCAGTTTAAGATCGAGCATGAAAGTCTTACTAGTGGCCTACTCCTTCTACTCAGTTAGCGAATTTTTGGATAGCACCAAATGATGTATGCATTCATACTATTGGAACAGCTAATGTGTTCTAAACCCATATGTCATAGCGATGTTGCAAACATAAATGCCTTTACGGCCGGTCGCAGAAGTAACCGAGTCGCAGAAGTAATCGAGCCGAGTATCAATTTACACAGCTAGCAGGGTACCGGTACTTTGCACCTGTACCATGTCAGACTGTGACTGCACCTTTTTTGGCACTCTTAAGCCTAGCCTTAGTTGTGCTTTGAGGCAATAAACTTTAAAACTGCTGCATATGTTTTCCTAATGATTCGTTTATCCGATTTGCAGCAGTACCGGACTAAGGGGAGGGGGGGTGGCTCCAATTCTTTTTTGTAGTAACACACGAATTTTCAATTGTACGGGTGGAGGGAGAGGGTTCATTTTGTTTCGCCACCGTCCCGGACCTCCAACAACCTGATTTGGAGTCATTATTCCTGTCGATTCACGTTATCGCCTCCATGAATACTCTCGTTTGTAAATATTCACACACTAGTTCAAATTGTTCGACTTGTACCTGGTTGAGTAAACAGAAAATCTTCATGTAAATCTGAATAAAATGGGAATGGATACAAACGAGGAGGTAATGGTTTACTTCTTTGAAATGACATAACATAATAGCATAAAACAATGAAGGTAAAGCTTTGTACTCACAACGATTTCCATGCTGTTTATTGCGTGGTCAAGTACACCGAGTATACGATCAGATTCTATAGCTACTTCAGGCTCATAATGGGACTCCGTATTCTCCCATGCAACAAACGAATTTTTTTGTTTTGTCCCAGCCATTGTTGTAGCAGACACCTTGCGCAACTGCAATCCGTTACCATAGCAACGTTGTATCATGTACCTAGTTGAAGTATTTATCCCAGGGACAGGTTCCTTGCTCAACCACAGTCCGTTACTATAGTGACGTTGTATGTTGTATCTATACCGGTACTTAATTCAGCTGTAGGCAGCTCAGGCGCTGCAGTACAGAACTACAAGGGAGAGATCCGTGGGCGGAACGATGTGCTACTTCTACGCTATATTAAGTTGCTTCGGCGCTGTAGGTCTACGACAACCAAAGTTTAGGTCTTGAGAGCGGAAAGCTGTTATCGTTTAGAACAGTCTCATCTGTATACTAGGAGCGAAATTTGATTCTCACGGGTGGGCTTAGTATCACGCTAGCCAAGCGTCGGCCTGACATCATCAGTAGCTGAATGCGATACGTCGACCTGTCGATACGAGTATATTTCGACTCGTGTAAAGGGCCGTTCAACAGTTTTGATGACGTCACGCGTTGAGGCGGCAGATTCGTATGCAGACGCACATAAAGACAACTTCTGTACTTCGCTTTGTCATGTTTAGGATAATGTACATACATTACGTTAACTTCGTAGTACCTAATTGCCTTGTTAGTGTAGGAATTAGTACTGGGAATATACAGAAATGCAAACATTATAAAGAAACGGGAAAATGTCCATGACAAAGATATTATAAAAGTTACGAGGATCCATCCGTCACTGATAAACATTTCAAATCTATATTGTGGTCCTATTACAATACAAACAAACACTTTTCCGTTGAGACCAAACAATACTTTTACTTTTCATTTCTCCCTTATTACAGCACCAGTAAATGACAATTTACAGTGATTAATTTCTAACTACACAAGTTACGTAAATATTGAAGCCTTTCGTGTCTTTTCGCAGCTAGATCACAATGATCTCTTTTTGTAGCTTTGTAGGCTCTTTCTTCAAAACCTCAGCTGTTTGAATATGAGAAGTAGCGGCTGTTCATTTATGAACGTAGTCCTAATATTAGATCATCATCATCTCCACATTTATCCATACATTCAGTTAATAGTATGTGAATTTTAAACATATTTTCCTGAACTGCAATTTCTTTACCCTCATATTTTCTACAAAAAATGTTCAAATGTTTGTAGAGCTTATGGGACTTAACTACGGGGTCATCAGTCCCTAACCATACAAACTACTTATGAACTAGATTATACTAAAGACGGCACAAACATCCGTGCCCGATGGGGGATTCGAACCCCCGACCGCAGCAGCCTTGCAGACCATGATTGGCACGCCGCAGACAGCGCGGCCGACTATGTTTTACAGTTTTTAATACATTTTGCAATTTAGAATATGTGTTGCATCGACGTTTTGGTCCTAAAATCCAATCAAACCTTCTTTCTAGATGCTATGTTTACATAATCACACATTACAGAAATTTCAAAATATTTTTAATGTCAAAACATTTCTAATAGAAGGGCATTGCTATGTTTAGATAATCACACATTACAGAAATTTCAAAATATTTTTAATGTCAAAACATTTCTAATAGAAGGTCATTCCTTAAATTCTATTAAGTACACTTGGTTGTCATGCTTTGTAACTAGCCAGTCATTGTGGGTAAATCTGTCAACATTAGTCGTAATGCCTTCTAAACTGTTAATGTTGCCTTCAGAGAGCCATTCTGTATATTTGTCCTTTTCACGTTTTTCGTGAGCCTTTCTTCTGACGTCTGGGCGAGCGCGCTGTGAAACAACAGGAGAGGACAAATGTGATGGTAGATTCGTAAATAAACACGGGACAGCGTCACTTTCCTAATGCCACTTTTTACGTGGAACGAATAGTAAGGAACCTATAAAACAATAACCACGCTTGTAGCAACCCCATAAAAAGTAACCTATTAATAATTACTTACCTTCAGATCGAGTTGCTCTAGTTTCACGAATAACTTGATTATTATTAAATGTTGGATGGAGACTCCTGTGTTGTCACTACCAAGTTTTCCCTCGCAATTTTGTTAATCTAAATTTTCTCCTTCACTTCATCAGAAGGGAAAAAAAGCACTGGAACATATTTCTCTTCATAGTAATTAGACTGGCAATCGGGGACACAGCAGCTTCTAGGCATTATACAAGTAAAAAAAATCATGAAACTAAAGATAAACAAACACTCCAATGCTCCGTCCACCGCCTCAATGAAACAGCTGATCGCATTCCCGCCAGTTCTATCACAGTCTAATATATATTAAGCCCGTTTTAAACGATAAAAGAACTTGCAGTGCCGGATTAAGCAAGCGCGGGGCCCGTAGCAAAATCTGACAAAGGGCTCTTAGGTCATATTGTTTAGGATATAAAATAAAACATGATTATTAAAAATAAACTTTTCTCGATTTAATTTCAAAAAATTTAGAAATAATACAAGTTACATCAATTTCTCTGAGCAAATCGTATTCAGTGTTCATTATACTGTAGTATTTATACGTTCCTGTTCGATTGTATTTCTTAATTCATTTTAATGCGCTTTAACGTTGAAAAAGAACGTTCTCCACTGCAGTTGGTGATGCGTAAGGCTATTTCTACATTTGGAAAACACGATGCTAATGAATTTTCCATTAACAATTTATAAATTTGTAGTTCTCTAGCTTCGTTCTTTTTTCTGTCAATGGCAGCAGCGATATCCGTTTTCAGCAGCTCGGCGAACTGTACCAGTTCGTCACCAAGAGACTCTTCTAAATCATCTGGGTAAACATTCACGATATTAGTTCTTTTCAAGATATCTTCTGCTGTAAGAGATTTAAAGTCCCGTAATATTCCAAAAAAATTAGTCAAGTGATGGTATTTTTCCATGCGTGTAGCTAATGCAACCAGCACGTTGCCAATTATCACAATAAACACTTGAAATTCAAAATGTATCTGATTTTCTACAACTTCGAGAGTAGTTGATCCACTAAAATGGCAATACTTTATATTTCGCTTGTGTCGTTTTGAAGTTTCTTGCTGATATTCTTCACAGCTAGTCAGGGATTTGGCTTTAGCCTCAATTTCTGAAAATGTGAACCTCATTGATTAGATATATTCATGTAAGGATGTATAAAGCGCATATCCGGTGCTCAGATCTTGATCAGACGACTGCATCGAAACACTAGTCGCTTTAAGCCTTCTAGGATTCTGTTCCACGCGACACACATTATTCCTGTCGCCAACTTACTCATTTTCAAACCCAGTCCGTTAGCCTGATTGCGGCACGCTACGTTGTGATGCATATTAGTAGATATGTCATTCAAAACTTGTTTGGTGGTATTAAAACCAAATAGAAGCTCCTTTGTAGCATTAGTTGTGGCCGACCACCTAGTGTCCGATAACCTTTTCAAAATCGGAATTTTAGTCCTATCATTTTTCAGTGCTTTCAAAAGAAGACCCCATCGATAGGTAGAAACGGAAAAAATATATAGAGGCTTTCAAAGAAATCAAAGAAAATGGATGCTTCTGTACAACATTCTGCAGCACACTTTGCGACCAAATTTAGCGAATGTGAACAACAGGGAATATATTCAGCATACTGTAATTCATGCTCCTAAGGCGGTATACCTGTTACTCATATTACTGGTAGTGTCATAGCTTTGCCCACGGCAATCTTTGATATTAATGTCATTCTCTGCTAAAAAAGATAGTAAGCTTAGGGAGAGTTGTTCAGCAGTATGACCCTCCATATCCAGAAACTTCAGAAATCTTTTCACTGGTCCGGATGGTAGGACATAGCGCACTATCACAGTCAGTTGATCTACGTGAGATATATCAGGAGTAGAATCCCGTGAGACTGAAAAGTATTTGAATCTCTTAATTTCGCAAATAATATGATCCAGTATGGCTGATGTAATTAAATTCCTCGCACGTTGTTTTTGACGAATATGACGTATGTTCCTGTCCTTTATTTGCATGAATATGTATATGTTGGGACAAAACACATCAAACTTGGTTAGTAATTCTAATAACCCTAAGTAATTTCCATTAATGAGTGAACCACCAATTTCATCACTACCTCGAAATGCTAGCCCTCGCTCAGCTAAAAAAATCTTATAGCTGCAACATTTTCTTCTAAGAGTGTTCGCCAATACGTTTGTTCGTTCTCAATTTGGCTTCAAAGTTGAGAATCGACACGTCATCCATGTTTTTACGAACTAACAGGGAAATTATCCCTTTTCTACGCGAACTGATTTCTTCATGTATTTTCAGGAAAATATTTGCATTCTTCCACTCATCTAATCCGTCTTTCGTAAACCGTGGCGACCCGTCAGAATCTGTCACTTTGCAGATCAAACAGAACAGTCGCCCTTTGCTTTCTGAAAAACACAACCAATCTCTCGTGTAAGTTTTATTCGTTAGTTTATGTTTATATGTGAAAAACGACTTTCTACAGAATCTTGGCCTATTTTCCTTCTCATATATTTTCTTTGAAGACAAAACACTACTGTTTATATTCTGAACTTCACTACTTTCTTTCATAATCCAATAATCTCTGTCAAAGTTGTCTGGCCACTCACCAATATCATTAGAATACATGTTACTTTCACTTTGTGTTCCACTTGCACAAGATGCAGTAACATCACAAGCCTGTATTATTTTTTCGACTTCTCATTGTCTTGAAGACCAGGTCTCTGGGCCAATAGGACTTCCCATGCTTTTCATTTCAGTTTGGCTTGCATACGATATGGCTGAACTAGGAAGACTTGCCAGTTGCCGTCTGTTCAATTGCTGTATCACTTGTGGAGAACGTAGCTACATCGGAAAAAGTTGCACATTCTGATGAATCTTCTGTAGTGTAACTGTCGTTTTTACAATCAACTACAGCTTTTGTATTTTGTACTTCACTTTCTGTATATTCGGCAAAATCATTCTGAACATTAAAAAACTCAGACAGTTTACGTGTTTTAGATATAACAGATCTGTCTTTCTCTCCTTTTCATCTCTTGCTTTACGCTTTGCACTTCCAGAAGCGTAGTGGCGTCCAGTATCTCTCCATCTGCTGTCCGTGGTGGTTAGCCAGATCTGTGTCCAAGGGAAAATAAATTACAAAATAAAAAACTACTATTTAATCAGACTGCGTGACGCGTAAGTATCGTAAATAATACGAGTGTTGGAACTTAAATAGTGGCAACTATTTATTTGCAATTCACATAAAATAGCTGCACGTTTCAAAGCTTTACTCTCCTTCAAAGTAGTCACTAGCATTGTGTACAAGCCGGTACCAGCGATGTGGAAGTCCTAGGATGCTCTTAGCAACACCGGTTGTGTTGAAAGTTCGAGCAGAGCTGTCTATTGTACTCTGTTACAGTCGAAGCGAATGCCATGAAGTGCTTCCTTCATCTTAGGAATCAAGCCACGGGAGCTTAAGTTCTGCCTTGCGACATATGAGCCCGTGCATTGTCCTGCAAAATGATTAATGGTTCCCGCAGAAAGTGTCACTGCTTCTTCCCATAAGTTGTGTTTTTTTTTTTTTTTTTTTTTTTTTTTTTTTTTTTTTTTTTTTTTTTTTTTTACACATCTTGCGACCAGCCTGGTGGTAGTAAGAGTATCCAACGACTTCCGCATCGCTGGTGGCGGCTCTGGAGTTAAGTTATATTGTGGTTAAGTGTTAGCAACTGTTTTTAGCGAAAATTGCAGAATTATGGTGCTCGAGAGGCAAAAAAAAAAAAAAAAAAAAAAAAAAAAATATATATATATATATATATATATATATATATATATATATATATATGTAAACCAAACAATCACAGAAAATAGAAGTTTTTACAGATTTAACAGTGGAAACTTATTTGGTTGGTGAATCACTTTCTTCCTGAAAATCAGGAAAGAAGAGGCAGCGCCCTTTCTAACGAATCGAAAATTTAAAATAATTTCCGCTATTTAGCAGACAGGTTTACAGACTGTAGGGGAAGACTCAGGAATACACAAGACAACTGTCACATTTTCACATGTATTCTATTATTGGGAATGTTACACGTCAACTGTAGTGTATGGGCGCTTGTAACTAAAGATTGTAGGCTATAAATAAACCTGATTCGTGTATTTTTCGTAATTAAAAATTTTTTACTTCCTCAGAGACAAAAAGAAAAAAAATACAATTTTGAAGAAAAAAGAAAATAATGTTCTCTTGTCACGTAAGAATCTCTCTCATCAATTTTACGAAAATGGGAGACGTTGCTCTTGTTTCACTGAAAAGAATTTGTATTGATTCGGTATTCTTATTGTTTAAACTCTGGGGTACATATATATACCTTATACTTCAGTGGTTCCCTCTTTTCAGTCAGCAACTTTGGAATCACTATATAAAATCGATGTCACTCACTTAATAATCATCTACTTTGTAAAAGAAGTTGACGATTGGCCTCCAAGCACCGACTGTTAAATGTCTCGACTGCCCTTTTTGAATGGCTGTTGCACGCGCCATCGCAGCCGACTGTGCACGAGTGGCTGCGCGCTGCTGGCAGCACCCGTTACCTTTCACACGTGGCGTATCTGCCGTTCTCACAGCACCGTGAGTATTGATACCGCTATTTGGGGCACAAGGTGCAGCGAATACAGGATTGCAAGAACTAAATGTCACTAAGAAGCTATTGTTGGCCTTCGAGGTTAGCTCCGACACACCGATTACCCCGGTTTTCATGGTGACGCCAGAAACATTTTTAATCAGTTGGAAGAATTTTGGGTCTGTCGTTTGAACGGCTGCGCTAGTATGATTGCGCTAGTATCGAAGCGCGATAATTATAGCGATGTAAGATTGGTTTAAGCAGCTGCCAGCGAGCTACTCGTGCATGCGCAGCGCACAAATTAAGCTCAATCAGCGCCTTCTCACGCTTCTGGCTACTTGTCGAGCAGCTGTTTGCTGTTTAATAGGATGGCTACGGTTTCATGGTTTCGAAACCAGGTTTCGATACACACAACAGTTTCAGTGTTTCAAAACCGGCATCTTTCACGGTTTCGAAACCATGCGGTTTCATTCCGTTCTGTTTCGTATCACATTCGCGGTCGATTGTCGATACACTGAAACCGTTTCTTCCTGTCGGTTTCACGGTGTCGTGTCGGTTTCATGCTATCGTGTCGGTTTCACGGTTTCGTGTCGGTTTCACGATTTCATGTCGGTTTCACAACACCGGTGTTTTAAACCACTAATACAGAAAGGCGGAACAGACTAATGGTATCAAAATGTGGTGTTTCATGTTACTGAAGCTCCACACAGATACACATATAACTAGTATATAAACCATTTAGAGGGTGTCAAATAGTAGTTGACACTCTTGAGTCTGCAGTTTATGATTACTGATTTGTTATTTTACTGCCCAAGTAACAAAACTCATCTACCTCCTTTATTGCTTCGTTTTCCAATCTAATTCCTTCAGCATCACCTGATTTTCTTACACTGCACTCCATTACCCTAGTTTTGCTCTTGTTAATGTTCATCTTATATGCATCTTTCAGCACACTGTCCATTCCGTTCAGTTGCTCTTCCAGGTCCTTTGCTGTATCTGACAGAATTACTATGTCGTCGGCAAAACGCAATGTTTTTAATTCTTCCCCCTGAACTTTTATTCCTTCACCAAATTTCTCCTTGCTTTCCTTTATAGCTTGTTCAATGTACAAATTGAATAACATTGGAGAAAGGCTACAACCCTGTCTCACTCCCTTCCCAACCACTGCATCCCTTTCATGCCCTTCAACACTGACAACTGCTGTTTGGTTTTTGAACAAGTTATAAATAACCTTACGCTCCCTATATTTTACACCTGCTTGCTTCGGACCTTTAAAGAGTTTATTCCAATCAACATTGTCAAAAGCCTTCTCCAAATCTACAAAAGCTAGAAATGTAGGTTTGCCTTTTCTTAATCTATCTTCTAGGATTGCCGTAAAGTGAGTATTGCCTCCCGAGTTCCTACATTTCTCCTGAACCCAAACTGATCTTCCCCGAGGTCGGCTTCTACCAGTTTTTCCATCCTTCTATATATAATTCGTGTTAATATTTTGCAACCATGACTTATTAAACTGATGGTTCTGTAGTTTTCACACCTGTCTGCACCTGTTTTCTTTGGAATGAGGATTATAACATTTTTCTTAAAGTCTGAGGGTACTTCGCCTGTCTCATACATCTTACACACCAGGTGAAACAATTTTGTCATGGCTGGTTCTCCCAGAGACTTCAGTAGCTCTGAGGGAATGTCATCTACTCCAGGGGCCTTGTTTCGACTTAGGTCTTTCAGGGCTCTGTCAAATTCATCTCTCAGTATAGAATCTCCTATTTCATCCTCATCTATTTCTTCTCCCCTTTCTACAGTATTGCCTCTAGGTTCATTTCCTTCATAGAGCCTCTCTATATACTCTTTCCACCTTTCAGCTTTCCCTTCTTTGCTGAGAACTGGTTTTCCATCAGTGTCCTTGATATTCATAGAGCTGTTTTTCTTATCTCCAAATGTTTCTTTTATTTTCCTGTAGGCTGTATCTATTTTTCCCCTATTTATACATTCTTCTACATCCTTGCATTTGCCTTCTAGCCACTCCTGCTTAGCCATTTTGCACTTCCTGTCAATCTCATTTCTTAGTCGTCTGTACTCCATTTTGCCTGTTTCATTTACTGCATTTTTATATTTTCTTCTTTCATCGATTAAATTTAGTATCTCCTGTGATATCCAAGGATTTTTTGTAGGTCTTGCCTTCCTACCTATTTTGTCCTCTGCTACCTTCACTATTTCATCTCTCAATTTTACTCATTCCTCCTCTACTGTTTTATTTTCCCTTGTTTCTGTCAATTGTTGCCTAAAGCTCCGCCTGAAATTCTTAAGAACCTCAGGTTCCTTCATTTTATCCAGATCCCATCTCCTTATTTTCCTACCTTTTTGTAGTTTCTTCAGTTTCAGCCTACAGTTCATAACCAACAAGTTATGGTCAGAGTCTATATCTGCCCCTGGGTATGTCTTACACTGTAAAACCTGGTTCCGAAATCTGTGTCTTACCATTATAAAATCTATCTGGTATCTCCCGGTGTCTCCTGGTCTCTTCCACGTATACAACCTTCTTTTGTGATTTTTGAACCAGGTGTTTGATATAACTAAATTATGTTCCGTGCAAAATTCTACCAGGCGGCTTCCTCTTTCATTCCTTTTGCCCAGACCATGTACACTTACTATGTTCCCTTCCCTTCCTTGTCCTGCTACCGAATTCCAGTCTCCCATAACAATAACTTTTCCTCTCCTTTAATTGTCTGAATAATTTCCTTTAGCTCCTCATATATTTCTTCGATTTCCTCATCATCGGCAGAGCTAGTTGGCATATAAACCTGTATTACTGTTGTTGGTGTTGGTTTCGTATCTATCTTGACAATGATAATGCGATCACTGTGCTGGTCATAGTTGTTTACCCGCATTCCTATTTTCTTATTCATTGTCAATCCTACTCCTGTGATACCCCCAATTGATTTTGTATTTATAATCCTGTACTCACCTGATCAGAAATCCTGTTCATCCTGCCACCTAACTTCACTAATCCCCACTATATCTAACTTCAACCTATCCATTTCCCTTTTTAAATGTTCTAATTTTCCTACTCTATTAAGGGATCTAACATTCCACTCCTGAGTAGTCCCCGCCCGGAGATCCGAATGGGGGACTATTTTACCTCCGGAATATTTTACCCGAGATGGTGCCATCATCATATGTTCATACAGTAGAGCTGCATGTCCTCGGGAAAGGTAACGGCTGTAGTTTCCCCTTGCTTTCAGCCGTTCGCAGTAGCTGTGTGGCAAAGCCACATTAGCTGATGTTACAAGGCCAGCTCAGTCAATCATCCAGACTGTTGCCCCTGTAACTACTGAAAAGGCTGCTGCCTCTCTTCAGGAACCACACGTTTGTCTGGCCTCTCCACAGATACCCCTCCGCTGTGGTTGCACCTACGGTACGGCTATCTGTATCGTAGAGGCACGCAAGCCACCCTACCTCGGCAATGTCTGTGGTTCATGGGAGTGGAATGTCTGCTTTATAAATGTAAAAGAGCAATAAAACAACGTTCACTATTTGCATTGAAATAACCAGTTAAATTCTAGGTTTATCTACCATATTAAAAACAAACGAGTGAAACTACATTCTTTAAAATAAGACACAACATGAAGCCTGAAATTACATTTTTTATACTAACAAGGGTAGATCGCATATTTAATCACGTGTTAAAGAGTTGGTTTCTTATGAGCGAAAACGAAGTTACCTACTGTCGTTACAATTTTTCGAAACTCGTGTTAAAAGAATTGCGGCAGTGGTGTAACGGTCAAGACGTACAAGTGGTGAACTTGCCTCTTTATTATTTTTGTAATTCCATAGCATTACTTGTGATTATTTAGTGTGCCCTTTATTCCCTATCATTTATTTAGTATGCATAGAAAATAGCATCACTGTAATATGCGTACCGTATTGCAGTTTGTGAGTTCCTAACGGGGTAAACTTTTACCTACCATACCGGCCGCCTCGTGTGACTATGTTGGAACATCAACAACACGGGAGAAAATCTTTATCAACATGTTCCGTACAGACCAAGAAGTAAATATATACTCTATGGTTGACAGGTTCTTGTATGTACCCTTGTCCATAGTCAAAAATATTGCCCTCCTAGAACGAAGATTTCATGACAAAAGATGTTTCAGTTTTCCCATCTCTACTGTTTAAGCAGTAACCGCAGGCTACCAGATTCTACCCCGGAAAATATTTCTGGTGCGCTCAAGCTGCCAGATTCGCGCATGCGCAGAACTGTCTGAGTTGTAGTGGGAGGGCGCTCCACCCATTTTGAACTGTTTAGTCGTGCGATTCGAAGAAACGCAGATGTGATCCACAATTGTTGAAATGCATATAGATACTTAGTAGCATGGTTAGGTGCTATGGATGTGGGGTATTTATATCTTCTTTTTGCTGTTTTTACGAATGGACGTCTCTCGGTAGCTTATCGGAAATGATTGCAGTGGTAAATTAATGTTCTTTGGTCGATAAGCATCGAGTTCGACAACTTAAAGAGGATTAGTTACCTATGTTGGGAGGTGCGTTTAATCGGATGTTTAGACTCTAAGGGATTGCTCTTGAAGATCGACAAAAAATCTGGTATTGTATTTGTTCGAAATAGTGTAGACTATTTTGCGTTGCTGCTTGTAAGGATTATAAGAACTTGGCTTTGATCTAGACCTTTTCCTGTTAGCTGTCCTGTGCATGTTCACGTCGATCATTTTTTACACTGTGTTACAGATGTTTATCAAGAGTAATAATTTGTTAGAAGGAGTGGAATACGGTGGTGGTTTGTGTGTGAATGCTCTTTTAACGCACGAGGTATGTAGTCTATTGACTGATAGAAAGCTGTGGTTGGATGTTTGGGATGGGTCAAGCAACCAATGCAGTTATTGGGTGGGAGAGATCGAAACTTTATTAAAATGCGCTGTTGGTACTGGGTTAGTGACGACTGTAAGGATAGCCCTGCTTGGGTTGCGTTTGGAGGTTGTTACGGACGTATACAGAGCTTGCAGCATGTTAGTTGTAAAAAAGGAGTTGGAATGGCTAGATCCATTTGTTGTAGGTTAGTGTTGATTGCAGGTGTAGTTATGTTACTGTGTTGGAAATGTTCGGCTCTTACAGAGAGTGCTGTTGGCTAGATGGGATGGAATTTAAGTAAAAAGTGTTGATATACTCTAAATACACCGAGCGAGGTGGCGCAGTGGTAACACACTGGACTCGTATTCGGAAGGATGGTGATTCAAATCCACCTCCGGCCATCCTGATTTAGGTTCCGTGATTTCCCAAAAATCACTCAAGGCGTATGCCGGGATGGTTCGTTTCAAAGGGCACGGCCGCTTTCCTTCCCCATCCTTAGCCAAAAATCCGAGGTCGAGCTCCGTCTCTAATGATCACGCTGTCGACGGGACGTTAAACCTAAAGCTTCCTTCCTTCTAAATACACGTCGCGGTAGAGCTCTAAAGAAGCCGACTTCGGTGTTTGTAAAGGAACTTTGCAGTGTGTACGTTATCTGATCTTTCGTCGAAGCATCGCCTGTTTAATCATATGCTAGTGTTGTCCACTTTATACGGCTGGTGTGCATTATGTTATGTGGCGGAGATGTCTGTTGTGGTAAATTATAATACTTTGGTCGAAAATCAACGTGTTTTATAAAACTCCTATAGTTTGGTAACTTAAAGTGTGCTAGTTGTAGCCAACGGAGTGCGTGTGTGGTGAGGTATTGTTATTGTTGTGCGGATCTACCTGCGTAGTAAATTCAGCAAGTTCGATACTGCAAACGCTGGAGTTTCCACGAAGTTACTATTTGTGGCTACTTTGTGGAATATAGGGGGAGATATGTATGTCCAGTGGGTATATATCTTATAAAGTGCAACTACTGGTTGTTTTAATGGTGGAGCTTCCATATATACTACAGCAGCTTCGTGTAGATGGCTTCTATCTCCTGGATTTGGACAACACACAAGATTTCGAAGCGATCTTTTTTTAACCGAGAGCATGACTTTCGGATGGAAGGAGCGACAGCAACGTGGGTGCGGGCGACGACAAGACAAATGGAAAGGATTGCTTAACGTTGTTGGCGTCGAATTGTAGAATCAAAATAAATAAAAATTTGTCAAATCACGAGGCCTGGTGTAAGCAAAGTTATTGGTAGCTACAATATCGATTTTATAAAGCATCCAGACAGGCAATTGTGAGGACTTTTATTTTTTCGCTGGGTCGAGAAGATGGTATTACCAGGATGGAGGATTGTGGTTATGGATCTGTGCAAGAAGATTGTTAGTGTTCTAAAAGAGAAGATACGGTATTTACAACGTGTGTCGTTGTACTGTGCATCGCTCCCATCCATATGGTCCCGGCTAACATACGCTTTTAGAGATCAGTTACTGTGAAATTTGATTACTTGGGTATTAAGAGTACTGGAAAAGTGACTGCTCTCTCGGACCGAGAAAAGCTTATACAATATGTTTTAGTTGTACTGTCTATCTGTAAATTACTTGGAGAGTCGAGCAAGGAGCTATATTAAGGCATATTTTAACACTCCAGGGCTTTATTCTCCACAGACATAGATATCGCCTACATTATTCCACGAGTCCAAAGAAGAAGGGTAAACGAAGACTGTTATAAGGAAAAGACAAAGGCCTTAAAGGAGGCTATTGCATATGTGCATGCCCGGTTGTGGAGATATCTAGCTACGATTACGTCTTAAAAATATTTGCATTTACACTAAACAGCCCAGGGGATTGGTCTCACGTAGCTGTATTGACCGAAATTAGCGGAACACACAACAATCGTGTTGCATTCTCGTTTGGAGAAGGGCTACATTGTATCCAAATATTGAGGACTGGGTGTTGGAGCAGCCATTTGCAGAGTTAAAAACCGATGGAATAACCACAGTTAACAAGCGGTCGTTAGATGCATAACTTAGTGCTCCATTCGGAGTTGTGGGTATCATAAGAGTCGGAACAAGAGTTTGAAATATGCGATGTAGTGTGTTTCCATTTGTGGATGTTTTTGTGTTGCGATAGACCTTTAAAGAAATCGATTTAGCATTATTGCTGATGTTTAAACTTACACATGCGTAGTAAATTCGACAAGTTCGTCATGGAGACAATGCGAAGGGCTGTATAGAGCAGTTGGAATCAATTGCCGACGACTACATTTATTTGTCGAATCACCTTATCTATTTAATAATAGGCGTTTGCGGGATACTTTTATCTCTTCGTTTGGCATTACCAGACTGGAGGTTGCAATATACACTTACGGCCTAGATCGGAAAAGTGGATAGCCAATATTTACAAAGTGTGGCCCTGTACTTGGTGTCACTCCCATCCATTCCTTAGAGAGCAGGTTATGTTCGATGTATGCGGGCGTTGGGTGCGAAATAAGTGTTTGCGAACATTAAGTTGCATGTACTCAGTTGTACTGTCACAAAAAAGCGTAGACACTCCTGTTCTATATAGGATAAGGTGTTGCGGTGTGTAGGTTAGCGTTCTAGGCATCTTCGTTCGCGGTAGACATCTACTTGTAATTTAAAATAATAAATCCAGTTTGGTTTAGTAGAATGATAAGAGATCACAAGAAAGAAACTTGGAGTAGGAATTTTGTGGGTAAAGGGCGGGTCGAACTTGTTCTACAGAACTGAAAATCAGTGCTGCATTGGGCAGGTACAGTACTACCTCGGTTCTGTGCTTTCTGTATTGTCAGGTGTCTTTTCAAAGAAGGGTCTTGTTAGGTCAGTGCTTTGGAGAAAAAAGAAAAGTTTTGTGTAGACGGTCGGATTCGGTAAATTATTTCACGTATTTTTTTTATTTCTACTCTACGTTGAACAATAGGGTTTAAATGTCTTCTGGGGCGCTGGAATAACGGTGTTAGACCTGCGTCAGATAAATGTATGTTGTATCGTAACAGGACATAGAGATTCCTTAGATGGGTATACGAAAGAAGATTTGTACTGCTGTTGCAAGGAAATAAGAGGTAAAATTAAACTACTCGAATTCTCGGAAGGTGCGTCTATACCTCGATCTAAGGAAACGTAACAGGGCAAGATCGCTGAAGAGAGAGAGAGAGTGTGTTAAATTTCGCTACTTACGGCCTGGCTCAGCTCCATTAAATAAATGCAATGCGCGCTATTCTTGTCAGTGGTGCGTCTGCAGAGTTCTTGCATAGAAGGTTTTGATTATTTGGAGATGTAACTTAGGTGTTTTTGAGAGAATTTGTTTAAACATTTAGCATATGCTTCTTTTATGTAGCCTGCCGAGTGCCGAGAGAGCGCTCTGCATTCTGGACGACTGTTAACGGTGTTTGCAGATGTACATTT
Organism: Locusta migratoria; assembly: GCA_026315105.1. NCBI lineage: Eukaryota > Metazoa > Arthropoda > Insecta > Orthoptera > Acrididae > Locusta > Locusta migratoria. Next base: position 44,253,548 of record CM048745.1, read on the forward strand.
AGACGCATTCCTAACAGTCTGGTGCTGACTGACAGAGCGGCTTTCGCTATGTTCGGTAAAATGCCTTATGTGTTGGAAATCATTAGTTTCTATGCGGACGTTGTGCTAGATGCCGTTGCCGATTTCCGTTACTTCCACCAGTGAATTAGAATTTTTGTATAAACAATATGTCGTCTACTGCTGCTACCGGTACTGTTGTTGTTTTATCGAAAGAGTGGTTGACATACAAGTTTGTAGCGTTTTGTACCGTTACATTCAGTTGGATGGCTGTTGCTTGCATCGTCTAAACGAAGCGATACATTTATTATGCTTATAGATCTAAGGTTGCGGTCGAGTTCCGCACGGACCATTTATTTTCTTTTGGTTACTTCCAAATGTTTGGCTCTGGTTACAATTGTTTTTAAATAATATAGACATCGAATGAGTATTTGTTAAGATGGACACTTACGTTAGTGGCGTTCGTGACCGATACAACCCGTTTATAATCAAATATACGATATTATTAAACATGTCTGTTGGCAGTTGTATATGTAGTCTATGCGGAGAGCTTGGAGAGAGAGAGAGAGTGCTAAAAATAATAAAACGTTATGATCTTCCTGTTTAAACAATTAACATATGTTTATAGAAACGTTTTATGTAGCTTGCCGAAGGAACACTATGTGTTTGTGGTCGCAGTGAGTGTTGAGGTGTACTCAATTTACTCTTAACACTTCTAGACGTCTAAAAACAATAATTGGGAGCTGTGGTGGATGGTCTGGCTGCTGGCAGGGTCAATTTGTTTACAAAACTCTTCGTGTTATTCCAGGTAATTGTACTGTCCGAAATACGCAATAATAATTGACTCCTTTTTTTCTTCCAATGTTGGTGTACGTCTATAAGTAATAACTTTCGGAAAAAAAGAAAAAAAAGAAGAAAAAAAAAGGAAATTCTAGGGGCGCGGGTTCGAGTCCAGGACTGGGTCGGTAATCTGTAGTGCTGTTGGTGGGATGGAGGTGGGGGCGGTAGTGGGGTCGGGGGCTGTGCTCACGCTAGTGCTTACTTGTGGAGGCAGTTGCCCTTGTTACTGATAAAAAACATAGGTCGTTAGAATTAAAATGATGTGCAATGTGCAGTTTGTGGCATTTTTTTCCCTTAAGGCATAACTCCAAACACATATTGCATAATTAGACTGTAAGGCGTAACTCCGATCATTTACGAAACATAAATATACTGTGTAAGTGCGGATTGTCACCTGCACATAATAACGTTCGTAAGTATGGAACTCGTGGCGTCGGCGGCGGTTAATTTGATATGCAAATTTATATTAGATCGCAACCTTCGGAGGCGGGGCATGTTCCCCAACATGTTAGGGGCGGCGTGTCGGCCAGGTGCGTGGCTGGGCGTCAGTCTAGCGGGGGTGGACAGGTGTGGACCTGGCGGAGGTGCCGCCTGTCTGGCGGCGGCGCCGGCGCCGGGGGTTGCAAGGAGGTGTTGTTTACTTGCAAGTGTTCAGTGCAACTACGTGTAACCTGTCAATCAACTGCCCAATTGTTCGAGTGTGGCGGCATCCTTTGATCTGTGGTCCGGCAATTGGCCGAGCGTGAGGGGGGAGGGGGGGGGTGGTACCTGGCGTCGATGACACTGTCTTCGACGGGCGAATCTCACTGCGCTGGGAGCGGCGTTCGATACTACTTATCTACTATACAGTTTTGGGACAAAGTGTCACAGTGCAAGAACCTTAATGACATCAAATAAAAATGACAATGTTTGCCACATTCCAATGCTGCAGTTGAAAGAATTTTTTCAATGATGACTGATATTATGGCCAAACAACGAAACAGAATTGGTACAGACACTTTAGAAGCATTAGTGAGAGTGAAATTCGACATGAAGAATCAAGGAAAAAAATATTGTTGCGATTATGTCATTCCAAAAGACAGCCGGCCACGGTGGCCGAGGGGACTGAGGCGCTCCAGTCACGGTCTGCACGGCCACTACGGTCGGGGGTTCGAATCCCCCCTCGGGCATGAATATTTGTGACGTCCTTAGTATTAAGTAGTTCATAGGTAGTTTGTAAGTTTAGGGACTGATGGCCCCGTAGTCGAGTCCCATAAGCTATACAAACATTTGAACATTTTCCAAAAGACATGTACTCACTGTTTACTTCAAACAACATATATGGTGAAACTTGGAATGCTACAACTTCTACAACAACAGTGTCTGAGACATATGTCGATATCAGCAGCGACCAGATGTAAACGGTTGATTCCATAGTCGCAGGTGTGAAACATGGACTGTCAGAAATTGACTTTCAAATAATCGTAAGATATCCCTTTCAAAGTTTCGTCTTTTAATACACATTATTTAAAAAGAAATTAATTATATTATTAAGTCTAAATATTCATTTTTTGTAATTGCTGAAAACATATTTTTAATCAAAAGTCGTGTAATAGGTGTGACAAAATTGAGAAGGGAAAAATCTGTGTAATTGTATTTTGTTACTGTATTCACATGCCTGGTAATTTTCTAAAATTCATTTCATATGGAATGTGCCAGTTGGCCATTTTAAATTTTTGACAGCAAAATAACACTCAGTCGCGAAATAAAAGTCGCTGCTGCATATCGTTCCAGAAATGGATTATATATATACTATTTTATACTGGTGAGTAGTTACGACATTCAACCTACATTAAGTACTAACCTATTCTGAAACGTCTTTACTTTCTAGATATAATTTCCTTATCATTTACTATACTGCTGAAGTTTCAATGTAGGACAGTGGCGTATCCAGGGGGCGGGGGCTGCCGGGCCGCAGCCCCCCCCCCCCCCCCTAGACACATTTCTCCACAAAACAAAAAAGTATCACACAGGGAGCGTCTTCATACATAAGACATTTTTTTTATTTTTTTTTATAAATCTGTTTGAGGTATGATTTCTGGGTTTAGTCCCTCCCAGAACCAAATCCTGGCTACGCCCCTGATGTAGGGGCTTTAATGAGGTGGTAGGGAGAAAGCAGGGAAAACGGAGCTACATTTTTGTGAGACTGTAGGTATTTTCTCTCTCTGCCATCTGGCAACACTGGCACAGACTGATCGACAATACCTTTCCCAGCATTTTGTGTCCAGTTCTCTTCCGTGAGTCGACGAAACAACTTCACTGTGGCTGTTTTTAAATAGTGGAGTAAGCTTAGTGTTGCCCAGAGCATTTTGAGGTATGTTTCTATCATCGCACTATTTACTTATAATGCCATTTAATGGTTTATAGATAGGTGCACGAATCAGAAAACTGATGTGATAATTACTTTGACACAATAGTGATATGTGCATTGGAGAAAGTTGACTTGCGCTCTACTCTCATGATAATAAGTGAATATGTCGACTTGGTTGTTTTCTTCATCCACTAACATACACACCATGAAGCCTGGCAGGGTCCAAGTTGAATCCAAACTGTTTTCAACAAACAAATTCGAGCAACTGTCTTTCGCTGGCCACCCTCCTCCTCCTCCTCCATGCCTTAATTGGGTGTGACACAACCTCCACCATTTACGACAAAACCAGCGTCTTTCTTCAGTGACTACATGTCAAACATCAACAACTGTATCATCGTCATCATTTTGGGGATTAATTTGCACAATTTCAATACATACCATGGCACATGCCGCAAACAATTGGGTATGTAGGCCTAAATGCTTTTCCGCGTTTCTGTGATCATGATATCGCACAAATAAATCTTTTTCACACTAAGCGAACACATGTTGGTCATTGGGGTCTCACAAGGAAAGTACATGGGCTCGAACAAACATATCTGTATGAACGTTTGGTTACAGGATCTCTACGTACACCTTAATGTGCTGGTGGGTGTCGTTTTTCTGCAAAGCTCTGCAACCATGCTCTAGATAGCACTGTATATGTAATTGTAGACGCCATACGTAATGCAGATATCTTAACTATAACTTATGTAATAATCGTCGTACATGTTTTATAGTGAATTGTCGTCAAAAGCCGCGATGATAGTTGCAACTTTAACCTTCTTCCCGAAAGACTGTTGGTATTCACTGCCACTGCTTCCATCGCCTCTTCCCGCAGTTACCGTAGCACTACCGCTTGCAATGCGTTGTTCGTCATTATCATCCCTATTATGATTATTATGAATTTGTAACAACAGTATCTAACTTATGCTCATATGTCTGTACCATAACAGATACGAGAAAGCATGCAAATGATTCATCTTCTACACTAACACCATCTTCACGAAGAATGGTTCTTCGTAACCACAAAAATAACATCACAAAACGCAACTTTGGAGGCACACTGCACCGTCCCTAATGGCGAACCGACAGGTCAAAGTGCAATGCGGCATGTCACACGCAGAGGCCTCTAAACGGACGACTGCAGAGTTTTGCAGATGTGGGAGTATCACTAGTGCAATAAGGGATCTTTACATTATCTCTCATACAATTTTGGTGTATATGTATTTGTTCGAGACCAAGTACTTTCCTCGTCAGTGGTTGCATCTAGGATTTGCATGGAACTTTATAACTAGCTAGTGCCGCGCGGTCTGAGGCGCAATGTTATGAATTGCATGGCCGCTCCTGCCGGAGATTTGAGTCTTCTAGCGGGTTTGTGTGTGTGTGTGTGTGTGTGTGTGTTTGTGTGTGTGTATGTTGTCCTTAGAAGAAATTAGCTTAACTAATGTTATGGATTGATGATCCAAGCAATTTGGTCCCTATCTTAACTAATCTGTACATCTATGGACTGATGATGCAAGCAGTTTGGCCCCTTAGGTGTTTACACACACACAAAACACGCACACAGACACACATTTAGCTAGTGGCTTAAATTACAAATTTATCTCGATAGGTGTCTCCCTGACGAGACAAAGAAAAAGGACGCTGGGCATGGGTCAGTGCTCAATCTATAAATACGTTATACCGAACTGCGTTTACTTGTTCAAATAATTTCAAAATTAACTTCATTGATGCATGTACATGGGCTTTAATTGGTTCAATGTGGTCGAATTTAAATGAAAGTGTGTTAAATAGTGTGTAAAGAATAATGTTTAAGTATATCCAATAAATTATAAAGCTGAATTTTACTGCTGTTTTCTGAAATGATTTTTGCTTTATTTAAGGTTTGCTTAATTCATAATATATGGAAGGTCCAAGAAAAAATTATCTGGAGCACAATTCCGTAAGAGAAAGTTAGAGAAAGAATTGTCATTAGCGAAGCAAGCAGGCTCATACGAGAAGCATCTTAGTCCAAACTCTCAGAAACCAAAAGCCGGATAAAGTAGATATGATCAAGTAATAGAAGAAACAAACGATCCTGAGACAGAAACCTGTATTACAGAGAACCCTCCTTTATTTTCCGATAGAGAAAGTATGCCCAAAAGAGTGAATCGAGCATGAGTTAAGATGTATCTGGCCTCGTTTTAAATTTCAGCGACCCTGCAACCACGGTTACTTCTGCGGATCATGTACTGTTACTTCATGTTGAACATGGTCCACACCAAGTAAAACATTGTCAACATCCCATTAGACACCAACAGAAGAACGTTTTCTACAATACACTAAAATGGAAACTGGTTAATGGTGAAAGTGTATCTCGTCCATGGGTACAATATTCAGTTTCAAGATATGCAGTATTCTGCCTATGTTTTAAGCTATTTTCTGAAGATCGCAAAGCCTCTCTATGTAATAAAGGGGTAAGCGATTGGAAAAAAACATACTATCAACACATGAGTAAAGCAGAAATCCCTTGGGCTTGGGAGCTTATCAGGAATGGGAAGATCTTCATCTTAGACTGAAGTCAAATAAAACCATTGATGAGGAAAACGTGCATTTAATAAGGAAAGAGAAAAAATACTGGGAACAGATTCTGGAGAGGTTAATGGCATTGGTGTGAGTTTTAGGAAGTCAAAACTTACCTTTTTCGTGGAACACATGACAAAATATATACCTATGACAATGGAAACATTTTAAATTGTTGAATACCTGGATTTATTTAATCCTGTTACACAAGAACACCCGAGAAAAATTTCTAATAAGGAGATTCATGTTCATTATTGAGAAAAAATATCCAAAATGAACTTATCAATTTTTTTGCTAATGCAATCAAGAAAGAAATATGAGGTTCTATTCGCTCTGCTAAATATTACTCTATAATTCTAGATTGCACACCTGACATAAGCCATGTTGAACTAATGACCATGACCATTCTATCTGCAAAAGTAACGCACGAGGATAAAAAAAATCTGAGTATATGAGTGAAATCAAAGAACATTTTTTGGTTTTATTCCTCTTACTGACACAACTGGCGCTAACTTAACAGAAATTTTTTTTTTTTTTTTTTTTTTTTTTTTTTTTTTTTTTTTTTTTTTTTTTTGAACGGTTAGATGAGATGTCTCTTTAATTAGAAAATTTACGTGAACTGTGATATTACAATGCAAGTAATATGAGAGTTAAGCACGGTGGTGTCCATAAAAGGATTTTGGATAAAAATCCACGCGCTTTCTTTGTACAGTGCAGTTCGTATGCACTAAATCTTGTGAATGATGCTGCTAAATGTTGTTTCGTTGCCACATCCTTCTTCAACTTGATCCAAAACATTTATGTGTATTTTCTGTTTCAACATATTGTTGGGATGTCCTATTGTGCCATGTGCCTGCGTTGACGCTAAAACCAGTGAGCGATACCAGATGGGAGAGCAGGATTGATGCACTGCTTCCTTCGGATTATCAGCTAGCTGCTGTGCATGATGCACTCATGGATATTTCTGAAAATCACACCTTGACTGGTTCAGCTAGAAATCAAATGCGAGTTGAGGTTCAGTCCATTACTAAAGAAATTGCGAACTTCAAGTTTATTACTTCACTTGTTGCGTGGTACAATATGTAGTTCAAAGTAAATTTGACTAGCAGACTTCTTGATTCAAAAGAAACTGATCTTAACGCTGCTACAAATGCTCTGCTAAAAACAAAAACCTTTCTTGAAGATTATAGAAGTGATTTGGGATGGGAGAGACTGGGTTTGTGTGCAATAAGAGGAGGTTGAGGTTTGTTGGAGAGGTAATTGAGGGAGAGAGTATTGCCTTTCTGGAGGTGGGTAACCAGGAGATGGGATAGATTTTTGAGGTGGAGGGTGGCATGCTATTCAAATTTGCGATTAGTCTGAAGGAGGATGTTCTGAACTGCAGGTGTGGATGTGGGAGAGGAAAGGTTGAGGATTTTGATTAGGGATTGGAGTTGACAGGTGTGTTCATTGGCGGAGTTGATGTGTAGGTCAAGGATTAGGCGGATAAGGGAATGTGGATTGTTCAATTTGGAATTGGTATAGGGCGGGATGAAAGGATGGGTTACAGCCAGAGGCGGGAATTTTAGTGTGAGGCCCTTGGGGGTGATGCCAAATGTCAGACAAGCCTAAGTAAATAAAATGTGGGAGCGTAATCTGGGTAGGGAGAAAGCATGTTTACGGAGGGAATGTAGATATAACTGGATGGCGGTGTTGTAGGGATGTTGTGAGGGAGACATATGGATGAAGGAAAAGTGAGAAACTGGACTATGTAACTGACTGCCATGAACAAATTATATATATGGAGAGGGAGATAAACGTGAACAGACAGCAAAAGTAATTCAGATATGAAAAAGAAAGGAAACAGAAAATGTTGTTGAAGTTTGTTGTTGAGATTGTGGTCACCTTTAGTGAGTCAACAACGTAGTGTCCAAGGGTTGGGTGGTGGTATTAGCGGTTTAAGGATGGAGAAAATCGAAAAAGTACGAGAAAACCGCGTGAGAATGCAAGGAAAGCGTGTAATTAGGATTGGTTATGTGGTAGCAGATTACGATTTTGAGGCTGACAATAGTCTGATGAAGGAATAGTGGAATCAAAACATACGGAAAGTTGCTGAAATGATCGGAAAAGTAGGAAACACGGATGGAAATGTGGAAAAACGGGACTGGAAACTATCGCGAGGTAACTAAGAAATACAGTAAATGGTTATAAACAATGTAATATAAGAAACTATAGTTGTGAAGTAGTGTTTATGTAATTAAACGAGAAATGTTGATGAACGGCGGATTGAAGACAGAAGAAGCAGCTTTGAAAGTGGTAAATATCTTTATAGAGATACTTATAGGCTAGGTTCGGAAGTAAATGCGTATTGTTGTAAGTATTAGGCCAAGTGGAATATGAACAGTAAACTAAGAAGGAAGGCGATGGTAGAATGGAACAGCTATGTAAATAAATAAATATAAAAATAAAAACAAAAGGGAAAGTAAGATGACAGAAAAGAATTCGAAAAGTAACAGAGCAATGACAAACGAATGTAATAGTTGATTTCAAATTTATGATACGAAGATTACAGAGGAAAAGCTCCTAGCAGGAAATATATATATATATATATATATATATATATATATATATATATATATATATATATATATATATAATAGATTAAATTTACTTACCAGGCGAAAGAGCATCGGTGGTGACAGTAAATATAAATAAAGCAAACACAAACACACACAAAAGCAAGCTTTCACAAGCTAGTTGCATCTTCAGGCAGAGTAGGGAAGGAGAGGGAAAAGGAAAGGCTGAGGGTTTTGGGTAAGGAGTCATTCCAATCCCAGGAGAGAAAAGACTTACCTTGGGGAAAAAAAGGAAGGTAAACAAATACACCCACTCATATACACACGGAAACACACCTAGGAACTTTTCCTCTATAATCTTACTGCCCTATACTCGTAGTCTTTGCTGGAGGTATCACTTTGCCACTAAGAAAAATAATCCTACTCCTAATGACCTGTCTCCCCAAGACACCATTCAAATTGAACCATGCCTGGAACAGTTCCGTCTTCCATCACAGTAAGACTCACCTGATCTTCCTCAAAATCACCATCTTCAAATTTTTCAGGAATTGCTTACTTCCAACCTCGCCTCTCAGTCTTTCCTGAGAAACCTTAATCCTACTCCCAACATTACCCCACCTGAATCCCGAGCTGTCCGTGATCTGAAGTCTGACCATTCCATCGTCATTCTCCCAGCTGACAAGGAATCCACGACCATGGTACTTCATCAGCGGGAGTATGTGGCTGAGGGACTGCGTCAGCTTTCAGACAATACTACCTACAAAGTTTGTAAAGACAATCCTATCCCTGATGTCCAGGCAGAGCTTCAAGGAATCCTCAAAACCTTATGCCCCCTACAAAACCTTTCACCTGACTCCATTAATCTCATGTCCCCACTGTAACCCCGCACCCCTACCTTCTACCTACTTCCCAAGATTCACAAACCCAATCATTCCGCCCGCCCCATTGTGGCCGGTTACCAAGCCCCTACAGAACGAATCTCTGCCTACATAGACCAACACTTTCAACCCATCATGAGCAGTCTGCCATCTTTCATTAAAGACACCAACCACTTCCTTCATCACCTGAAATCCTTACCCAGCCTGTTACCTCCAGAAACCATCCTTGTAACCACTGATGCCACTTCCTTATTCACAAATATTGAAATTGCGTGCTTATGGAATATCTTCCCAATTGTGCGACTTCCTATCAGAAAGGACACAGTTCGTTGTAATTGACGGTAAGTCATTGAGTAAAACAGAAGTGATACCTGGCGTTCCACAAGGAAGCGTTATAGGTCCCCTACTCTTCCTCGTATTTATAAATGATTTAGGAGACAATCTGAATAGCTCCCTTAGAATGTTCGTGGATGATGCTGTTGTTTATCGGTTAGTGAAGTCAACAGAGGATCAAAAGCAACTGCAAAGCGATTTAGACAAAATTTCTACTTGGTGCGAAAATTGGCAATTGACACTAAATAAATAAAAGTGTGAAGTAATACACATGACCACTAAAAGAAATCCGCTGAACTTCAATTACGCGATAAATCAGTCAAACCTTAAGGTCGTAAATTCTACCAAATACCTAGGAGTTACAATTATGAACAACTTTGACTGGAGAGAACACATAGAAAATACTGTGGGGAAGGCGAATCAAAGGTTACTTTTCATTGGCAGAACGCTTCGAAGATGCACCAGCTCCACCAAAGAGACTGCCTACATCACACTTGTGCGTCCTCTCCTGGAGTACTGTTGCCCCCTTGTGGGACCCTCACCAGTTGGGACTGACGGAAGATATTGAGAAGATTCAGAGAAGGGCAGCTCGTTTTGTTTTACCACGTTACGGGGGGGAAAGCGTCACGGAAATGTTGCACGAATTGAGGTGGAAATCATTAAAAGAAAGACGTTATTCATTGCAGCGTGATCTGTTTGCGAAGTTTCAATCACCGACTACCTAGGGAGACATGACCATCCCAATAAAATAAGAGAAATCAGATCGAAAACGGAACGATTTAGGTGTTCTTTCTTCCCGCGCGCTATTAGAGAATGGAACGGTAGAGAAAAGTTATGAAAGTGGTTAATGAACCCTCTGCCAGGCACTTAAATGTGATTTGCAGAGTATCTATGTAGATGTAGATGTAGAAATATCCCACGTGCCCAGGGCTTCGCTGCAATGGACTATTTCCTTTCACGCCGACCATCCACTTCCCTATCTAAAACCTCTTTCCTTAATACCCTAGCAAGCTTAATTCTAACCCACAACTTCACTTTTGAGGGCCAGACATACCAACAACTAAAGGGAACAGCCTTGGGAACCAGGATGGCCCCCTCGTGTGCAAATTTATTTATGGGATGCTTAGAGAAAGTCTTCCTGGATACTGAAGCCTGTCAACCCAAAGTTTTGTATAGATTCATTGATTACATCTTCATGATCTGAGCTCACAGTGAGGAACTTCAGAATTTCCTCTTCAACCTCAACTCCTTTGGTCCCATCAAATTCACCTGGTCCTATTCCAAACCCATGCCATTTTCCTTGATGTCGACCTACATCTGTCCAATGGCCAGCTTCACACATCCGTCCACATCAAACCTACCAATAAACAACAGTACCTGCATTATGACAACTGTCATCCATTCCACATCGAACGTTCCCTTCCCTACAGCTTAGGTCTTTGTGGCAAACGTGTCTGCTCCAGTCCCGAATCTCTGAACCTTTACACCAAAAACATAATAACAGCTTTCACAAGCCGCAGTTATCCTCCTGATCTGGTACAGAAGGAAATTGCCAGAGCCACTTCCTCATCCCCCTAAATTCAGAACCTTCAACAGAAGAACCCCAATAGTGCCTCTCTAGTCACCGGAGCGAACTCTGAATGTCGCTCTCCAGCAAGGATACGACTTCCTTAAATCCTGCTGAGAGTGTCTTTCCACCCCGCACCTAACCTTCGAAACCTCCTACCCATCCCTATGAAATCCCCAAACCACCTTCCCTACCTTCTGGCTCCTACCCTTGTAACTGCCCACGTTGTAAAACCTGCCCTATGCACCCTTCCACCACCACTTACTCCAGTCCTGTAACCCGGAAGGTGTACATGATCAAAGGCAGAGCCACTTGTGATAGCACCCACGTGATTTACCAACTGACATGCCTGCACTGTGAAGCGTTCTATGAGGGAATGACCAGCAACAAACTGTCCATTCACATGAACGGTCACAGGCAGACAGTGTTTATTGGTAATGAGGATCACCCTGTGGCTAAACACAACGTGGTGCATGGTCAGCTCATCTTGGCACAGTGTTACACCGTCCAGGTTATTGGGATAGTTCCCACCAACACCAATCTTTCAGAACTCCGGAGATGGGAACTTGCCCTTCTAGTACGGTGCAATTAGACATAAACCCACACATCCAAAGTAAAAGTTTCCCTCCAGCACCAAACTGTTCTATAGAGCCCACCTATTGTTTGGTAAAAAGTTACACCATTTTCAGCGTCGGATCTGGGGGGGGGGGGGGGAAGAAGTTAGAAAATTGGCAGTTTTTTCAGTTTTTCTTAAATATTTAGAAAACTATGCGGTTTAGCGCGAAAAGTGCCAAATACAAAAATAATCTACATTAAATTGCGAACAAAAATGGTCTGGAACATAATCTTGCTAAAGTGAGCGGTTCCAGAGTTACGGAGGTAGTAAAAGCAGCAATTTTCCGCATTTTTCTAGATTTTTTTGGAAAATCGCTAAGGAAACATTTTTTACAGGATTTCGTTTTGTAAAAGAAGATTGCGATTTTAGTGGCCGGTGGTTTGTTAGTGATAAGCCCTTGAAAGAACGACAACCTCAGTACCTTCTCAAGGGCCGCTACTTTTTAAGGGAAAAGAGGCTTCCACAGGCCTAGGCCATATAAATCTGTTGTACGGAGAAACCTGCTCTGAATTTTCTCTGGACAATTCCGCACTAAGAATGAATATCTTTCCAACATAAATAATCTGTATTATAATTACGATATATAATTATATCATTTGTAACATAATGTTTTTAAAACTACAGCTTATGGAGGTTTTCCTTTAGAAAATAGGTATAACTGAATATATATTGCAACCATGAGTTATCAAAAGATTTAAAGTCAACTGAGTTCAATTGTACTATTGAATAAAAAAGAAGAATGTTAAATGCGACCTTAAATTAATGTAAACGACTTACAAGTATTCAGTCGTCTTCAAACATAGCATCCTCCTCTTCTGTGATATTCGTGTCCCTGTTATCACATCCTAGGCCTGAACAATTACCGCACATGGTTGTGCAGTTTAGACCACTCTTTCTGCACTCGCAGTTACGGATACATTCATCTTTACAAGCGCACGCTATAAGGGAAAGTAACTCCTGGGGAGCTGCAGGACGTACTGTTGTAATTGGTCTCAGGCCAATCTTCTTGCACCCCCACTCAAGCGGATTCTTCTCCTCCTTTACTCCAGCCAGGTTTACATTCTTCTGGGCCTTCCAACCAGGTACCACTCAACCAAAACAAATTAAGTGTTCGGGCATGTTCATATGACAATGGTTTTATTTTCAGGGATGCCATGTTTGTAGCAACTATTGTGGAATAGCCAGATGTACTTGGGGCTCTGTAAGTTTGCAAATCAAATAGGCCTCGCTTTTCAACAGCATGAGCAGTAACATACTTTCGAAGTCCCTTGTCCTCTACCTGAAGAGCAGTTTTAGGTGTTATGCAGGCAATTCCACCCGTGACATGAAACGTGTTATGGCCATCCATAGTGTGAACATTGTAGTCTGCATTATCGTAAACAAACTGCACGTATCCGTTCTCAATTCTTGTGCTTTCTTGGGAAGTGACTGATCTCTCATATTTTAAAACTTCCTTGTAAGGTACACAAACACCCAAATTGCACAGAATATCGATCAAGACCTTTGAGCCCAATTTTCTGTGCAATGAAACACCAGTTCCGAGTTGGATAGGGGACAAAAATAATATTGGACGTGCAGCGCTTATTATACTGTGACATATTGAAGTTTTTTTTCCTTTCAGTACTTTGTTTCGTTCTTTGAAATTTTTCGGGTGTCTGTTATTTAGAAGTAGGTTGTATGACTTCAGTTATCAAGACACTCAGGACTTCAGATACCAGTTCAGCTCCTCCTCTACAAATTTCTTCAGTTGTTGGAAACTGAGAATAGTCGTAGCTTTTCGACTTTATCTCACGTCGAATAATAGCTGCTGCAATTTTGACCACTCTCAGTTCCTCCTGGGCGTCATCAGAGTTCCGATTTCAATACAAATTATCTGTTAAAATTTTAGTAAATGCTGCAGAAAAACAAAATTTCTTTTCCCTGGTAATTCTGTAAAATTCAAGCTATTACCGTAGCGCTGGATAAGTTTTCTTTTCAAATGTTTGTCAGTATATAGCTCAACTTCGGGACAAAGTCGAAGGAACTTAGTTTGTAATTCTTCAAATGCGTACTTACGTTCATCATTTTCTTCCAAATAATCACACAGCTTTTCAAAAGCATCTTCCCTTTTGGCATCACAGCTTGACCCCCTTTGGTTGTTGCCGCTCCTGTTTTGGGCTGTGATGAACCTGGCTTTCGAAATGTCCGGTAACAGTGCCAGTGGTACCTCCCATCAGAACTGACGAGGACTATGACCTGAGAAAGCCTCACAGTTACCTCATCTCCCCACTTGTCATGCCATTTGCTTCCGTTCGGTTGCTTTCAATCATTTCGAGTTTCTGTACTAAGCTCCACTTTTCTTGAGCTGTGTTTCTGCATTTAGATACATCTACACACTTGCGACCACAAAGAAAACATAAGGTTTTAAAATCAAATGTTTCACGGGGAATCTTTGCTGGAGGCTCTTTTTCATGTTGAGGTGGCTTTGGGCATAACATATAACTTTGTCGACACTTACTTTGTACTTGAAGCGCGATATTCTCCAGGAACTTGTGTTTAACACCATCTTCACGAATTTCACTGCACTGTATTATTTTGTCCACCGCCTTCCTAGTCAGAGGAATTAGTTCACCACCCTTGTCCTTACAAGGCTTCAACTAATACTCCGCCATAATTCACACACTTTTAAGTTTGAATTGATTTATTTCGTATTCCATAAATCCATATTTTGATAGATCACATGGATGTGGAATGAGTGATTATCACATAGTTCGCACAGTATTCTAAGACGAAAGATTTGAAAAATGACACACAAACGCACTCAACTGGTCTCCCACTACGACTGAAGGGAAGACAGTGGATGACAGACAGGTGCCGGCTGCAGGTAGTCGGCCGGTCCCTTACCTGTACCGCTCCTACAACACGCCCTACGCTCGGCCTTGTCCTGGCGGCCGTGCTTCTACTAAGCCGGCTCTCGTTCCCAGTATTTATACGCTTATGATCCTCTGTGGTGCCTCTTAACCTCTTTCGGACTACAGTTCACTTGAAGAATATTACTTTGTAATAAAACTGTTTAGTTATTTCTGTATAATTTCATTTTTCCAAAAAAATTGATAAAAATCCAAAAAATTTTACTCTTTCACCCTCCGTAACTCTGTAACCGTTCACTTTGGAAAGATTATGTACTGAACAATTTTTGTTCACAATTTAATTTAGATTATCTTTCTATTTGGCACTTTTCACGCTAAACCGCATATTTTTCTAAATATTTAAGAAAAACTGAAAAAACTGCTAATTTTCTAACTTCTCCCTCCCCTCCCCCCAAACCCAACATTTAAAATGGTGTAACTTTTTACCAAACAATATGTGGGCTGTATAGAACAATTTGGTGCTGGAGGGGAAACTTTTACTTTGGATGTCTGGGTTAGGCCGTTTTTTGAGCTAACTGCACCGTACTATTCAGCATATTCTCTCTTAACCGTTGCCCAGCTGGTCTCAACCTCTGCTATATTCAAGTTCCCACCCACCATCTTTAACATCTTTGTCTCGGTTCTTTGGACAGAGCCTCTGCCTCAAGTAGTATCTCTGTCCAACTTCTTTGCTTTCTACAGTATGTCTGCCTAGTTGTGTTTGCATTTGTGTATGTGTGTCAGTGTGTGTGTATTTGTTTACCTTCCTTTTTTTTCCCCAAGGTAAGTCTTTCCTCTCCCAGGATTGGAATAGCTCCTTACTCACTCCCTTAAAACCCTCATCATTTCCTTTTCCCCTCTCCTTCCCTTCTGCCTGAAGAAGCAACTAGGTTGCAAAAGCTTGCATTTGTTTGTGTGTGTTTTATTTACGTTACTATCACTACCTGTGCTCCTTCGCCTGGTAAGTAAACTTCATCCATTTTATATATATTTATATAAAAAATAGAGAACGGATGACTTACACAAAGGACAGGCTCGTCGAGAGACACAAATAAAATCATACACAAACACACATATAAGCTTTCGCAACCATTGGTCGCTTCTTCAGCAAAAGAGGAAGGAAGGAGAGGAGAAAGGGAAGGATAAGGGCTTTAAGGAAGTGGAAAAGGAGTCATTCCAATCCCAGGATTTGACTTACCCAAAGCACAGGCTCGCTGATAGAAACAAAAAAACACAAATAAAAACACACACAAACATTCAAGCTTTCGCCATTGCTGGCATCTTCTTCAGGAAAAGAGGAACCCGGAAGGTGTACACGATCAAGGGCAGAGCCACTTGCGATAGTACCCACATGATTTACCAACTGACATGCCTGCACTGTGAAGCGTTCTATGTGAGAATGACCAGCAACAAACTGTCCATTTGCATGAATGGTCACAGGCAGACAGTGTTTGTTGGTAATGAGGATCACCCTGTGGCTAAACACGCCTTGGTGCACGGCCAGCACATCTTGGCACAGTGTTATACCGTCCGGGTTATCTGGATACTTCCCACCAACACCAATCTTTCAGAACTCCGGAGTTGGGAACTTGCCGTTCAACACATTCTCTCTTCCCGTTGCCCACCTGGTCTCATCCTCCGGTAAATTCAAGTTCCCACCCACCATCTTTAACATCTTTGCCTCGGTTATGTGGACAGAGCCTCTGCTTCAAGTAGTATCCCTGTCCAACTTCTTTGCTTTTTACAAATGTCTGCCTAGGTGTGTTTGTGTGTGGATATGTGTGAATGTGTGTATATTTGTTTACCTTCTTTTTTTCACTCTAAGGTAAGTCCTTCCACTCCTGGGATTGGGATGGGAATGGAATTACTCCTTTTCCACTTCCTTAAAACCCAAATCCTGTCCTTCCTCCTCTCCTTCCTTCATCTTTTCATGAAGAAAGCCGTCAGCGGTGGCGATAGCTTGTATGTTTGTGTGTTTTTTTGTTTCTATGGGCGAAACTGTGCTTTGGGTAAGTCAAACAATCTTTATTTTTATACATATTTCTCCCACCAGGAAAGTCTTATGACTTACCAAAATGACCGGCTCGTCGATAGATACGAATAAAATCACACACAAACACACATACTAGCTTTCGCCACCACTGGCAGCTTCTTCAGGAAAAAGGGGAGGAGGAAGGGAAGGATATGGGTTTTAAGGAAGTGGAAAAGGAGTCATTCCAATCCCAGGAGAGGAAGGACTTACCTTAGGGGACAAAAAGGAAGGTAAACAAAAAATATGTCCCCTAAGGTAAGTCCTTCCACTCCTGGGATTGGAATGACTCCTTTTCCACTTCCTTAAAACCCATATCATTCCCTTCCTCCTCCCCTTTTTTTCCTCTTTTTCCTGAAGAAGCTGCCAGTGGTGGCGAAAGCTAGTATGTGTGTTTGTGTGTGATTTTTGTTCGTATCTATCGACGAGCCGGTCCTTTTGGTAAGTCATCTCTTTTCTATTTTTGAAGTGTTTTATCCATTACAGCAACTGTTCAGATTATAAATTAATGAAATGCAGCAACCAGTTGCTTGTCTCTCTCTCTCTTTTTTTTTTTTTTAACTTTAACGACCGGTTTCGGGCGCTTGAGTGCCCCTCTTCGGTCTCTATACAGACAAATAAATGCATTTGTATACAATAAGGCTACAGAACGTATAAAAGTCGATTACAGAAATATGCAGCAGTTTCGAACCAAATAGAATGTAATAAAGATAAGTTCATATAATGGGATAAAATTAACACTTACATCTTTGTACTGTTGCTTAATAAATAAACATGCTACTAGTGGAATCAACGCTAAGTGCAAAGATTATGGAATGAATAACAGTCAGCTGGTAACAAAGTATCTATGGATAAGGTTTATAGTAAAGGAGTAACGATAAAAAAGGGAAAGAAGGCTATGGGAAAACAGTAATACTCAAAGTAGTTGAAGAAAAGCATAAAGAGAGGAGCAGGTGACTGATATATGTCGCTTAGCAGATTAAAATTCAGTAGTATAGAAGTACAATGATAAGTGGCACCAAAGGCGGAATATTTCAGAACTACCAGCTGACACAGTAGTAGGATGCTTAGAATGTCACTGTCAGGGCATCTGTCAATATGAAGAATTTGTCATTGTGTCTATGGCTTCAAAATTTAATGGGGATAGATTGATGAAGTGATTATCATATAACAAATAAGGATGTGGGTTATAAGTTTTAAGATGCATGAACTAATGTGCAAAGAAATGTGAATGGTTACAGTAATATTAACCTAGTGTTACAATTGGTACATCTAGTCAGGCAACTGAAGAGAGTTAAACAGTCAAATTGCTAGGAATATACCAAGGAGGATAATCATGTAGAGCAGATCATGGTGCTTTAAGATACAATAAGAGTAAGTGGTGGCTGGGTTTTTAAAATAAAATAAACAAGTCACTATCATAATGGTAGTGAGTATTGCATAGTGCAGTTTAACAAGGTGGGGGCATAAAATAACCTATCTTTAATATGAGGCGGGGGGGGGGGGGGAGAGGAGGGAATAGTTACTAAAAGTTACAACTGACATATGTATCCAAATATTAATGGGATGGGAGGGGGTTAGAGTGGTAGAAAGTAGTTGACGACTGAGTGAAGTGGAGATGGGGAAGGGGGGGAGGGGGGATAGAGGTAAGGTGCCTGCACAAAGAGGAAGAGGAAGTAACCATGGGCAGTTTGAGGAAGCACGGATAGACATTAGTATGTAAGGCCAGGGGTGGGAGTGAGATGTAATGGGTGGCACTTTAGAAAATGAATTTTTCAGAAAGTTTCCCGACATCCAAAAGAATATTATGTTCTACAAACGATACGTGGATGACATCTTCCTCATATATCAAGGGACACCAGCAGACATTCCTTACATTCAGGACCTCTTAAACAGTTTACATAATAACATCAGTTTCACCTATGAATTACAAGATGACAATGGGAACATTAATTACCTGGATTTGTCTATCAAAATCTTAGACAATGAAGTGTCCTTTGATATATTTAGGAAACCTACTACCACCGATAGTATTGTTCACTGTTCCTCTTGTCACCCAGTTAGCCAGAAACATAGTTACTTCACATCTATGATTAACAGAATTGTTCACACTCCACTGTCTGATCAAGCGGTTCAGAGAGAGTTGCAAATCTTAGAGTATGTGGCAAATACCAATGGCTATGACCCTTGTTTAATAAAGAGACTATTTAAACAGAGAACTGACAAGTCAAAACCTTTGACTTCACTATGCAATGTAGAGAAACCCAGTTATATTAAGATGCCTTTCTTTGGCAACATCTCTTACCAACTTGCAAATTTGCTTAAGAAATATGGCATCACAGCAAGCAGCTTTCTGCACTAAGAGTAAAATTAGCCAACTACTCCTACACAATGAGCAACAAACAGGTAGCAGTAATGCACTACTTAAATCTGGGGTCTACCAAATAAATTGTGAAAATTGTCCAGCAAGTTATATTGGCCAGACTGGCAGAGCATTTAAAACTAGATTTAGGGAACACCTCCCTAACAAAAAAAGAGAAAATCCCTATAGGTCCACTTTTGCCCAACACCTAATAGATGAAAAACATACAGCTCCAAGTATTGATAAGTTAGACATCTTACACTTTGTAACTAAAGGAGCTAAAATGAACTTTCTTGAAGAGCTAGAAATATATAAGCACAAGACTGTAATCTATTAAATGAACATACTGTGTTAAGAAACAAGGTGTTCCTTGATTGTTTAGCCACACTCTTGGATGATCATTGAAAATGTACTATGTGTTCATACAGTATAATGGTTGCTTCTTAATTGTAATTGTTTCTGTAAAACACTAAGTGCAGATATTATTGTTTGAACTTGTTCACCTTTGCCCAACCCTTCAATTGCTCTACTTTTATATAAAAGTCACAAAGTAAACTCCATTCTTTCACTATGTTTCCTCCAGTGTACTGATTACTCATACGGGCTTCACTTATCTGTTGTAGTTGCCTCCAACAACCACCTCCCTTCCCCACTGTTTTGAGTTTTAACCCATCCTAGTGCCTTTCATAGTATGCCTGCTCCATAGGCTGTCAAAATTGATAAAGATGCAATAAAACAATTAAATCAAAAGTTAATTTCAATGAACCACAAGTAAGGTATGCTGTACCCATACAGTTCCTCATTAACTGATTAGCTCTTCTTTGTATAAGTCACTGTAGTATTCATTATGTTGCTTTACATCAGCCCCTTTCACATATTACACATGTTTTACAGCCATAACTTTTCTGACTAACCCACCCTAATACTGCACATTAATGCATAACCAGTTCTACACAGACACTGAACTAGTCCCTTATGTTTCTGCCTATCTTAAGATAGAAAGTAGTAGCCACCCCACATTACAGTTATATACCATATATAACTTTATCAACAGTCACAGAGCATACACTTGTGGGGCATTGCATATGGATCTGTCTTTGCACAATTTCTGCTACACTCCACCCCCCCCCCCATCCCATACAATTATCAGCTATTTCCCTTCTTCTATAAAACTATCCCTAACAAATAACCATAAACTTTGTGCACACCCACACTCACACCTTACATACCTTATCTCCACAATCACACCATCCTATTCATCAATTACACACCCACACATACACACACACACACACACACACACACACACACACACACACACACACGCAACACTCGCTACCTGCTATTTACTTATAAACTTAATATATTCCCCTTCCCCCACATACTACATTAAGTAACTCTCATAATACTCTTCTTCCTCTGCGGTACAACTACATTAAAATTATTCCAGGTTCCTATTTTCGCAGCCCTACACAATGCAGTTATGTAGTATACCACCATCCCCCCCCCCCCCGCCACCCATTACATCTCACTCCCGCCCCTGGCCTTACATACTAATGTCTATCCGTGCTTCCTCAAACTGCCCATGGTTACTTCATCTTCCTCTTTGTGCACACTCCTTACCTCTATTCCCTCCCCCCCCCCCCCCTTCCCCATCTCCACTTCACTCAGTCATCAACTACTTTCTACCACTCTAACCCCCTCCCACCCCATTAATATTTGGATACATATGCCAGTTGTAACTTTTAGTAACTATTCCCTCCTTCCCCCCACCCCTCCCCCCGCCTCATGTTAAAGATAGGTTATTTTATGCCCCCACCTTGTTAAACTGCACTATGCAATACTCACTACCATTATGATAGTGACTTGTTTATTTTATTTTAAAACCCAGCCACCACTTACTCTTATTGTATCTTAAAGCACCATGATCTGCTCTACATGATTATCCTTCTTGGTATATTCCTAGCAAGGACTTTCCTGGTGGGAAAAATATGTATAAAATAAAGATTTTTCACTTACCTAAAGTACAGGCTCGTCGACAGAAACATAAAACACACAAACATTCAAGCTTTCGCCACCACTGGCAGCTTCTTCAGGAAAAAGAGGAAGGTAGGAGAGGAGAAAGGGAAGGATACGGGTTTTAAGGAAGTGGAAAAGGAGCCATCCAATCCCAGGAATGGAAGGACTTACCATAGGGGACAAAAAGGAAGGTAAACAAATACACACACACTCACACATATCCACATGCAAACACACCTAGGCAGACATTTGTAGAAACCAAAGAATTTGGACAGAGATACCACTTCAGGCAGAGGCTCAGTCCACAGAACCGAGGCAAAGATGTTAAAGATGGTGGGTGGGAATTAGAATTTAGCGGAGGTTGAGACCAGGTGGGCAACGGGAAGAGAGAATGTGTTGAAGGGCAAGTTCCCATCTCCGGAGTTCTGAAAGATTGGTGTTGGTGGGAAGTATCCAGATAACCTGGACGGTGTAACACTGTGCCAAGATGTGCTGGCCGTGCACCAAGGCATGTTTAGCCACAGGGTGATCCTCATTACCAACAAACACTGTCTGCCTGTGACCGTTCATGCGAATGGACAGTTTGTTGCTGGTCATTCCCACATAGAACGCTTCACAGTGCAGGCATGTCAGTTGGTAAATCACGTGGGTGCTATCGCAAGTGGCTCTGCCCTTGATTGTGTACACCTTCCGGGTTATGGCACTGGAGTAAGTGGTGGTGGAAGAGTGCATAGGGCAGGTTTTACAATGGGGGCGGTTGCATGGGTAGGAGCCAGAGGGTAGGGATGGTGGTTTGGGAATTTCGTATGGATGGACTAGGAGGTTACGGAAGTTAGGTGGTCGGCGGAAAGACACTCTCGGTGGAGTGGGAAGGTTGTCATGAAGGATGAATCTCATTTCGTGGCAGGATTTAAGGTAGTCGTTTCCCTGCTGGAGAGCCACATTCAGAGTCCGCTCCAGTCCCGGAAAGTATCCGGTGACAAGAGGGGCACTTCTGGGGTTCTTCTGTGGAAGGTTCTGAATTTGGGGGGATGAGGAAGTGGCTCTGGAAATTTGCTTCTGTACCGGATCAGGAGGATAGCCACGGGATGTGAAAGCAGACTCGTTTGCCACGAAGACCTAAGCTGTAGGGAAGGGAACGTTTAATGTGGAATGGATGGCAGCTGTCAAAGTGGAGGTTCTGTTGTTTGTTGGTTGGTTTGATGTGGACGGATGTGTGAAGTTGGCTGTTGGACAAATGGAGGTTGACATCAAGGAAAGTGGCATGGGATTTGGAATAGGACCAGGTGAATTTGATGGGACCAAAGGAGTTGGGGTTGAAGAGGAAATTCTGGAGTTCTTCTTCACTGTGAGTCCAGATCATAAAGATGTCGTCAATGAATCTATACCAAACTTTGGGTTGACAGGCTTGGGTATTCAGGAAGGCTTCCTCTAAGCGTCCCAAAAATAAGTTTGCGTACAAGGGGGCCATCCTGGTTCCCATGGCTGTTCCCTTTAGTTGTTGGTTTGTTTGGCCCTCAAAAGTGAAGAAGTTGTGGGTTAGGATGAAGCTGGCTAGGGTATTAAGGAAAGAGGTTTTAGGTAGGGAAGTGGGTGGTCGGCGTGAAAGGAAATACTCCATCGCAGCGAGGCACTGGGCATGTGGGACGTTAGTGTACAAGGAAGTGGCATCAATGATTACAAGGATGGTTTCTGGAGGTAACTGGCTAGGCAAGGATTTCAGGCGATCGAGGAAGTGGTTGGTGTCTTTGATGAAGGATGGGAGACTGCACATGATGGGTTGAAGGTGTTGGTCTATGTAGGCAGAGATTTGTTCAGTAGGGGCTTGGTAACCGGCCACAATGGGGCAGCCGGGATGATTGGGTTTGTGGATCTTGGGGAGTAGGTAGAAGGTGGGGGTGCGGGGTGTCTGTGGGGTCATGAGGTTAATGGAGTCAGGTGAAAGGTTTTGTAGGGGGCCTAACGTTTTGAGGATTCCTTGAAGCTCTGCCTGGACATCAGGGATAGGATTGTCTTGACAAACTTTGTAGGTAATATAGTCTGAATGCTGACGCAGTCCCTCAGTCACATACTCCCACCGATCAAGTACCACGGTTGTGGATCCCTTGTCGGCTGGGAGAATGACGATGGAACGGTAAGCTTTCAAATCACGGATGGCTCGGGATTCAGCTGTGGTAATGTTGGGAGTAGGATTAAGGTTTCTTAGGAAACACTGGGAGTCAAGGTTGGAAGTAAGGAATTCCTGGAAGGTTTGAAGAGGGTGATTTTGAGGAAGAGCGGGTGAGTCTAGCTGTGATGGAGGACGGAACTGTTCCAGGCAAGGTTATATTTGAATCATGTCCTGTGGAGTTGGATCATTAGGAGTAGGATTACTTTTCTTCCCTTAAACCCTCATCATTTCCTTTTCCCTCTCCTTCCCTTCTGCCTGACAAAGCAGCTAGGCTGCGAAAGCTAGCATGTGTGTGTGTGTGTGTGTGTGTGTGTGTGTGTGTGTGTGTGTGTGTGTGTTTAATGAGCCATTCCAATCCCAGGAGAGGAGAGACTTACCTTGGGGGAAAAATGGAGGGTAAACAAATGCACACACACCCACACATTCACACAGACACAAGTACACCTAGACAGACATACTGTAGAACGCCTATATATTATATATATATTTGAAAAAATTCCTAGCAGGAAAAATATAAATAAAAAAATGTGGTTTACATACCAGGCGAAAGAGCACAGGTAAGGAGATAGAAATACAAATAAAAACACACACACACACAAATGCTGAGGTTTCGCAACCCTGAGTTGCTTCTTCAGAAAACATCAGGGAAGGAGAGGGCAAAGGAAAGGATGCAGGTTTAAAGGAGCAGGTGAGGAGTCATTCCAATCCCAAGAGAGGAAAGACTTACCTTTGGGGAAGGATAGGTAAACAAACTTCTACAGCAATCTAACAGTAATGACAAAAGACAATCATCTCAACGTAGAAAATATAACATGAAGATTCCATGTTTTTTTACGTCTTCTTCTTCAATATTCATCGTCCATACAGCGTCATGATTCACTTGCTACTGACAGGCTGCCCAATACCTAAACAGAAAAGAGATCTGGAGCAATATTTGACCTCTCACCTATTAATTATCTTTTTGTCATCTGGCATCAATACAGGCAGATATGTAGTGTCATTTCCAAGACTGAACACACCTAGGTATCGGATACTCTTAAAATTAGAGTGACACATTCTTACATTAATGTTAGGGGGGAGGGAAATTGTAACAGCAAGCTTCTACTTGTTTGTCTACCCCTTCTCCTTAGATAAAAGTTAGGTCCACTTTCTGGGCACCTCTAGAGGCATCTGACCCAAACGTACGGGTGGTAGTCTTTCCCTAGATTACCTACCCTCACAACCTTGTATTACTTAAATCTAATACCTGCTGTACGTGTGTGTAGCTTATTTTTACTGTTGGAAGTGAAGTGTGGTATTGTAAATCTTGTGTATAATCTGTTTCTGCGAATATGTATGTGTAACTGTGTGTGTATATGTGTACTGATCACAATCTTAATCTAAGGCACATCCTCTCTTGAGTATACACTGAGGGTTGTAGGCAGCAACAAAAACTTGACACGAAAATAAGAAGGGAGTCAGTGATAGAACTAATGCAATGAGGAAAGGGGACAAAAATACAGGTGCTCTGTAAAAGGGTAGCGAGAAAGGAAGGAAAAAACTAGAAACTGAAGCTGAAGAAAGAAAGAAAGAAAGAAAGAAGAAAGCCCAAAAGACAGGTAACCCATCCCTCCCCCCACCCCAGGAGCCCCTGATCCATTCAGCATGTCATCTAACACACCGGAGGGCGACACATGGCACGTAAGATGTTCACGGCCCCACTACAGAACGGACGTGTTAAACCGCCTTCTGAATCCCTGAAGAAAGCTCCAATTACCAGAAGTATATACAAACCCACCCTGTTTGTATAATAACTCTGTGTTATAAAAGGTATAAAATTTTCCATGAAAATCTTACATCACTAATTAAACCTAATGATCATATGGAGGAGAGATTATTATCTTACAAACATCCTTTCAACAATTCGAAAGGATGCACCCATAATTCTCACACCTGCTCCATGAAGCTCAATCTTTAGCTACAGGTCATTAATCGGTTATTACTAGAATATAAAAGGTAAAGTAGTCAACAATCCGAAGATTGGTTTGAACACTACAGTGCTTTACTAGGCATGGTCCTGTTTGGAAGTGGTATGCCATTGCCTTCCTCCGACTCCTGAACTGACTTACCCAGCCAGTTATAGGGGGCCTACAGTTTAACGTGGGTTCCAGTATATTTCACATGAGCAATACTGCCAGAGGTGAAAGAAGTGGAAAGTGACAGATAAAAATCCCAGGACCTGTCAAGGATTGAACCCACAACCTTTGGATTTGTAGTCTGGCACTCTACCACTGTGCAACAGAGGTGCACTGGTAGAGTGCCAGACTACAAATCCAAAGGTCATAGCTTCTATCCCCGCCAGGTCCTAGGTCCTAGGATTTTTATCTGTCACTTTCCACTTCTTTCACCTCTGGCAGTATTGCTCACGTGAAAAATATCGAGTAGCACCGTGGTTCGGAGCCCACGTTAAAACTTTAGGTCCCCCTATAACTGGCTGGGTAAGTCAGTTCGTAGGTCGGAGGAAGGCAATCGCATACCACCTCCAAAGAGGACCATGCCTAGTAAAGCACTGTGGTGTTCAAACCAATCTTCAGATTGTTGATTGTTTTACTAGAGTATATCAGTATATATTTAGAGACATGAAACATTCCAGATTTCATCATAATAATTATGTCAATTATGTGTATAATCTCTGCGACACTGATAACCCAGTTAAGAATAAGAAAATGTAAGCATAAGGACAAAAAAGGTTAAAGGATAGAAAAAAGGCAATAAAGATTTGTCACACAGAAAACGAAATGGAAGGTGTTATGGCCTAAGGGCCATTCATATCGCGCGCGCCTGTATTGTGTTCCGTGGCAGGCGTGGGCCCGGCTGTGGTAGTTCCTGGCCGTGCCACAGGAGGGCACAGTCGGCCTAACAGCTGACGCGAGCTGCGCGCCGTCTGCTGGCGGGCCCAGTCAAATGGCCGACGTGTCAGCCGTGTCAATCGACAAGTGTATGCGGAACGGACAATAGCGTGCTTAGGACTAAGAGTGTTTACATCAGTGACGACGAGGATTATGGTAGCGTGGTCTTCCTGCCGCAGTCATGGCAGAACACCTTAGTGCGTTGCTGACGAATCTTCAGTCGTTACTGGAAATTTTGGCTCAACAGAATGCTTCTCTCACGGCGGCTATTGACACCTTGACTAGGGCTGTGACACAACAGGTCGGGTTGCGGTCTTCTGTGCCCGTTCCTCCGTTTCCTCCATTTGATGACTTTGCCGAGGATTGGTCCGACTACGAACAGTGTTTACGCCAACACTTCGTAGCCGTCCAGGTGTGTGATGAAGGTAAGCAAAAAGCTTATTTCCTTTTGTGGCTCTCGCCTCGTCTTTTTCGTTTGCTGGGCGATTTAGCGCCGCTTCAGACGCAGGCGTCCCTGTCCTTTCAGGATATCTGTTCTCTTTTTGCGGCGTATTTTCACCGCCACTCTCACGTGGTGTCAGCCCGCATATCTTTCTACCGCTCGCGGAAACAGCCGGGTCAGTCGTACCGTGCGTGGGCCACGGAACTGCAGGGGCTGGCCCGTTGTTGTCTGTTTCGGTCCGAACCGCACGGTGATTCGTATGCGGACTCTATGGTCCGCGATGTTTTGGTTTGTTTTGCCCCCGACCTGGACATTCGCAAGCAGGCTCTTCAATCAGATGACCCCTCATTAGCGGAGGTTTTGCGTATTGCATGCACATTTGAAGTTTCTGAGGCTGTGGGGAGTCAACTTTCCGCTTGGGGGGAGGTATCCTCAGTTGCCGATTCGGCCCAGTTATCCGCGGCGTCGGTTTCTTTGGTGGCTGTTGTTGCGTCGCCCTCCCCTCCCTCCCTTCGGACGCCGTGGCGCTCGCTTGTGTCGTATGGGCGGGGGGAAAGGCGTCGCGCGTCGCCCGCTTCAGAGAGAGAGCCGCTGTCATGTCTTTCGTGCGGAGCGTCCCATTCTCGGGAATCGTGCCCGCACAGACGGGCCACATGTAATCGTAGTGGCAAGTTCGGACACATCGCCCGAGTGTGCCACTCCTCGGCTAAGGGCCGCAAAAGGGCCTCTCCCCCTCGCGATTTCGGCGCATCGCCCACGGATATTAATAAGGTTGTTCCCGTCGGCATTCAGCCGCCGAAGTTGTTTATAGACCTCCGCATTCTGCGGAAAACTGTTATGCTTCAAGTGGACACTGGCGCGACGACATCGCTTCTCAGTGCTGCAACTCATCAAGCATTAGGCTCCCCCACTTTAAGTCCGGCGCCTCGCGCGTTGGTTGGCTACGGCGGCCACCCTATTCCACTATTGGGGTCGTTTGTCGCCGAAGCTACATATCAGAATGTTAGCCGCGCGGTCCCGTTTGTGGTAGTAAACAGTGCAACAGCTACGAATATTTTTGGCCTCGACGCTTTCCATGCTTTTGGCTTTTCTATTACCGATTCTGTCTGCTTGGTTTCCAATCAAATTCCGTACGAGAGTCTCAAGCAGCTACGCGCGGAGTTCTCATCCTTGTTTGCGCCGGGTCTTGGGTGTGATCAGAATTTTCGGGCCACTATTACACTTAAAAATACGGCTCGCCCTGTCTTCTGTCGGGCTTGGCCTCTCCCGATCGCCCTCCGTGGCGCTGTTAAATCAGAATTAGATCGCCTGACGGCGGAAGGTATTTTGCGTCCTGTCACAGCAAGCGAGTGGGCCTCCCCTCTCGTTGTCATACACAAGCCCTCGGGGGCCCTGCGCTTATGTGGCGACTTTAAGAAGACTGTAAATTCTCAATCCGTCATTGATTCTTTTCCCATGCCTCGCCCAGCGGAGTTGATAGATCGGTTGTCTGGGGGCCAGTATTTTTCGAAAATAGATCTGGCAGAGGCTTATCTCCAGTTACCTTTAGACGATGCCTCCAAGCAGGTGCTGGTGATTTCTATGCCTTTTGGCCTCTATCAATATCAGAGATTGCCATTCGGGGTGGCCAGTGCCCCCGCGATCTTTCAGCGTTTTTTGGAGCAGTTGCTAGCACCGGTCCCCTGTTGCATGAACTACATGGATGATATTGTGGTGACGGGATCCACAGCTGCTGACCATATTGCCAACCTCCGTTCATTGTTTTCCGTTCTGTAGGGGGCTGGCCTCTGCTGTAATTTCCAGAAATCTTCTTTCTTCCAACCGACTATCGAGTACTTGGGCTACGAGGTATCCAAGTCGGGGGTACGTCCCGTGGCAGAGCACGTGCGGGCGGTCGCAGATATTCCCCGTCCTTCTTCAGTTCACGAACTTCAAGTATTCCTGGGCAAGATCGCCTATTACCATCGCTTCCTCCCGCAGGCAGCCACAGTGGCTCACCCCCTGCATCAACTGCTACGTAAAGGTGTCCCGTTCCACTGGTCTCCTGCATGCGAGCGAGCTTTTCAGTCACCGAAAAGGGCCCTCCTGGAGGCTCCATGCCTCACTGCATACACCCCGGGGGTCCCTCTTGTGATGGCAGCAGACGCCTCCCAGCATGGTGTGGGAGCGGTGCTGGCACATCGGTTTCCCGATGGGTCAGAGCACCCGTTGGCGTTTGCATCTAAAACTCTTACGGATGCACAGCGCCGGTATTCCCAGGTGGACAAGGAGGCCCTAGCCATCATTTTTGCTTTAAAAAAAATTTACGTTTATCTCTATGGGTCAAAGTTCACGCTTTACACGGACCACCGCCCATTAGTGTTGTTGTTCCACCCGTCAGTGGCTCTTCCGGACAAGGCAGCCCATCGTCTTCAACACTGGGCCTTGTACCTCTCTCGTTTCCATTACGAGATACAGTACCGCTCGACGTCTCATCACGCCAATGCCGACTCCCTATCGCTCCTCCCGGTAGGCCCTGATCCAGTCTTCGATGCTGAAGAGCTTTTGTGTTTTGCAGTTGACGAGTCGGCTAAAGAGGTAGTCTCCGGTTTTCCTATCAATAGCTCACGGATCGCGGAGGCTACCGCGGCTGACCCGGTACTCCGGGTCGTCCTTAAACGGGTGAGGCAAGGCTGGTCGGAGCAGCAGACCCTCTCCACAATTATTATGCTATTCGGCACCACCTTAGCACCTACGAGGGTGTTTTACTTCTGCCCACAGAAGACGGTTCCCATGGAGTGGTGGTTCCAGTGTCGTTGCGCCACCGGATTCTCGGTCTTCTCCATCGGGACCACTGGGGCGTCTCTCGCACGAAGATGCTGGCCCGCCGACATGTATATTGGCCGGGTATAGATGGGGAGATCACTCGCCTCATTGCAGGATGCTCTTCTTGTGCATCCCAACAAGCGGCTCCTCGCTCATCTCTCTCTCCATGGCCCACTCCGTCTGCACCTTGGGAACGACTCCATGTCGATTTTGCAGGGCCCTTCTTAGATAGCTACTGGCTTTGCGTCCTTGACGCATACTCCAACTTCCCGTTCATTGTTCGCCTGACCTCCACGTCCGCGGAAGTTACCACACGTTCCCTGTTAAAGATATTTTCTATTGAGGGTCTCCCGGCCGCACTGGTGACAGATAACGGGCCACAGTTTACTTCACAACACTTTCACGATTTTTGTTCTACCCATGGGATCCAACATGTCCTGGCCCCACTGTTCCACCCACAGTCCAATGGGGCAGTGGAGAGGTTCGTCCGCACTTTCACGACGCAAATGCGCAAGTATGTGGCACATCTTTCAGTGGAGGATGCCCTCCTTCGATTCCTGACATCTTATCGGTCCACTCCGGCAGGTCAGCAGAGCCCCTCAGAGCTCCTTCACGGTCGCCCTCATAGGACACTGTTATCCCTTGTGCATCCAGGCCCTCCCACACCTCTTCTTCATCCTTGGTCACGTTTTCCCCCAGGCTAGGCAGTCTGGGCTCGAGGCTACAGCCGCCATCCTCGTTGGGTCCCGGCCGTGGTCGTTCAGGAGCGTGGCCGACGTGAGGTCCGTTCTCCTACCGGGGTCCTCACCTGCCACCACAATCAGCTGCGGGTCCGCCACTCTCCTCAAACACCTACGGTCTCTTCCTCCTTGTCCAGGTCCAGCCCCCCTCTGTTGCGGGTACCATCAGGGGACAGTTCTCTACCGACTTCCGTTCCGTGGGCATTGGCTGCGGGGCAAGGGGCTTTCCCATCGCCGTCGGGGTCCGGGGCCCGCTCCCCCGCCGCAGTCCCGGCGGCCAGCTACAAGGAGTGGACAGCTCCGGTAGCCGGTAGAGGGGGCACCTTGCAGCCGGACGACGGAGGCCCCGAGTTTCCAATGGAGGAGCCACAGGAGGGAGGAATGGAGGACCCACCGCCATCGCCAGTGCTGGGAGCAGCAAGACAGCGCTCGCGTGGGCGAACCCCTCGTCGCTCAAAGGGGTTCCGCCCGTACGAGGTGGTTCCAGCTAGGGAGTGGATGGAGCCGCCAGACGATCGGATGGAGGTGGAAGAGTCCCAGCAGCCAGACCTCTGCACTGCCGTTCAGGGGTCCGGCTCCTCACCCCAAGGGGGGAGGGATGTTATGGCCTAAGGGCCATTCATATCGCGCGTGCCTGTATTGTGTTCCATGGCAGGGGCGGGCCCGGCCGTGGTAGTTCCCAGCCGTGCCACAGGAGGGCACGGTCGGCCTAACAGCTGACACGAGCTGCGCGCCGTCTGCTGGCGGGCCCCGTCAAACGGCCGACGTGTCAGCCGTGTCAATCGACAAGTGTACGCGGAACGGACAATAGCGTGTTTAGGACTAAGAGTGTTTACATCAGAAGGAATAGGACAAATGACTGGCTACCTGGGCATCGTCAATAAGGTTTAATAATATTTATGTTATATAATCTTTTGTCTGCTTTTGTATCAGGTTCTTGCAGATACACAGCTCTAGGATGCGGTATATCAATGATCTTGTATGGACCATACCATTTGTGAAAAAAACATGTTTGTTATTTCATGCTGGAGTTAATTAAGCTGAAAGTTTTTTACCAATCTAAAATAACCTACCTTATATTCTGGAGTGACCGCTTGGTCACCGCTTGGTTGGTGAAGTCAGTTTTGTGCTGCCTTTTCTAGGGAAACATTTACTTTCTCTATTAATTGTTGACCATTGTTTATTGATGTAGATGGCCACGTAAAATACTTCAACAAAGGCTCTCCAACAACTTTCGATGTAATATTTCTAAAGGTGTCAGACCCGTAGATAAATGTGGTAACTCATTTAGTAATACTTGGAATTCCGGTATTAAGTCAGCCCACATTGTGTGTTTTTGTGAACAATATGTCCAACAAAGCTGTGAAATTTCTTTCATAATGCTTTCTGCAGGGTGGGACGGGGGATTATACTTAGAAATAGCCACATGTCTAATTCCATGCCAGTTTAAAAACTCCTTAAACTCCTGACTACTAAATTGTAGTCCATTATCACTTAAAATTTTCTTGGGAATTCCTATGTCTGTGAAATATTCCTTCAGACATTTTATGACCAATTTTGATGTTAGTCTCTTTATTGGGTATAAGGGGAAACTACAGTCGTTACTTTTCCCGAGAATATGCAGCTATACTGTATGAACATATGATGATGGCATCATCTTGGGTAAAATATTCCGGAGGTAAAATAGTCCCCCATTCGGATCTCTGGGTGGGGACTACTCAGGAGGATGTGATCATCAGGAAATACAGCACTGGCATTCTACGGATCGGAGCGTGGAATGTTAGATCCCTTAATCAGGTAGGGAAGCTAGAAAATTTAAAAATAGAAATGGATAGGTTGAAGTTAGATATAGTGGGGATTAGTGAAGTTCGGTGGAAAGACGAACAAGATTTCTGGTCAGGTGACTACAGGATTATAAATACAAAATCAGTTGGGGGTATTACAGGAGTACGTCTGATAATGAATAAGAAAATAGGAATGCGGGTAAACTACTATGACCACCACCGTGATCGCATTATCATTGTCAAGATAGATACGAAGCCAACACTGACAACAGTAGTACAGGTTTATATGCCAACTAGCTCTGCTGATGATGAGGAGATAGAAGAAATATATGAGGAGCTAAAGGAAATTTTTGAGACAATTAAGGGAGAGGAAAACTTAATTGTTATGGGAGACTGGAATTCGGTAGTAGGACAAGGAAGGGAAAGGAAGATAGTAGGTGATATGGTCTGGGCAAAAGGAATGAAAGAGGGAGCCGCCTGGTAGAATTTTGCACGGAACATAATTTAGTTACAACAAACACCTGGTTTAAGAATCACAAAAGAAGGTTGTATACGTGGAAAAGACCAGGAGACACCGGGAGATACCAGATAGATTTTATAATGGTAAGACATAGATTTCGGAACCAGGTTTTAAAGTGTAAGACATACCCAGGGGCAGATATAGACTCTGACCATAACTTGTTGGTTATGAACTGTAGGCTGAAACTGAAGAAACTACAAAAAGGTAGGAAAATAAGGAGATGGGACCTGGATAAATTGAAGGAACCTGAAGTTCTTAAGAATTTCAGAGGGAGCTTTAGGCAACAATTGACAGAAACAGGGGAAAATAAAACAGTAGAGGAGGAATGGGTAAAATTGAGAGATGAAATAGTGAAGGTAGCAGAGGACAAAATAAGTAGGAAGGAAAGACCTACAAAAAATCCTTGGATATCACAGGGGATACTAAATTTAATAGATGAAAGGAGAAAATATAAAAATGCAGTAAATGAAACAGGCAAAATGGAGTAGAGACGACTAAGAAATGAGATTGACAGGAAGTGCAAAATGGCTAAGCAGGAGTGGCTAGACGGCAAATGCAAGGATGTAGAAGAATGTATAAATAGGGGAAAAATAGATATAGCCTACAGGAAAATAAAAGAAACATTTGGAGATAAGAAAAACAGCTCTATGAATATCAAGGACACTGATGGAAAACCAGTTCTCAGCAGAGAAGGGAAAGCTGAAAGGTGGAAAGTGTATATAGAGGGGCTCTACAAAGGAAATGAACTTCGAGACAATATTATAGGAAGGGAAGAGGATGTAGATGAAGATGAAATAGGAGATACTGTACTGAGAGATGAATATGACAGAGCACTGAAAGACCTAAGTCTAAACAAGGCCTCTGGGGTAGATGATATTCCCTCAGAGCTACTGAAGTCTCTGGGAGAACCAGCCATGACAAAATTGTTTTGTTTCACATGGTGTGTAAGATGTATGAGACAGGTGAAGTACCCTCAGACTTTAAGAAAAATGTTATAATCCCTATTCCAAAGAAAGCAGGTGCAGACAGGTGTTAGAACTACAGAACTATCAGTTTAATAAGTCATGGTTGCAAAATATTGACACAAATTATTTACAGAAGGATGGAAAAGCTGGTAGAAGTCGACCTCGGGGAAGATCAGTTTGGGTTCAGAAGAAATGTGGGAACACGGGAGGCAATACTCACTTTACGGCTTATCCTACAAGATAGATTAAGAAAAGACAAACCCACATTTCTAGCTTTTGTAGATTTGGAGAAGGCTTTTGACAGTGTTGATTGGAATAAACTATTTCAATTTCTGAAGCAAGCAGGAGTAAAATATAGGGAGCGTAAGGTTATTTACAACTTCTACAAAAACCAGACAGTGGTTGTCAGAGTTGAAGGGCATGGAAGGGACGCAGTGGTTGGAAAGGGAGTAAGACAGGGTTGTAGCCTTTCTCCAATGTTATTCAATTTGTACATTGAGCATGCTATAAAAGAAAGCAAGGAGAAATTTGGAGAAGGAATTAAAGTTCAGGGCAAAGAATTAAAAACATTGCGTTTTGCCGACGACATAGTAATTCTGTCAGATACAGCAAAGGACCTGGAAGAGCAATTGAACGGAATGGACAGTGTGCTGAAAGATGCATATAAGATGAAGATTAACAAGAGCAAAACTAGGGCAATGGAGTGCAGTCTAAGAAAATCAGGTGATGCTGAAGGAAGCATGGACGATAAACAGTGCAGACAGGAAGAGGATTGAGGCTTTTGAAATGTGGTGCTACAGAAGAATGCTGAAGATTAGGTGGGTGGATCACGTAACTAATGAGGAGGTACTGAACAGAATTGAGGAGAAAAGAAATTTCTGGCATACCTTGACTAAAAGAAGGGATAGATTGGTAGGACACATTCTTAGACATCAAGGAATTGTGAATTTAGTGTTGGAGGGGAGTGTGTGGGGTAAAAACCGCAGAGGAAGACCAAGAGATGGATACAGTAAACAGATTCAGACAGATGTAGGTTGCCGTTCTTATGTGGAGATGAAGAGGCTTGCTCAGGATAGGGTATTGTGGAGAGCTGCATCAAACGAGTCTCCGGACTGAAGACCACAACAATAACAACAACAACAATCTTACATACTTGGACCAGCATTCTACAGCTACAAAAATATGATCTACTCCTCCCCTGCTTGATGGTAGTTGGTATAAGTCACACGCAGTGATATCATTTAAAAATTTTGGGATAATAGGGTATAACAAATACCTAGTATGTCATGTGTTGTCTTTTACTTTCTGACATAGCACACACGTTCTAAAATTTCATATCACTTTATGGCTGAGATTTTTAGAATCATAAAATTTATTCATATGCTTAATACACTTGCATATTCCAAAATGTCTATAACCTTCATGGATATACCAAATTAGGTCTTTCTGTACTGTTCTGGAAATACATAATCTTCAGTGTTTTGTATTTGGATCTTTACACCAAAATAACGCTCCATTTATAATTTCATTCGATTCCATTTGTCCGAATGGAAAAACTTGTGGAATCCGACCTCAGGGAAGATCAGTTTGGATTTAGGAGAAATGTTGGAACACGAGAGGCAATACTCACATTACGACTTATCTTAGAAGATAGGCTAAGGAAAGGGAAACCCACGTTTTTAGCGTTTTTCGATTTGGAGGAAGCTTTTGATAATGTCGACTGGCATACACTCTTCCAAATTCTGAAGGCATCAGGGGTAAAATATAGGGAGCGAAGAGTTATATTCAACCTATACAAAAACCAGACAGCGGTTATTAGAGTCGAAGGGCAAGAAAGGGATGCAGAGGTTGGGAAGGGAGTAATACAAGGTTGTAGCCTTTCTCCAATGTTCTTCAATCTGTACATTGAGCAGGCAGTGAAGGAGTGGAAGGAGAAATATGGAGAGGGCATTAAAGTGCAGGGAGAAGAAATAAAAACATTGCAGTTTGCTGATGACATAGTAATTTTGTCAGAGACCACAAAAGTTCTGGAAGAGCAATTGAATGGGATGGACAGTGTCTTGAAAGGAAGATATAAGATGAACATTAACAAGAGTAAAACAAAAGAAATGGAATGCAATGTCAGAAAATCAGGCAATGCTGAAGGAATTAGATAAGGTAATGAGACAATAAAAGTAGTAGATGAATTTAGTTATTTGTGTAGCAAGATAACTTCTGATGGCCGAAGTAAAGAAGATATAAAATGCAGAATGGCTATGGGAAGAAAAGCGTTTCTAAAGAAGCGAAAATTGTTAACATCCAATATTACTTTAAATGTCAGGAAGTCCTTTCTGAAAGCATTTGTCTGGAGTGTTGCATTGTATGGGAGATAAACGTGGACAATAATGAGTTCAGATAAAAAGATGATTGAAGCTTTTGAAATGTGGTGTTACAGACAAATGATGAAAATTAGATGGCTGGGTCAAGTAACTAATGAGGAGATGCTTAACTGAATCGGGACAAAAAGTAGTTTCTGGCATATCCTGACTAAGAGAAGGGATAGATTGGTTGGACACATTCCGAGACATCAAGGAATTGTCAACTTAGCATTAGAAGGAAGCATGTGGGGTAAAAATCATAGAGGGAGACCAAGGGACGAATATAGTAAGCAGATTCAAAAAGATGTAGGTTGCCGAACGTATTATCAGATGAAGAGACTTGCACAGGACAGGGTAGCATGGAGAGCTGCATCAAACCTGTGTCGGACTGAAGACCACAACAACAACTATAATTTCATAATGGGTCCCAACCCCTTTCACACTTTCAACAAATTTGTTTTTAAAGAAATTATTATCTCTAATCTCTATACGGATCCTGTTGGCTAACACTCGTTCCTTGTTGTCAGCAAAACTAACTTTCAAAAAATTAATCCCAAACAATATTCCTTTACTTTCAGGAAAAGGGAGGTGAGGGAGGCAAGAGAGACCATCTGGGAAAACGTTTCTCGTTCCCTGTATATATAAAATTTCTATATGAAAGTTTTGGAGAAAAAGCATCTATCTCATTAAGTGGCTATGCAGTAAACGACTTTCCATTACAAAAGAAAGGGCTTGATGGTTGATATAGATTGTAAGTTTAAGAGTCCCAAATTAAATTTTGAAATCTCTCTACACTCCACACTACAGTTAATAATTCTTTCTTGGTTGTTGTATAATTATTTTCGTGTATGTTTAAACACTTACTAGCGAAAGCTATGGTTTTATGTTCGCCTAATTCAGGATTTCAGGATCCTTTGAAAAGTTCCGCAGCAATGCCATACGAGGAGGCGTCGCTTGCAAGTTTAAAAGGGAGATTCATGTTCGGATGTTGCAGAATTGAATAATTGACAAGTTCATCTTTAACCTCCTGAAAAGCTTTCTCTGTGTTCTCAACCCATTACTATTTTGTGTTTTACTTTAATAGATTCCTTAGACAAGGGTTATTTAGTACTTGCCCTTGGACATGTCGGCTATTAAATCCTACAATTACTAAAAAAAATAACGTTCAACTGTTTAACTGTACAGGACACAGGGCAATTTTTATTGCTTCAACCCACTTGGGAACTGATCTGATTTCACGTATCCCTACATAGTATCGTAAAAACTTAAGTTCGTCTCTACCGAAACGAGACTTACTTAATTTCACAGTAATTCACTTCTCCACAAATTTTGATAAAGTTTTTTCAAGTAATGTACAATATTCTTCCCATGTCCTAGAGATCAATAATGTCAAAAATGTTCAAATGTTTGTAGAACTTATGGGACTTAACTACGGGGTCATCAGTCCCTCAGCTTACAAACTACTTATGTACTAGCTAAGACTAAGTACGGTACAAATATCCATGCCTGAGGGGGGATTCGAACCCCCGACCATAGTGGCCGTGAGTGGAGCGCCTCAGTCCCCGTCGGCCACCGCGGCCGGCCAATAATGTCATATTCATAAATGATAGTTGACTCAAAAGATCTCTCCCTAATGCGGCGTCTGAAGCTCTTATAAATACGGATATTGAAATGTTCAATCCAAAAGGTAATACTTTATATTGATACGCTTTACCCTCAAACAAAAAGCTGTATATTTTCTAGATTCAGGGTGTATTTGTACTTAATGATAGCCAGAAGTGAGGTCAAAAGAACTAAAATAGTGAGCATTCTCAAACTTAGTTAATAGGTCTTCAATACTACATGGTCTGTCTCTTTGGTCTTGATATGGTTGTTCAAAGTTCTAGCATCTAAAACAATTCTAATACTCCCACAGGATTTACGTACACACAACAGGGGATTGTTAAAAATGCTATTACTTCCTTCTATTACTCCGCTATCTATCATTATGTAAATTTCCAATTGAACACTTTTTCTTAAATTTAATGGTATCGGATATGGTTTACAGAAAAATGTCTTCTTGTCTTTCATTTTAAATTTACAAATTTAACCTCCCAAAGAACCTGGTTTGTTTGCAAAGACCTCATTATACCTATTTAAGATGTCATACAATTGTTCGTTTCAATCAGGTGTTAAGTCATCAGAATCATAAGCTTTAAGACGTAATTCGTCACTTGATGCTAATTCTGATGCCGCGTCCACACGCTTGGCAAACTTCGACAAGCCAGCACAAATTCAAACGTGTGGATAGGGTAACCACCCCCATTGTAAAACCTGCCCTATGCATCCACCACCACTTACTCCAGTCCCGTAACCCAGAAAGGTGTACACAATCAAGGGCAGAGCCACTTGCGATAGTACTCACGTGATTTACCAACTGACATGTCTGCACTGTGAAGCGTTGTCAATAGCACTCATCACTGTGTGCTTCGCAAGAACAAATACATGTTGACTGTGTGTCCATGGATTGTTCTCTTTGAGGTAGTTCATAATGTTTGAGGAAAGTTACTTGTTCCAAAATCCTGCTGCAAATCATCTTCAGTGATACAGGCCTGTAATTTTTGGATCACTCCTATTACCTTTCTTGAATATTGAAGTGACCAGTGCAACTTTCCAGTCTTTGAATACAGATCGCTGAGCGAACATTTTTATGGTGCTATTGCATCTTCATACTCTGAAAGGAACTTTGCTTTTGTTAAGTTGTTTAAGTTGCTCAGCGATGGATGCTAGTTCAGTCTGCGCGGCCCTTTTTGCATTGCTCTGTCGTTGTTCCAGCCTGGTTTGTCATGAAGTTCTGGACCTATCTGATCTGATGTCCACTCTTGATGTTTTTTAATTCTTCTTCATATCAGAAGTAACCTTTTTAATGTTTTTACCTATGACCAGTTAGTATTTTACGTTTTATTTTGCGGTTGCTATGAGCAATGACCAAGTTTCCCTCAGAGATTTATTTAAGGAATTTTCCCTATCAGAGAAAAAGTTTTTATTCCAATTTTTCTCACGATTTCTTCTCACTCTCTCTGTGTTTCTTTCCCGGTCGCCCAGCTTTTCTCAGTTTGAGTCCTATCGCACTGTTGCCATATAATATTGTGTGACCGTGATCTTGTCTTCTTTAGACCCACCACATAATTTCTGTAGAATTCTTAAGATGTACTTCCAAGACAGTAGTCCATATACCAGAGGACCAGCTATGCTGTTCCTCCATACTTCGATGTACTCTTCTCGATTGTAAAGTCAGAATTCTTCTTCTTACTAAATTTACTATATAAAAATGTTATAGAGGAAAAATTCCTAACAGGAAAAATATACGTAAAAAATAGATAAGGTACACTTACCAGGCGAAGGGGCACAGGCAGTAATAGCAACAAATAAACACACAGACACAGACACACACACACACACACACACAAATGCTAGCTTTCGCAGCCTAGCTGCTTCATCAGGCAGAAGGGAAGGAGAGGGAAAAGGAAATGATGAGGGTTTTAAGGAAGGGGGTAAGGAGCCATTCCAATCCCGGGACAGGAAAGACTTACCTTGGGGGAAAAATTGGAAGGTAAATAAATGCACATACACCCACACATTTACACAGACACAAGTACACTTAGGCAGACATACTGTAGAACTGTAGAAAGCAAAGAAGTTAGAAGTTAGACAGAGATGCCACTTGAGGCAGAGGCTCTGTCCAGAGAACCAAGGCAAAGATGTTAAGATGGTGGGTGGGAATTCGAATTTAGCGGAGGTTGAGACCAGGTGGGCAACGGGAAGAGAGAATATGCTGAAGGGCTAGTTCCCATCTCCGGAGTTCTGAAGGATTGGTGTCAGTGGGAAGTATCCAGATAACCCGGACGGTGTAGCACTGTGCCAAGATGTGCTGGCCATGCACCAAGGCATGTTTAGCCACAGGGTGATCCTCGTTACCAACAAACACTGTCTGCCTGTGTCCATTCATGCGAATGGACAGTTTGTTGCTGGTCATTCCCACATAGAACGCTTCACAGTGCAGGCATGTCAGTTGGTAGATCACGTGGGTACTATCGCAAGTGGCTCTGCCTTTGATCGTGTACACCTTCCGGGTTACGGGACTGGAGTAAGTGGTGGTGGAAGGGTGCATAGGGCAGGTTTTACAACGGGGGCGGTTACAAGGGTAGGAGCCAGAAGGTAGGGAAGGTGGTTTGGGGATTTCATAGGGGTGGACTAGGAGGTTACGGAGGTTAGGTGGGCGGCGGAAAGACACTCTCGGTGGAGTAGGAAGGATGTCATGAAGGATGGATCTCATTTCGGGGCAGGATTTTAGGAAGTCGTATCCTTGCTGGAGAGCCACATTCAGAGTCCGTTCCAGTCCCGGAAAGTATCCGGTGACAAGAGAGGCACTTCTGGGGTTTTGTGGAAGGTTCTTAAATTGGGGAGATGAGGAAGTGGCTCTGGCAATTTGCTTCTGTACCAGACCAGGAGGATAGCTGCGGGATGTGAAGGCTGTTATCAGGTTATTGGTGTATTGGTTCAGGGCTTCAGGACTGGAGCAGACTCGTTTGCCACGGAGACCTAAGCTGTAGGGAAGGGAACGTTTGATGTGGAAAGGATGGCAGCTGTCATAATGCAGGTACTGTTGTTTATTGGTAGGTTTGATGTGGACGGATGTGTGTAGTTGGCCGTTGGATAGATGGAGGTCGACATCGAGGAAAGTGGCATGGGATTTGGAATAGGACCAGGTGAATTTGATGGGACCAAAGGAGTTGAGGTTGGAGAGGAAATTCTGGAGTTCTTCTTCACTGTGAGTCCAGATCATGAAGATGTCGTCAATGAATCTATACCACACTTTGGGTTGACAGGCTTGGGTGTCCAGGAAGGCTTCCTCTAAGCGTCCCATAAATAAGTTCGCGTACGAGGGGGCCATCCTGGTCCCCATGGCTGTTCCCTTTAGTTGTTGGTATGTCCGGCCCTCAAAAGTGAAGAAGTTGTGGGTTAGGATGAAGCTGGCTAGGGTATTAAGGAAAGAGGTTTTAGGTAAGGAAGTGGGTGGTCGGCGTGAAAGGAAATATTCCATCGCAGCGAGGCCCTGGGCATGTGGGATATTAGTGTATAAGGAAGTGGCATCGATGGTTACAAGGATGGTTTCAGGAGGTAACAGGGTGGGTAACTGGGTAACCATCGATGCCACTTCCTTATACGCTAATATCCCACATGCCCAGGGCCTCGCTGCGATGGAATATTTCCTTTCACGCCGACCACCCACTTCTTTACCTAAAACCTCTTTCCTTAATACCCTAGCCAGCTTCATCCTAACCCACAACTTCTTCACTTTTGAGGGCCGGACATACCAACAACTAAAGGGAACAGCCATGGGGACCAGGATGGCCCCCTCGTACGCGAACTTATTTATGGGACGCTTAGAGGAAGCCTTCCTGGACACCCAAGCCTGTCAACCCAAAGTGTGGTATAGATTCATTGACGACATCTTCATGATCTGGACTCACAGTGAAGAAGAACTCCAGAATTTCCTCTCCAACCTCAACTCCTTTGGTCCCATCAAATTCACCTGGTCCTATTCCAAATCCCATGCCACTTTCCTCGATGTCGACCTCCATCTATCCAACGGCCAACTACACACATCCGTCCACATCAAACCTACCAATAAACAACAGTACCTGCATTATGACAGCTGCCATCCTTTCCACATCAAACGTTCCCTTCCCTACAGCTTAGGTCTCCGTGGCAAACGAGTCTGCTCCAGTCCTGAAGCCCTGAACCAATACACCAATAACCTGATAACAGCCTTCACATCCCGCAGCTATCCTCCTGGTCTGGTACAGAAGCAAATTGCCAGAGCCACTTCCTCATCTCCCCAATTTAAGAACCTTCCACAAAACCCCAGAAGTGCCTCTCTTGTCACCGGATACTTTCCGGGACTGGAACGGACTCTGAATGTGGCTCTCCAGCAAGGATACGACTTCCTAAAATCCTGCCCCGAAATGAGATCCATCCTTCATGACATCCTTCCTACTCCACCGAGAGTGTCTTTCCGCCGCCCACCTAACCTCCGTAACCTCCTAGTCCACCCCTATGAAATCCCCAAACCACCTTCCCTACCTTCTGGCTCCTACCCTTGTAACCGCCCCCGTTGTAAAACCTGCCCTATGCACCCTTCCACCACCACTTACTCCAGTCCCGTAACCCGGAAGGTGTACACGATCAAAGGCAGAGCCACTTGCGATAGTACCCACGTGATCTACCAACTGACATGCCTGCACTGTGAAGCGTTCTATGTGGGAATGACCAGCAACAAACTGTCCATTCGCATGAATGGACACAGGCAGACAGTGTTTGTTGGTAACGAGGATCACCCTGTGGCTAAACATGCCTTGGTGCATGGCCAGCACATCTTGGCACAGTGCTACACCGTCCGGGTTATCTGGATACTTCCCACTGACACCAATCCTTCAGAACTCCGGAGATGGGAACTAGCCCTTCAGCATATTCTCTCTTCCCGTTGCCCACCTGGTCTCAACCTCCGCTAAATTCGAATTCCCACCCACCATCTTAACATCTTTGCCTTGGTTCTCTGGACAGAGCCTCTGCCTCAAGTGGCATCTCTGTCTAACTTCTAACTTCTTTGCTTTCTACAGTTCTACAGTATGTCTGCCTAAGTGTACTTGTGTCTGTGTAAATGTGTGGGTGTATGTGCATTTATTTACCTTCCAATTTTTCCCCCAAGGTAAGTCTTTCCTGTCCCGGGATTGGAATGGCTCCTTACCCCCTTCCTTAAAACCCTCATCATTTCCTTTTCCCTCTCCTTCCCTTCTGCCTGATGAAGCAGCTAGGCTGCGAAAGCTAGCATTTGTGTGTGTGTGTGTGTCTGTGTCTGTGTCTGTGTGTTTATTTGTTGCTATTACTGCCTGTGCCCCTTCGCCTGGTAAGTGTACCTTATCTATTTTTTACGTATATTTTTACTATATAAAAAGAGAGAGAACTGCTTCTTAATCTGCAGGCATAAACTACTAAATAACAGTAACCCACAAAGTCAGTTGAATGAAATACAATGGGATTTATTTCCCACAAGTAAAGTTAGACACTTTATACATCCGTGTCTTAGTATGAACTTCTACAGAATCTAACAGTAATGACAAAAGCCAATTAACTTAACATAGAAATTATAACATAAAGATTCCAGGATTTTATCCTGCTTCAATATTCAGCGTCTATGATTCAATTACATTGGCTGCCACTTACTACTGACAGGATGCCCAATACCTAAACAGAAAAGAGAACTGAGGCAGTATTTGACCTCTCACCTGCTAATTATCTTTTGGTCATCTGGCATCGATACAGGCATATATGTAGTGTAAATGGTTACAGTACAATATATAATTAATTAATTATGGAAATTCTCCACAGAAGTCATAATTTATACTTCAGAAGAGACAGAATGGCTGGCTAGTACTTACATTTGTGCTGTACCACCGATAGTCACACAGGAAAAGAAAAAAAAATGACAAGCTTTCAGAACAGGGTTCCTTCATCAGGTGGAGAGAAGGAAAGAAAAGAGGAATGGGAACAGAAGGGGAAGGTAATTCACAACCTAGGGCATGATGATGATTACGGATTGTGGAAGTCATAGATACAGTACTAATATACAGTACAGAGATATTAATATACAGTGTCTCTGACTTCCACAATCCTTATACGTCATCATCATGACCTATAATTATGTAAATACTATATAGTCTTATTTCTGAATGCTTTGAGAATCCTATGAAAATTGATTTTTCCTTGTTGCTTTATCATGCCCCTTGATAAGGAGGATCTGAGGATAGAATGACATAAGAAATATATTTAAAAATAATGAAACTTTATTTTGTAAACTAATTGGATAGTACACAAACCATATATGTAACATTTTTCATACAGACACATAAAAAACTCTCATAGCTCTCATTATTGTTCTGAGATTTTCACATATATAAAAACACTAGATTCCATTAGTACCTAATTTTTAAAAAAAGGAGCTTTCTCTCAGAGCTTGCGGAGATCCAGAACAAAGACCTGAAAAGAAACAAAAGTTTTGTCAGTCCAAGCTTTCTTCTTATAAGCAGAGACATAAAGTTAGGCAAAGTATGTCATTTAAAGAATTATTTTAGTCACAGTATTTAGATCCATTTCCTGTATTTCTTCTATTACATCAACAAATAAGTGACTTTTGAATCCTTCTATGCAGAGGGATGCTTGATCCAAATGTATATTATTAACATGTGTTACCTACCAGTGAAAGAGCAAAACTCTATGGAAAATATGCAATGTCTAGTAAAATTTTCTCTGCAAATCACCATTTTGGAGAACTATTTTGGTGGAAATTAGCAGTAATCTATCATGAGCATGCCTCTTCATCTCCTCATAACAACCATCCACATCCATTTGAATCTGATTACTGTATTCGTCTCTTGGTCTCCCTCTGTGATTTTTAGCCCACTCACTTCCCTCCAATGTTAAATTTATGATTTCTTGATGTCTAAGAATGTGTCCTACTAATTTGTAGCTTCTTTTAGTCAAGGTATGCCAAAAAATCCTTTTCACCCCAATTCTGTTCCGTACCTCCTCATTAGTTATGCAAGCTACCCACACTTAATCTTCAGCATTCTTCGGTAGCACCACATCTCAGAAGCCTCTACTCTCATCCTGTCTGAACTCTTTACATCCATGCCACTCCCATACAAAGTAACACTCTATACAAATGCCCCCAGAAAAGACTTCCTTACACTTAAATTAATATTTGATGTTAACAAATTTCTCTTTTTAAAAAACAGTTTTCTTCCTATTTTTCAAAAGAAATAGATTGGCTGTACCACTGATAGCT
The DNA here is from genome assembly GCA_026315105.1 of Locusta migratoria. Lineage (NCBI taxonomy): Eukaryota > Metazoa > Arthropoda > Insecta > Orthoptera > Acrididae > Locusta > Locusta migratoria. The sequence goes on from CM048745.1 coordinate 44,298,141, forward strand.
ACACACAGAAAGAAAAAAAAGATGAAAATAAAACAAGTTTTCAGAACAGGGTTCCTTCTTCAGGTAAGAGAGAAGGGAAGAAAAAAGGAACGGGAAAGGAAGGGGAAGGTACAGCAAAAAGGTAAGAACTGCCCAGCCAATCTATCCTTTTGAAAAATAACTTTTCTTCCTATTGCCATTCTGTATTTTATATCCTCTGTATTGTGACCACTGCATGTTATTTTACTGCTCAAGTAACAAATGTCATCTATCACCTTTATTGTTTCTTCAGCATTACCTTATTTTTTATTTTAATTAATTATTTTTACTGCATTCCATTACCCTTGTTTTTCTCTTACTAAAGTTCATCTTATGTGCTCCTTGAACACAATGTCCATTCCATTCAATTGTTCTTCCAGTTCCTTTTCTGCATCTGACAGAATTGCAATATCGTCACCTCCAGTGATGGAGAGGCTTGACAAGATGGTTGTGTGTGTATAGTTGTCTGAGTGATTGTGTGTATGTATGTGTTTCCTTTTCTGATAAAGGCCATGGCCAAAAATTTAATTTGTGTGACTGTGATTGTCTATTTTTCGTGACTGTCAGCAGCTCAGCAAGCCTCTTTACAGGAGTCGTCATCTATCCTTGTAGTGGGACAGATTACTGACTCTGCTACTACCTTATGTCAGCTCAGTTTCACAGGTTATTAATCTTATGTTTATGTTGATTAATGATTTCAAATGTTAATACTTTATGTTAGGTGATTATTAAGAAAGGTTTGAGTGTTCCTGTTTTATGTGCTGTGACAGTGATTCAACCTACGAGAGCAATATCTTCACCGCTGAGCTCAACGAGTAAACATCAGGCCACTTCAGTCACAGGTTGACGGCGACGAGGCAGGAACATGCTGGTCTCTGCAGTTGTCGCCAAAAAATGTTATTTCTATTTACATTATTAACCAAATGAATTTGTAAAACTGAAATGAATAAAAAATTAGTTTTTGTTTAGTTCTTGCCGAGTGATGACCTGTATATTGTAAGATCAATAAAAATGATATAACGTCTTGAAATTTAATAATGTGTTGAAGATTATTCTTTCAATCTTTCACAAAATTTGCAACAAATATTTAAAGTGATGTTATTTGAAATATTATGCATCATTGAGGTTTTTTACAATTTTGAGAGAAGGTATTTATAATAGTGAAAGTTAACTTTCCGAGAAGGGAAGAAGAGACTTGAAAATTTACAGAATTTCAGAAAATCGTTTCTTTAGATAGATCGGTTATGAATGAGAGCAACTTATAATATCTGTGTTGACAACAACATACATAGCTACGAAATTTTAATTTTGACAGATTATTTCTGTTGGCAAGAGATCTTTATAAAAAGATATTGTGTGATTGTGTGTATGTATGTGTTTCCTTTTCTGATAAAGGCCATGGCCAAAAAGTTAATTTGTGTGATTGTCTATTTTATAAAAAGGTAATAGTCAAATCGAATGCTTTTCTGTCTGTGTAAGAAACTGACACTGAAATTTGAATAATAGTGCAAAAGTCAATATAAGGATTTTTTTTAAAAAAAATTCTTTGTTGACGCTTGGATGACATTCGGATCCTGAAGCCCGACACGGTACATCTGAAACTGACATTTCGTCGAACGAATGAGTAGTTGCAGTGTCATCCTGGTGCATCCTCCATTACTGACATTCCATATCAACATACAGTATATACTCTAAAGCACCATTAAGTGCTTTGTAAAAAATATTAGAGATTTTTCTCTTTACGGCTGTCTGTGGTGCACAATTGCTGCCTATGTGTGAACTATAATTAGTGGACTTTTGTCTTTGCAGTCCCTATAGGAGTGGTATGTACATTATATTCTTAGATTGCTTTCTAAATTGTGGTTATTGGAACTTTAATTTATGCTTTCACAGAATAGTTGATGACATCTATCTTCAAGAGTTTTTCAGCACATCCACAATTATATATCATGAATTAAACAAGGTGTGATCTCTCAGATTTTGTTGTTGTTGAAAAGGGATTATATAAAGATAAAAACTATCATTTAACATCTACAGGGGTAACCCAAAAGGTGAAGAGAGAAACAATAACCATTACACTGATAAAATAAAAATGAAAAAGAAAAAACCAGCTAATTCACTGCGGACCCAGGCATACGGAATGACTCAAAACAGTATAGCATAAATCACGGCTGGCTGGTCTCAGGGGTAATAATGCATGAGCCAGCCACCCTGCACATACTAAAACTGACAATCAAAAATAGGACTGACAATACAAAAGATTAAAACTGTTTGAGTTGTGGGTGCCTGAAAGATCAGGCTTAGGTATCCACCATGAAATCATATGATAAAAACCAGCTGCGTGAATAAAATCTAAAACACGGTCAACCTTAGAGGCAGCGTCAGCTAAAATCAAATGAAGCGCAGACGGCAGGATAAAAGACTACCGCAATGCAGCTAAAAGTGGACAGTCCAACAAGATGTGCACCACTGTCAACAGAGTGCCACAACAGAAATCTGGTGGGTACTCTCGATGTAAAAGGTGGACGTGCATTAGCCACTTGTGCCCAATATGCAGGCGACAGAGGGGAACCGAGTCCCTTTGAGAAGGCCTGAAGGAAGACTTCCATGCTGCTGTTGAAGACTTGATCACATGGAGCTTATTTGGCATGCTGAACAATGATCATACTGAATTCAAGGCCACTAAAATCTTGCGGTGCAGACCCAATCGCATATCCCTTTCTGGGGTACCGATATCCAGGAGGCAGGAGATAGTGGTCAGCTGATCAAAACATTTGTTCTCTGGGATGCCAATATGACCCTAGGTCCAGATGAAGGCCACAGAACAACCAAACATGCCAAGACTGAAAACAGAATTTTGAATGGACCGGAACAAATGCTGTTTGTGAAAACACCAGTCAAGAGCTTGCAAGCCACTCAGGAAGTTACTAAAGATGACATATGACTTCCTGGGGCACACACGGAGGTGGTCTAGAGCACGAATTATTGCAATAAGCTTTGTCGTAAAGATGGTACAGCCAGAGGGCAGGAAGCATTGCTGAATGTGGTTGCTATGAACATAGACTTAACCCACTCTACCATCTACCTGGGAGCCATCAGTGTTATTACTCCTGCATCGTGGAATGTGTCCAGTATGGCCAGAAACTGGTGACAGGGTGTTTGTGGTGAAACTGATGCCTTTGGATAGCAGGACAACTGCAGGTGGAGCTGTAGGCGAGGGATCGATCAAGGAGGGAGATGGGATTGGCAGGAGAATGTGGAAGGGAAAGGTAGGAACTCAAGTGAGGAAAGGAGATTACAAACCTGGACCACAGATGGAAGACATGATCTGGGTCAACGTTGTGGAGAGGGAAGGCTGGCATTTGCAAACAAAAGCCTGTGATTTGGATGGTGAGGTGTAGCATGAACGTGGGCAACATACAAAGCCAACAACTGTTGCCGGCAAAACTTCAAGGAAGGTATCCCAGCTTTAGTGAGGAAGCTTGGCAAAGAGCTGGTGCGGAAAACCCCCTTTGCTAGAGAAACACCATCATGAAGAATGGGATCCAAGATCTGCAATGCTGAAGGTCTCACAGATTCATACACCTGGCTCCCAAAGCAGTGTGGCTGAGGCAGTATAGTATATGTAAGTAATGCCAGTACTTTTGCTTCAACTGAGGAAGGTGTGCCCCCAAGTGAGTCGGTCGCTAAACAGCACACCAAGAAACTGATGGATTTCTTTGATGCGAAGCTATTCATCAGTCAAGTAGAGTTCTGGGTCAGAGTGTACAGCTCGACGACAACAAAAGTGCATAATCCAGGTTTTTTATGCTGAGACTGTAAAGCCATGCACTGAGGCCCATGACTGTGCTTTCGAATGACTCCCTGCAGATGCCTTTCAGTGACACTAATGCTAGGAGAACTGAAACATAAACAAAAGTCATCAGTGAATAAGGAACAAGAAAGTGATGAGCCCATTGCTGCAGCAAGACAGTTAATCACAATTAAAAAGAGTGGTACATTGAGGAAAGACCCTGTGGGACACTGTTCTCCTGGACATGGGTTGAGCTGATGGAGGTACCAACCATAACCCTAAAAGAGCAGAGCTAAAGGAACTTCTTGATAAAAATTGGAAGTGGACCCCAAAAATCCCAGTCATACAGAGTAGCACGAATATGGTAGCACCAGGTACAGTCATAAGCCTTACGGATGTCAAAGAAAATCACAACTAGATGCTCATGCCTAGAGAATGCTGTACAGATGGCAGACTCCAGTGACACTAATTTGTCAGTAGTGTAGTGGCTCTGACAGAAAACCCCTCTGTTGTGGGGCCAGGAGACCCACATAAACAGGTGACTCACCATATGATTGAGCAACTTACAAAGGACGGTAACTGTAAACTCCCAGTGGATCTGCACCTGGTTTCATCACAGGGATAATGATACTATCCTACCACTGGGATGGGAAAGCACCCCCTGCCCAGAGACGTTTTCAAAGTCCACTGAGAGGTGACAGACGAACTGGCTGTGGTCTGGTCCCAGAGAGGTATCGGCGCATGCAGCAATTGCAGGTTGGAACTCCCACTCAGTAAACAGAGCATTGTACAGTTTCCTGGGGTGCATGTGGAAAGGTAACGGATTCCTCTCTACCCATTCTTTGAGGGAGCAGAAGGCCACACTATAGTTCGCCATCACAGAGCAACGTGCATAATGCTCTTCCGTGCACTCAGGGATAATAGTCGGATCAGTTAAAGGGTGCCCAAAATGTTGAGAGATGGGATTCCCATCGGTGGATGGTATCTGAAGAGGTGGCATACCTGAGACCAAACGTAAGAAGGGGAAGCTTGAGAACCAATGGAGGCTATGTAACTCTCCCAACAATCCTGCTTACACCATCGGATAAGTCGTCAGGCTCGGGCCTGTAACCTTTTAAAGGCAATTAGGTTTTCTATAGTGGGCAGCGTGCCGTGGCGTTGCTGCATTTGCCGACGGTCTGGGTGGCCTCAGCAATCTCCAGCATCCACCTAGGCACGGACTTGTGTGAAGGTGAACCAGTGGATGGCAGCAGTGACCTGTTGAACTGCAGTATCGATGTCAATTGGTAGTAGAACAGGAGATACCAGCGGGGTGAGCGGCCTGCAGGTTGAAAATGCTAGAGCGACAAAAGAATGGGGATATGGTCGCTACTGCAAAGGTCATTGTGGACCCTCCAACTAAGATGTGGTGAAAGGCTGGGGGTATATACAGACACATCAATGACGGAATAATTGCTATGCACTATACTAAAATATGTGGGATTAACAGTGTTCAAAAGGTAAAAATCCTGCTGTGCCAACAAAGCTTCAACATCCTTACCATGGCCCGAGGTCTGAGTACCGTACCACAAAGGGTGGTGGGCATTGAAATCCACCAAAAGGAGGACTGGAGGGGGAAAGATGTACGATCAAGGCAGTAAGGTCAGCAGGAGAGACAACATCATCTGGGGGAGGTAAAGAGAGCAGACAGTGATGTCTTGTAGTGCTCTGATCCTGACAGCCACTGCCTCGAGGGCCGTGTTGAGAGGCACGTGGGACAGTGGCAAGTACGTAGATGCACACACCTACAGAGACCCTATCATAGTCAACACGGTTCTTAAAATAACCCTGAAAGCTGCAAAGGGCAAGGATTCACTGGGCAGGAAATCAGGTTTCCTGCAAGGCTAAGCACAATGTTGTATAGTGGCACAGAAATTGTCACAGCTCAGCAATACGGTGAAAAAACAAAACCAATGCCATTGGAGGATGACATTTTCTCTGAGCTGAAGAGCCATGAAATAAAAGGAGTCAGGTTACTCCATGGGAACACCTGCTGCCAACTGCTCAGAATCTGAATGATCGAGACCCAAAGGTTTTGGTAATCTTGTTATGGCAAGATCGTTGGGGCATCGAGGATCTCCACCTCATCCTCAGAAGCAGAAGAGATAATACAGGGAATTTTAGGGACACTGAGGAGTCATTTTTCTTCACTTTCTTCTCCTCTTGCTGGCCATTTGGTGGTAAGGGCTTCTCTGGAGTGGCATCGGGAACTGGCACAGAGCCAGAAGCCATTCGATTGGCAGTTTGTGGATCCTTCAGCCATTGGCTGGGATACTCTGGCACACTCTGAGAAACCTCAGAAGAGAGTGTCCCCAGGGAACCCTTCTGAGTGACCGGAGCTGGATTAAGCTGTTGCTCCTCTGGCTGATTGATGGGGACTGTTGTCCCTGAAGGTGTGGGAGGTGCTCCCACAGCGGGTGTGTGTGTTTTGGGGGGGGGGGGGGTGGACTTATACTCCACTATCTTAACATACCTTATGGAGCACTGTGCAGTTCGACGAGCAAGGGTGGTTGTGCTGTCCACAGCTGATACAAACATGAGGGGAGACAAGGAGCATCCAGACGGAACATACACACACCCGCATGTGGGACAGGAATTGCAACTAAAGGTCATGTGCCCACATTTCCAGCACTTAAAGCACCACATCGGATGAGTAATCTAAATTTTTACATTGTAAAGGATGACCAGCCAGTCTAAAATAGTTTAGGGAAATAATTTAAAAAATATATTATTTCAAAACTTTTACAAGTGTTCTTCCACCGTAACATACGCCTTGACTCGTACAGAACAGACGCACTCCAGAGGCCCAGAGTCTATGCGGGGTGAACAGCTACATGCTGTCTGCTTCCACCTAGCGGCTGCTTGGTATCAGCCACCAACAACGTGAACCGTAACCTTTACCTTTTCCATCTTCTAATGCACTAACTTAAACTGGCACTCATTCATTGCATCCGACCCCCTGGCGAGTCCCAATATGTACCCCGTATTTCAGAATATACTAAATATTAACTTGAATCCTATATTTTATTTGCCAATTAACCACCCTTTCCTAGGGTGCCCACAGGCCTTCACTGTTCCACCTTCTATGCTGACAGCACCTCCAACCCATCATATTTGTACAGCAGTAGGGTGGGTTGTACCATTTTCATATCATCCGTGGGGTAGAGATTAAGTGCTGTACAACGTCACACCGGTATATCGTAACCTTGACCTTTTCAAGGAAGGAATCACCCTCAAAGACCAGGATGAAGGCACTGGTGGCTACCTTGTTGTCTTAGACCCCCTTAGAGGTGCCTGATGAAGTGGACACCCTTTCGTTTGAGGTTAGTGCGTAGCTTGTCATCTGACTGCAGGAGGAGATCACACTGGTAAATAATCCCCTGAATCATGGGGTAATGACCCCAGAAACATCTCCCAGCTCATTGCAGGCCATAGCTCCCACGACTGTGCAGGGGATGCTGCTTCAATGAGGACAGCACTGTTTCTCATTTTTGACATTGCTGCGATTTCACCATACTTCTGAGTTGTCCATGAAAAAAAAAAAAAAGTTTGGTATTCATGAACGATTCCCTGTCTGTTCTAGTGCACACAAGAAATTAAGGAGAGTAAGGCTCAACACTTTCTTTAGCCTATCATTCCTCCCATGGGGTAGCTAGGGAAGGGAACGATTTCAAGGTTCATACTTGTGCTGCACTGAAGTCAGTATGCCTCTCTTAGAGACGGCGGTTGTACGTCTGCCAACATTTCGAGCTCTTTTCATGGTGTTCCCATGAGCAGCTAGGGAAATACGTCTACCCAGGCAGAGCTCCGCATGCCTGGGTAAGCCTAATACAACCGAGGTGCGCCAGAGGTCACACGCTAGCATCTATTCAACCTCAACAGCCATGCATTCCTTGGCATGTAGCACACCTTGAAATTGAGGGTGATTTTTTTTTTTAATAGAGTTTTTTACCATCCTTGCAACCCAGGTGATTAAGTCAAGATCCCCGGGCAACGTTCCACCATCAACCTATAAAGAGGTTGCTGAGGGACGCACAGAGCTTACGGTATGGAGGCCTGTTGGTGCTACATAGTCTGCGGCTCAGGATGCCCGAGTTCGTCAAGTCCACACCCAGCAACTTAAAGCTGAGCCCCCTGAGGGGGTTTACAGGCTAGTCGCAACGGTGTTTTGTTGTTGGGATTTGCATATTTTTGTTTCAACAAAAGTTTTACTTTCATATTATTATTGCAGTATTATAGTGCAGTAGCTGGCTGAAGTGAATCTCTTATCAGATACAACTAAATAAATAAAATAAAATAAAATAATTTAAAAAAATTCCCGGGTATATCCCGCATTCCTCCCAGATGAAAATATTCCTGGGTTTTTCCTTGATCTCTCAGTTATCCCACTGCATATACCCCCTGATCCAGATTACCAAAAGTGACATTTTTAAAGTAGCAATATGAAAAGTCACCAATTGTATAGGACAACTGGAACAGCTGGAAAATACCCAACATGTTTTATTTTTCATTACCTGGGTTTATTACTGTTTTTTTTTTTTTTTGTTTTTTTTTTTTTTTTTTTTTTTTTTTTTTTTTTTTCAAACAGTTCTGAAATAGTGATTTGCGAAGAAAACTATTTCTTCACTGAAGGAAGCAATCAGGAAATGTGATTTTTGTACGATTCATGTTTGTATCACAATGCTCTTTCAAATTGGAGTGGGAAAAATATGGATCAGGCATTCGTTTTGAGATACAAGACTTTTTACAGCAAATTTTATTTTTACCAATTTTGTGTCTACAAATTTTTAACACTGCAATGGTCTCATCACTAGGAGAAACACTGGTGGTCGCATTGTAAACTGTGAGAAACAACATTGCATCATTGCCTTTAATTAACCTCAGAGGTTGCAGTGAATAAGTAAACAAAACAAGAGGAAAACATGTTATGTATTGCAATTATAGCAACTGAACATTTATTTTATGAAAATTAACAATAGAATGTTTAGATCCGCTGACTCACTGTTAGCCTATTCCGGTAATATGTATCTATGAGATCCTACGTGACCATTCTAGTGTTAAGAAACCTGTAAACCCAATATAAATAATAATAGAACTTGCACATGTTACAAACAAGTCAATAGACAAGTTCCCAAAAAGAAAATTCCTAAACTGATTACATTAAGAAAACAAGCTACTTAAACTTTTAGCAATTTGTATTGACATAATTTAGCGAAGGCTTTCATGCAATTTGGAATAGAAAATCAAATTACATAAAATTCATAGAATGAGTAAAATTCAAACTATGAAATCTTGCGAAGTTTGGAAAACTTGCTTAGTGACCGGCGGCCAGTGCACACGTGACCAGCAGCAGCTCTACATTGTAAGGTAACCGGCTTCTTAATAGAAGCGACTTATTTACATTTCGTGTGTACTTTCTCTTGCAGCTCTTTATACTTTAGTGTGCTCGCGTGTTTGTTTATTAAGAATCGCGTTTATTTGTCAGCTCAGTTACTGAATTTTTTTTTTATTTATTAGCTCGTGTATATATTTTTCAGATTCGCCGTTAATAAACAGTTCAGCGTTAGGTCTATACTTTACAAAGCTCACTGTTTTTCAAACTACTGAGTCCTCTGACGTACTTACTTGGAAGAAACAAAGGTTTTTAGAATGGCTAGGAACTGTGACTGCTGCGAACGGATGGAGGCAGAGTTGGTGACTCTTCGCTCGCAGCTTCAGGCGGCGTTGGCTTCGCTGGCAACGCTTGAGACTGCGGTGGGTGGGCGCCGCTGTTGTGGGCCACTCGCGGGGGTACAGCAGACGCCCTGTGCGTCTGTTGTGCCCTCCGATCGGCCTGCGGCTGTGGCCAGCCCGCTCACTGCCCGCGAGAAGGTAGCCCCCCAATCCGTGGTGGATTGGGAGGTCCCCTCAGCGCGTGTCAGGCGGCGTAAGACTTCCCGGGGGACCGAAGTGGAGGCCTCCCCGGTTAGTCTTGCCAACAGATTCGAGGCGCTGTCTGTGGCAGGGGATGTTCCTGATGCGGATGGTGTCGCTTGTCCTGTACTCGCCCCTCTGCCTTCAAGATCCGGGCACTCACAGAGGGTGGGTTTGTTGATAGTTGGGTGCTCCAACGTTAGGCGGGTAATGGAGCCCCTTAGGAAAATGGCTACTAGGGAGGGGAAGAATTCCAATGTGCACTCCGTGTGCATACCGGGGGGAGTCATTCCGGATGTGGAACGGCTCCTTCCGGATGCCATGAAGAGCACAGGGTGCAGCCAACTGCAGGTGGTGGCTCATGTTGGGACCAATGATGTGTGTCGCTTTGGATCGGAAGAGATCCTCTCTGGTTTTGAGCGGCTATCAGAAGTGGTTAAGACTGCCAGTCTTGCTTGCAAGATGAAAGCGGAGCTCACCATCTGCAGCATTGTCGACAGGACTGACTGCGGACCTTTGGTTCAGAGCCGAGTGGAGGGTCTGAATCAGAGGCTCAGACGGTTCTGCGACCGTGTCGGCTGCAGATTCCTCGACTTGCGCCAAAGGGTGGTGGGTTTTCGGGTTCCGCTAAATAGGTCAGGAGTCCACTACACTCAGGAAGCGGCTACACTGGTAACGGGGGCTGTGTGGCGTGGACTAGGCGGTTTTTTAGGTTAGATGGCCTCGGGAATACACAAAATGGGTTTCAGTCTCAAAGGGGGCAGGTCAGACACGGGAAGAAAGTAGACATAAAAACCATTGGTGTAACAGTCGTAAATTGTCGTAGCTGTGTTGGGAAAATTCCAGAGCTCCAAGCGCTGATAGAAAGTACTGAGGCACAAATCGTTATAGGTTCTGAAAGCTGGCTGACGCCTGAGATAAATTCGGCCGAAATTTTTTCAAAGGGCCAAATGGTCTTCAGAAAGGATAGAATAAATAAAACATGGGGTGGCGTGTTTATTGCTGTTACAAACGGTTTATCCTGCAACGAAATTGAGGCAGATACTTCCTGTGAATTGGTCTGGGTAGAGGTTATACCTGACCACCGAAATAAATTAATAATTGGATCTTTTTATCGGCCCCCTGACTCAGACGATGCGGTTGCAGAAATGTTCAAAGAAAGCTTGAATCATATTTCAAATAGGTATCCGAAGCATACTGTTATAATTGGTGGCGACTTTAATTTACCCTCGATATGTTGGCATAATTACGTATTCAAAACCGGGGGCAAATATAAAACATCGTCCGAACTAGTTCTGAATGCTTTTTCTGAGAACTACTTCGAACAGTTAGTTCATGAACCCACTAGAATAGTACGTGGTTGCGAAAATACTCTTGATCTCCTAGCAACAAATAATCCCGAGATAGTAAAGAGCATCAAAACAGATACAGGGATTAGCGAACATCGAGTTGTAGTAGCGAGACTGAATATCGAAATTCCCAAATGCACCAAAAATAAACGAAAAATATATCTATTCAATAAAGCAGATAAAAATTCGCTTCATGCTTTCCTGAGTGATAGTCTCCAGTCCTTCAAAACTAAAAATGCGAGTGTAGATCAGTTGTGGCTTACATTCAAAGACATAATATCAGTAGCAATCGAGAGATTTATACCAAATAAATTAATAAAAGAGGGGGCTGACCCCCCGTGGTACACAAAACAGGTCAGATCACTGTTACAGAAACAAAGGAAAACGCATGCAAAATTTAAAAAGACACAGAATCCGCAAGACTGGCAATCTTTTACTGAAACTCGCAACCTAGCGCGGACTTCAATGCGAGAATCTTATAGTTGTTTCCACAACGAAATCCTGTCTCGCAATCTTGCAGAAAATCCAAAGAAATTCTGGTCGTATGTGAAGTACACTAGTGGCAAAACACAAACAATACCTTCACTACACGATAGCAATGGTAATACTACCGACAACAGTACTGCTAAGGCAAAATTACTAAACACAGCTTTACGAAATTCTTTCACCAAAGAAGACGAAGTGAACACTCCAGTATTCAATCCAAGAACAGCTGCCAGCATGCGAAACTTAGAAGTAGATGTTCCTGGAGTAGTAAAACAACTTAAGTCACTAAACAAAAATAAATCTTCCGGGCCAGATTGTATACCAACTAGATTCCTCTCAGAGTATGCTGATGAAATAGCTCCTTACTTAGCTATAATTTACAACCGATCACTCAGCGAAAGATCCGTACCCAAAGACTGGAAAGTTGCCCAAATTACTCCAATATTCAAGAAAGGCAATAGGAGTGATCCCCAAAATTACAGACCTATCTCATTGACGTCAATTTGCAGTAGGATTTTGGAACATATACTTTGTTCGAATATTATGTACTACCTCGAAGAGAACGACCTATTAACCAATAGTCAGCACGGATTCAGAAAGTATCGCTCTTGCGAAACACAGCTTGCCCTTTATTCACATGAAGTGTTAAGTGCCATCGACAAGAGATCTCAAATCGATTCCATATTTCTGGATTTCCGGAAGGCTTTTGATACTGTACCCCACAAGCGGCTTCTAATGAAATTGCGTGCTTATGGAATATCTCCCCAATTGTGCGATTGGATTCACGATTTCCTATCAGAAAGGACACAGTTCGTTGTAATTGACGGTAAGTCATCGAGTAAAACAGAAGTGATATCTGGCGTTCCACAGGGAAGCGTTATTGGTCCCCTACTCTTCCTCGTGTTTATAAACGATTTAGGAGATAATCTGAATAGCTCCCTTAGACTGTTCGCGGATGATGCTGTCATTCGGTTAGTGAAGTCAACAGAGGATCAAAAGCAACTGCAAAGCGATTTAGACAAAATTTCTACTTGGTGCGAAAATTGGCAATTGACACTAAATAAAGAAAAGTGTGAAGTAATACACATGACCACTAAAAGAAATCCGCTGAACTTCAATTAAGCGATAAATCAGTCAAACCTTAAGGTCGTAAATTCTACCAAATACCTAGGAGTTACAATTATGAACAACTTTGACTGGAGAGAACACATAGAAAATATTGTGGGGAAGGCGAACCAAAGGTTACGTTTCATTGGCAGAACGCTTAGACGATGCACCAGCTCCACCAAAGAGACTGCCTACATCACACTTGTGCGTCCTCTCTTGGAGTACTGTTGCCCCTTGTGGGACCCTCACCAGGTGGGACTGACGGAAGATATTGAGAAGGTTCAGAGAAGGGCAGCTCGTTTTGTTTTATCATGTTACGGGGGGGAAAGCGTCACGGAAATGTTGCACGAATTGGGGTGGAAATCATTAAAAGAAAGACGTTATTCATTGCGGCGTGATCTGTTTGCGAAGTTTCAATCACCGACTTTTAGTTCTGAATGTGAAAATATTTTGCTAGCACCCACCTACTTAGGGAGACATGACCATCCCAATAAAATAAGAGAAATCAGATTGAAAACGGAACGATTTAGGTGTTCTTTCTTCCCGCGCGCTATTAGAGAATGGAGCGGTAGAGAAAAGTTATGAAGGTGGTTAATGAACCCTCTGCCAGGCACTTAAATGTGATTTGCAGAGTATCGATGTAGATGTAGATGTAGATGTAGAACTATCACGGCATTCACAGAAATTAGGTATTTAAAACTTACTCAAAATTGTTTAAATAGAGCTGAAAGATTTCTGAAAGCTTCACCAGAAAGACAACAGCTGAGCTGTAGACTGGCAAGTAGAAAAAGACAATCACTTGTGAGCGTGATTTTACTTTCCATTTGCCAGTCCAGAGGTCAGTAATCATATTTAAACCTGAACTTTCCAGTTTTTGATTCGCCCCCTTCTGTGCCAAAGTTACATTCAACCTTGAATAGCTCACCTGTAGGAATTTCTCCTGTAGCTGTGTGAAGCTACTGTGAAGCTCCCTACATCCTTAAATAAGTGTCCACAGGATGATCTGGGGTGGGCTCCAGATATTATTCTAATTAAACACTTATGTGCAATCAATACTTTTCAGCTTAGTGATGAATTACCCCAAAGTATGCCACTGTATGAAAGCAGTGAATGAAAATAGACATAGTAAGCTAATTTACTGAGATTTTTGTCACCAAAATTTGCAATAACCCTAATAACATAAGTTGATGAACTCAAACATTTCAGTAGATCACCAATACTTCTCTGTAGACATCCCAAACTCAAAAGTAGTCAAATATGTGAGCTAGGATCCCCCCCCCCCCACCGCCCAAAAAAAAAAAAAAAAAAAAAAAAACAAAAACTTTGCAGATCTGGACATATGATATGAATAAAATCTAAGATGGCTGATTAAATTCACAGAACTCAACAAAGAATTGTCCTCTTGTTTTCTGCATGCAGTTCATCACTGTCATATTAACATTCATTGAATGTAAGGAAATTATTCATAGATTAAATTATTATCTTATCACAAAAGTGGTCTATTTAAAACTCTAGCAACACAAGAGGCATGATGTAGGTGAGATAGTGCCTCAACCCACAGTAAATATTCAGCTTGGCAAATAATATGACTTGAGTGTAACAAATCCCCTTTTGAAACCCCCCCCCCCCTGCAACTGTAGTCAAATTGTTATCAAGAGTGCTTTCTGACAAAAATAGAAACTAGGGTGGTAGGAGGGAATGGGGAAGAAATGTGATTTGTTCCACAATTTTGAAGAGTCACTGGTTGCTATAGGCTATACTCGTACAACTGCACCAATAATTTACCATTTATATGAAATGGTGTCCTAATACTAATCTAGTGAATGAATATTAGAAGACATATGAAAAAGACTGAACCAGTGAGTGACCATTACATTTATGGACACTACTGGAGTACACCGTACAAGACAACACTCTGAATTCTTTAAGTGTTGTGCAGTTTACTTAATGAATTTTAGAGGATCATAGACTGTTGTTTAGAAGTACCTTCAGGGTTTCAGAAGATATCTGTGCAAAAACTATAAGACACACAGATAAATTACACACATTGATGAATACAGCATATTCTCTTGATTAATACTTTTTGCCACTTTATAATAGCAGAGAACAGTACTAGGGAGCAAGCATCCTACAACACATTGTATATTGAATTCGTCTTTTGTCCTTGATTTTTGGATTTTTGCTATGACTTTCAGTAGCTCTTGAAGGAACATGATGCTTCAGAAAATTTGTGTTCTGTACCAAAGCCACTTTACATGCATCTGGAAAGATGCATCACCATAACTTGCACCTTTTGAACACTGAGTTTGGAAGAGTACCAAGGAAAGATTATTCATGTCATTGCTGATATCAAATGAGAGGTGTTGAGGCACGTAAGGGTAAAATCTGACTAGTGAACTGATATCTGCTACTTATATCTGACAGTCACAAATAGTGCCCATACTGAACAACTGCAATGTGAGTTTTAAAACTTGGAAAGAAACTCTATCCACTTATATGTGTATTTTCTGAATGTGATAACTTTCATGCAATTGCCATCTTACAGCCCTACATAAACAACTATCATACCATACTTGTTAGAAAATGCCAATCTTCCAATCATTTGAGCCCAAAATTTTTAAATATGATTGAAATTAGACACAAAACTTCCTGCAAACAATGATGAGGAGCACCAAAGTATCTTATTGCTAACTAAGTTATTTCACTGTTCCTTGCATTTTCCATCAGCTATCACTTTGCTACAATTTTAAGAGGTTCCTACAGGGATAAGCTGAGCACAATGTCTTTTAAAATGGCTAAAGAAGTGTCCTGTCTGCAGACAATAAACAGATTATACACAAAACTGCATCTGACGAGAAAACATCTAGTCATAAGCTGCATAACTGAACTACAACTTACTGTTTTTCTCTCACAATCTTACAAATACTAACTGTGGAGGTTTTACTACTATTATTATATGTATTTTACTGATGAGAAAACCAATAACTTCAATACTTACACTTCCATCAGAAGCACTCGCTCCTACTTTATCACCCCTTGAATTCCAACACACTTCAAAAATCCCTCCAGTTCCTTTGTAGCTGTGGACAAGCTGACCACTCTGAAACACAAACCAAGCAGTGTCTTTTCTGACAAACAAACAGTAAAATAGTATACAATATAAACTGTAGAAGGAAAAATTGGAAAGAAGCCTAAAGATACAAAACACAAACATACAAGTTTTATAACAGTAGCGCAGTATCAAAGAAGTCTTCTTCTGACTGTCAACAGATAAAAATATAAGATAAAGAATTCTTATGAACTTAAAATCTAACTAACATATATCTTTGTAATGATAAAACATGGGAAAAAAATTGCAACCAATACCAAGGGATAAAAGTGGTCCACATTGTAATATCAACAATATTATATCAATGAAGCTCTACACCCCAGGTAAAAAAATAACAGCAATTGTTTCCTCTTGCTTTTTGCTTTTCATGGTATTGACTATTGCAACAAATATATGTATCATTAACTCTTTTAACTCACAAGGTGACTTTTCTGTAATGTTCCTTACATTTACGAGATGTGGCATCTGGAAGGAAGGAAGTTTAGGGTTTTATGTCCTGTCAACAGCATGTTCATTAGCAACAGAGCTCACACTTGGATCTTTGGGTAAGGATGGGGGAAGGGAATTGGTCATGTCCTTTCATAAGAACCATCCCGGATTTGCCTGGAGTGATTTAGGGAAAGCACAGAAAAGCTAAATCTGGATAGCTGGAGGTGGATTTGAACCACCTTCCTCCGAATGGGAGTCCAGTGTGTTACCAATGCGCCACCTCACTTGATCTTGGCATCTGAGATACACATGTTGAAACTATGTTTTCTGGAGTAAATCATTTGCAAATTTTATTTTACATTATATAATATTTATTTTACCATTATTCAAATAAAATTTGTTGATTTTATAGCACTACATAAAGCCTGCAGTAGTTTACTTTTATGACAATAAAATCATGTAATTTTGTGCATTTTTCTTAAAATGGTACTCATAAAAGACAGTGTTAGAGAACTGAATGTTGGTTTCGAAAACATTACAGTGTCTCTGTAATATGTAATGTTTCACAAAAGACAAATTTTTAGAGTTTACAAATGTAAATAAGAACAGGCTGTTTACCTTCATTAAAAATATGGTTCATACTGTTGTTATTCTGAATGATTATAATGTTCGAATAACATTTTCAATCAGTATTCTTAAATAACATCGGTCACTTTTCTGAAATTAAAGCTTAAAAACGAGTATATTGAAGATTAGGTCAAACAATCAAAAACACTCTGTCATTCATTGGCTGAAGCTCTGGTGATATTACATGACATGAGGAACACAAAGCTATATATGCATTATAAAAGTATTAGCAAAAGTTACTTGATGTTTCATCAGCTTTGCTGCTTATAAATTTTTTATGATGGAAATTGCATTTACAACATTCATGTAAGATGGAAAAGAATTTTGTGAAGTCTGATAGTGAAAACCTTCTGAAAGTCAATGTGTTTATGGTATCTTTAAGTTTATCAAAACAACCCACCAGATTGCCTCTGAAGATACAAATTATTATACACAATAAACATGTGTAAATAAGCATTATATCTTAGATTCAGTATTCATTTTTCTACAAAATACATTTCATTTTAAAGTTAACATTGTTATTAGAGGCCACTGTAAGAATTACATGGTAAGTGGGCAACTGTGTAGTATGTAGTTTGTGATGGGACCGTGTAATTCCACCCATATCGGGAATACCATCACATATTTTTTATTTTATTATTTAGTTACTTTGTATTTGTTCTTCCAGGTCATTGATTGTTGTAGATAGAGGTCCTGCTACTCAGTGCCTCTAAATAAGGTTCTTCCAATTTATTTATTTATTTTTTTTTTTTTTAAATTGTTCGGGGCTCTTTTCCATATAAATTAAGATCAGAAGAGAGAGATACCTAAACTCCAACTTTCTCACTAATAAAATTGAGAAAACTGTTCCATTATAAATGAACACCAGTAACATGGGTTTATTTGACCCTCATACAATAGTTAATCAATTTCAATCATTTCATTTACATAAATACAACCTGATAACATTACAGATTGGACCTTACTCTGCTCAGGTCAACTCAAAAAACATATCTATTTATAAAACAAAACACTATTAATCAGTTTTTTCTTCTTCTTGGCAGTCTGTTCTTTCACAGAGTCTATATTGTGTAAAGTATTTTGCACCTCCACATTCCATGCCCTTGTCTGGGCCTTCACCTGTGGAATAAAAAAGCCCAGGACAGCAACAGTCCCAAAAAGGCCTCCCTAAATATACAAAAAACTACTTCATTTGGGCATCTTGTAGAACCACAGAAAACATGTAGTGTTTGATACACTACAAGTTACAGTTCAGATTCAGATTAATTCTTATGTATACGAAAATTACTCTTGTGCACTGGGCATTTTCCACAAATCAGTATGCATTTTTCTCATGCTGATTGGTTGCAAAGAAACTTGTCACGTTACAATGGAACTTGGGATGTGAAAGAAGGGTGAAAATAAGAGGAGAAATATTTTGTCATAGACAACATTATTTTTCAAAGAAACATAACGGCGGGAGTTTTATGCTATCTTTATCTATAATCTGACCTTATTTGCTCAGGCAGATTACATCATAACTATTTCATAGTATAGCATTTAGCATCCTGGATTATAACTTTTTCCATCTGTATTCATATCAAACCCACTCTCATTTCTTTTCTCTTTTAGTTGTTGCGGAAAAAATGTGATAATGTGAAATAGAATTAAATTACTGACAAAATTAGTAATCATTTCAAATTTTATTAAAAATAGTGGCATTTACCAGATGTGGTCAAAAGGCATTTTTGAAACACAAATCTTTGATTTATCCATCACATTTTAAAATACTGCATCACTGATGTAAATATTAAAAATGATAACAAACAAGAAATTTGTACATTCAACAACTATATTAGAAAATAAAAACATAAATCGTTGGCCTGTGATACTGTGGACAGCTATTTTGGAAATTTATAGATGGGCTCACTAATCTGTACATAATACAACTTTACACTTTTGCAGCTGCAGACCAAAATTTTCTGGAGTTTTTGTAGATGTATTTGTGCAGTGTTGTAACACACAATATTTGTAGAACATTTTGACAAATGTCAGTTCCAAAAAAATATTTCATTGTTAGTGAACTTTATGGCAGCAGGAGTCATAGGCATCACATAATTCAAATGGGGTGGTTTAGCAAGCTTGTAAATTATTTGAATTTCTTCTTTCTCTCTCTCCCCACCAAAATATTTCAATTCAAGAGGGAAAAAAGCATGTTATAGGAATAACAAGGTATATTTAACTACCTTAAAGATTACTTCCCGAAATCAGTCAGGTACCCTATTGCACTCAACAGGTAAAAAAAAAGTCGTTTGAAAATTTTACTGTTTAATGAAGACTGTTATTTCACACATGAAGTTCTGAAACACATTTCACACACACTTTTTTGAAGCACCAAAAACAAATAGGAATCTTGCACATTTTACACAGAACTGCTGTTTTACTACTTCTTTTATATTTTTTATCGCAAAGTTTACTACTGATATTTATGTCAAGATGGTCATCTTAAGTTTCCAATTACATAGTTTTTGTACTAACTCCAAGAACTCTCCCAATAACAGCCCTCAGTTCATGTGAAAGATGGGTATTTTGAATTCTGTATTCCATGTGAGGAGTATCAAGCTGCTTTCCAAGTTTCTTCGTGAAGTCCAGCTGGTTTACAAGTTAATTATCTTAGTAGCAGTTCTACAATACATATGCAAAACTAATATCAACAATTATGTAAAATTTTGCCAAGGTCCTTAAAAAGTACACCTTCCTGAACTGTACACAAAAATGTTTTCATCAGGGCTGTCTATTCTCCATTTAGTTTCAATATAAAATGGAATAATTTTTGGCTTCTGCAGCTTCTAATTCGTGTCTGGCACATGATGCATGCTGGTAAGCAGCATGACAACTATGTTTTTTATTTGGAACATATGACAGTGGTGTCATTTTTTTAACTCAAATTGTCAAATTGCTCTGGGCCAATAGGAAATGTTTTGTTGGGCTGAAATCCCTGGTGTATTTCTCTTTTGTTTTCCCTCAATGTAGCACACAGTGTCACAACATTTTCCCCGATCTCCTGAACAAGTTCCACTGAAGTAAATCAACTATCAGTCACATTTCAATGCATTCTTTTGATCAGCATAAGAAATTTGATTCATGCTTGGCTGGGCTGTGAATAGTTTTTATTCCCTGCTGTGAGAGTCATTCCATAAGAATTTTTGCCTGTGTGAATAAAGCTTTTCAGAAAATAGTCTGTTTTGGAGTCAACTAGACTCTGAATTTTTATTCCACATCAAAAACTTTCTTTGGGCATGTAGACCTTTGCAAGACACATCAATCAACACGAAGTCCAACATCATTGGATAAGAGGGATTCAGAATGTGAAATAATTTTGATTAAACCCATTGTGAAATGTGGCTGAAACATTAGAAGTTTTCATAGACCACTTGTCTCAGCAGTAGCAGTCGTAGATCATCTGCGGGAAAGCTTAGAAAATATTTCCCATAGATTTCCTAGTCATGTTATAATTTAAGGTGGAGATTTTAACTTACCGCATATAGACTGGGAGACTAACATGTTTAAGACAGGTGGCAGGGACAGGGAATTGAGCAGCATTGGTTTAAGCGCAGTATCCGAAAATTACCTTGAGCAATCAAATATAGTACCGACTTGTGGAGATGGCCCAAACTTTACAATTCAGTTAGCGCAGATCAGCAAATTCATGACCATAAGGCCATTACAGCAGCACTGAAAACTGTTTCCAATAGAAATATCATGAAAGATGATATCTTTAGCAAAAGTTAAAAGGTTCAGATTTCAGAGTACTTGACTGTTCAACATGATAGTTTTGTCTCAGACATTGACAATGTTGTGCAATAGTGGACGAATTTCTCGGAAAATGTAAAACACTTGTTAGATAACAATGTCCAAGTAAAATTATAAGTTAGGAAATTGTTATGAAAGCAAAGAGAACTTCACTGCAAATATAAATGTAGTCAAAGCCTTGCAGAGAAGCAAAAGTTAAATGCCAAAGCTGGCGTAAGGGCTACCATACAAGAGACGTTCAACAAATTTGAGAGCAATGTTTTGGTACCAACTTGGCAGAAAATCCTAAGAAATTTTGGTCCTATGTCCAACCAGTAAATGGGTCAAAATCAGATATCCAGACACTATGTTACCAAAATGGTGTTGAAGTGGAGAATGATACACAAAAAGCCGAAATACTAAATGTCTTTTTTTCCAAAGTTGTTCCACAGAGGAAGATTGCACTGTAGTACCTCCTCTAAATCATTACACAAATGATAAAATGGCATCTACTGAGATAAGTGTCAGAGGAACAGAAAAGCAATTGAAATCACTGAACACAGGAAAGGCTGCTGGATCTGATGGGATACAAATTCAATTTTAGACGGAGTATGTGAAGGCACTTGCCCCTTTTTCAGCAGCGGTCTACTGAAGGTCTCTAGAGGAACAAAGTAGTTCTCAAGGATTGGAAGAGGGCGCAGGTCATTCCTTTTACAGGAAGGGCCATCGATTAAATGCACGAAACTATAGGGCAATATCCCTGACATGGTTTCCAAAAACAATGATCATGTGAAACACAACCTGTG
Organism: Locusta migratoria; assembly: GCA_026315105.1. Lineage (NCBI taxonomy): Eukaryota > Metazoa > Arthropoda > Insecta > Orthoptera > Acrididae > Locusta > Locusta migratoria. The sequence continues at coordinate 44,319,588 of CM048745.1, forward strand.
CTATTCATTTCCAATGTTTAGAGGGCAGCTGATACAGGGTTCTAGGAGACGTCATCTTTCTTGACTTCTGCAAGGCATTTGAAATCGCTCTCTACCGTCATCTGATGAACAAATTGCAAGCATAGAGAATATCAGATCAAATGTGTGCCTAGACTGAGGCATTTCTAGCTAACAAAATGCAGCATGTCATTCTCAACAGAGCGAAGTCTTCATACTTTAAAGAGATCTCAGGCATGCCCCAGGGCAGTGTTATAGGACCTGGAATACTGAGGCCAGTTTCCCTAGAGAGATGACGCCCTCCAGTCTTGGCTGCACCCCATATACCCCGGCCCCAACGCCTTGGTCTGATTTCGACCCATCAGTGAACCAGACAATATCCCCCGTACAGTGTCAAACTATAGTCTCCCACTGCTCCCTACTTCCAACTGTTATACTGAAAGGCTTGTTGAAGCAGTATGGGGTTATAATATAGTCGGCTGGCATTTCCCCAACCTTTCCTATATTTACCTCACTCACTATTTTAGTGTGTGATTCTGGATATCCCAAAGAGTTCCAGTTGTTACCAGTTTTGAGTCTGTAGGCACCAGCAGCTGCCTCCATCTTGACCCATAGGTGTAATCCAGCATGGTTTCCATCCCAGCAGTTGGTGTGCTGCTAATTCCGTCTGTTATGGCTAAACAGGCTAGTCTCTGCACCTTACCAAGCAACCTGCTGTTCTACCTTCTTCCACCACACGACCGCCCCATAGGTGATCCTGGGTCTAATCACTGTGGTGTATATCCAGTGCATACCCTTGGGGCTCAGGCCCCAATTTTTGCCACAAGCTCTCCTGGTACTTACAAGAGTACCTTTTGCCTTGGAGCAAATATTCCTGATGTGAGGGTTTTTTTTTTTTTTTTTTTTTTTTTTTTTTTTTTTTTTTGTTTAAGGGGGACAAAACTGCAACGGTCTTCAGTCCCCCATTCCACCTCTAGGCGACAAAAGGAAAACCATACACGTGAAAGATATCACGCACAGAGGTTAAAGTTACGATGTGGGAGAGGAGTCCCACTGAGTCAATAAAACATCATCAAGAATAACAAGACGAAACGAAAAGACGGATACACAGAGACAACTTACAACAAAGAAACCGATGGCCGTGGTTGACCGACCATAAGAATAAAAAAGGAAAAGTCAACCACTGGGTTTCACAAAGAAATCTCCAGTCAGAGAGAACGATAAAATCCCCCTGCTCGAATAAAACGTAAAACGGTATCTGCCATTGTGGCATCGTCACCTAAAACTGCCGATAAAACAGCAGGGAGGTTAAAATGTCTCCGCAAGGCGGCTAAAAGGGGGCAGTCCAACAATATGTGGACGACTGTCAAATTGGAGCCACACCGACATTGGGCTGGGTCCTCACCCCGAAGGAGATCTCCATGGGTGAGCCACGTATGCCCAATGCGGAGGCGACATAAAACCACTGAGTCCCGTCGTGAACCGCGCATGGAGGAGTGCCATGCAACCGTCGTTTCCTTGACCACCCGGAGCTTGTTGGGCGTGCGCAGGCTACGCCACTCAGTATCCCAAAGCTGACGTACTTGCTGGTGCAACAATGAACGGAGATCAGAAGCCGGGAGGCCGATCTCTAGACAGGACATACCTACAGCCTGCTTGGCATGCCTGTCAACACGTTCATTGCCCGGGATACCAACATGACCCGGAGACCAGATGAACACCACCGATCGCCCGGACCGTGTAATGGCATAAAGTGTCTCCTGAACAGCCAACACCAGGGTAGACCGCGGGTAACACTGCTCCAGAGCTCGGAGGCTGCTCAGGGAGTCGCTGCAAACAACAAAAGACTCGCCTGAGCAAGACCGGATATGCACAAGAGCTCTGTGAATGGCCACCAGCTCTGCAGTGTAAACACTGCAGCCATTCGGCAGAGAGTGCTGTTCCACATGGTCACCGTGTGTATAGGCAAATCCGACACGGTCATCCACCATTGAACCATCGGTGTAGATCAGGTCATAGCCACGGAACTCCGCTATGACAGCCGAGAACTGACGACGGAGCGCCTCCAGTGGTACTGAGTCTTTGGGCCCATGGGCCAAGTCCAGCCGAATAGACGGCCTTGTCAAACACCATGGAGGTGTATGCACCTGGACCCGATATGGAGACGGAAGGGGCAAAGACTCAAGTTCTAGGAGGAGGGACCGAACTCTATAGGCTATTGTATGACCTAACCTGGGGCGTCGCTGATGGTGAGGGACGACCACATTAGGAAAGAGAAGACGACGGTTTGGGTGGCCTGGGGAGCAATATACGTTCGCTGCATAAGCCGCGAGCAGGTGTTGGCGGCGGATCCCCAAGGGTGGAACCCCAGCCTCCACTAGTAAGCTGTTCACTGGGCTGGTGCGGAAGGCACCCGTCGCGATGCGAACCCCACAGTTGTGAATGGGGTCCAGGAGATGCAGTGCCGAAGGTGCCGCAGACCCATAGGCAATGCACCCAAAATCAAGACGGGACTGCACCAGCGCCGTGTAAAGCCACAACAGTGTCGAGCGATCAGCACCCCAGGTCGTATGACCCAGGTGGCGGAGAAGGTTGAGATGGCGCCAGCACTTCCGTTTCAGCTGACGAATGTGGGGGAGCCACGTCAGCCGGGCGTCAAAGACCAGTCCTAAAAAACGGTGAGTTTCCACTACCGTAAGTGGTTCGTCATTCAGATAAAGTTCAGGGTGTGGGTGGACGGTCCGACGCCGGCAGAAGTGCATCACTCTGGTCTTGGAGGCAGAAAACTGAAAGCCATGGGTAAGCGCCCAGTTCTGCGCCTTCCGAATAGCGCCTTGCAACCTGCGCTCGGCAACTTGGGTGCTGCAGGAACTAAAAGAGAGACAAAAGTCGTCAGCATAAAGAGAGGGGGACACCGACGATCCAACCGCTGCGGCTAAACCGTTGATGGCGATTAAAAATAACGGGACACTTAAAACGGAACCCTGAGGAACCCCATTTTCCTGGATATGAGAGGAGCTCAGGGAAGCACCAATTTGAACACGAAAGGTACGGACGGCTAAAAAATTCTGAATAAAAATCGGTAGGGAGCCCCGGAGGCCCCAGTCATGTAAAGTGTTGAGGATGTGTCGTCGCCAGGTTGTATCATATGCTTTGTGCATATCAAAGAAGACGGCAACAAGGTGTTGGCGCCGGGAAAAGGCTGTGCGGATTGCAGACTTGAGGTACACCAGATTATCGGTGGTAGATCGACCCTGGCGAAAACCGCCCTGGCACGGAGCCAATAAACCCCGAGTCTCACGAATCCAACACAACCGCCGACTGACCATCCGCTCCAACAGTTTGCATGGCACGTTAGTCAGGTTAATGGGCCGATAGCTATCCAAGTTCAGAGGATGTTTGTCGGGCTTAAGCACTGGGATGATGATACTCTCCCGCCACTGTGACGGGAAAACACCATCACACCAAATGCGGTTATAGACCGCAAGTAGATTACGCCGACTATCTGCTGAGAGATGTTGCAGCATGTTGCTATGGATGCTATCAGGCCCAGGCGCCGTGTTAGGACATTGTTGAAGAGCACTGAGGAGCTCCCACTCCGTAAAAGGAGTGTTGTAAGATTCAGAGCGGCTGGTACGAAAGGAGAGAGACTGGCGTTCTACCCTCTCCTTTACTGCACGGAAGGCCGGTGGATAATTTGCAGAGGCAAAGGCACGAGCATAATGCTCGGCAAACATCTCTGCAAGAGTGGCCGGGTCCGTACATAGGACTCCATTTGTGGAGATCTCAGGGATTCCCGATGTAGTCGGTATTCCCTGTAGCCGCCTGATCTTACTCCAGACCTGCGAGGCTGAGGTACCTGTCCCAATAGTGGAAACGTACCTCTCCCAGCACTCCCGTTTCCGTCTTCTTATAAGCTGGCGAGCACGAGCACGAAGCCTTTTAAAATTGATTAGGTGCTCCTGAGAGGGGTGCCGTTTGTATCGCTGTAAGGCCCGCCTGCGGTCTTTAATGGCCTCAGCGATCTCCGGCGACCACCACGGCACTGTCTTACGCCGTGGGCACCCTGATGTACGTAGAATGGTCGCGTTCGCAGCAGAAATGATGGAATGTGTGGCGCTCTCGACCACCACATCGATTTCCTCGAGTGGGGGAGGGCCAACGATGGCAGCAGAAGCATAGTCTTCCCAGTTAGCCCTGTGCAGAACCCACCTAGGAGGGCGCGCAGGGGACTCGCGTTGTGGGAGTGACAAAAAGACAGGGAAATGGTCACTGCCACACAAGTCGTCTTGGGCTCTCCAGTGAACAGATGGTGGAAGGCCGTGACTGCAGATCGACAGATCAATAGCCGAAAATGTGCCATGTGCCACACTAAAGTGTGTGGTGGCACCTGTATTTAAGAGGCAGAGGTCGAGTTGAGTTAGGAAATCCTCGACAACCCTGCCGTGACCTGAGATCGTAGAACCACCCCACAAGGGACTGTGGGCATTGAAGTCGCCCAACAGTAAGAAAGGTGGGGGTAGTTGAGCAACAAGTGCAGCCAAGACGTTCACAGATATGTCACCATCTGGCGGCAAGTAGATACTGCAGATAGTCAACTCCTGTGTGGTCCTCACCCTGACAGCCACTGCTTCTAATGGTGTTCGAAGGGGCACGGGTTCACTATACACAGAGGTGAGGACATAAACACACACTCCACCTGAGACCCGGTTATATGAGCTACGGTTGCAGTAAAATCCCCTGTAGCCACGAAGGGCAGGGGTCCGCATTGCTGGAAACCAAGTTTCCTGAAGAGCAATGCAGAGAGCAGGTGTCGTGCTCAGAAGCTGCCGTAGCTCAGCCAGGTGGGAAAAGAAACCGCCGCAGTTCCACTGGAGAATGACATTGTTCGAGTGCTGGGAAGACATGAATGAGACAAATGAGCGGATCATACCTCAGCATCACTTGCATCCACCGATGGAGGTTTATCAGATTCAGTCATCGGTTTGTCAAGGACGTCCCCGAGAGCGAGGTCCTCGGGTGACGCAAGAGTCTCCACCTCATCCTCAGAAGTAGAGGCGGAGGCAGAGGGGAGCGGTGGCACTGAAGCCACCGTGGATTCTTGTGATTGGCCTTTCTTTGGCCTTTGTTTTCCCCTCCGTTCCCTCGGGGGCTTCGCCGGTGGGAGGTGCTCCTTGGACTCAGCCACAGGGACTGAGGAGGAGCGGGAAGCCCTACGACCAGCAGTCTGCGAGCGCGCCCGCTGCTGGTTAGTGTCGCTACCGACACTGGCGGAAGGGAGCGTCCCAAGGGACCCCTTCCGTGTGAGGGAGCTTTCGCCTTGGGAGCTTTGGATGGATGGCCCCCAACCTCCGTGGGGGCAGGCTTAGGTTGGCGGCCCTGGGGGCCCACAGGAACAGATGAAGTAGAAACTACTGTCGCCGCCAAGGAGAGTGGCGACGACGTCACTGCTGCGAACGTTTTTGTCATTGTTACCGGGTGCAAACGATCAAACTTTTTCTTGGCCTCATTATAGGATATACGGTCCAGGGTTTTATACTCCGTAATTTTCCGCTCCCGTTGAAGTGCGGGGCATTGCGACGAGCAGGGAGGATGATTCTGACCACAGTTGACGCAGATGGGAGGCGGAGTACATGAGGCGCCCGGATGTGCTGGACGCCCGCAGTCCCTACATGTAGCACTGGACATACAACGGGAAGACATGTGGCCGAACTTCCAGCATTGGAAGCACCGCACAGGGGGAGGAATATAAGGCCTCACATCAACACGGTAAACCATCACCTTGACCTTTTCGGGCAACGTATCACCCTCAAAGGCCAAGATGAAGGCACCAGTGGCGACCCTATTATCCTTTGGGCCCCTATGGATGCGCCGGACAAAATGAACGCCTCGTCGTTCAAGGTTCGTCCGTAGCTCGTCGTCTGTCTGGAGCAACAAATCCCGGTGGAAAATTACTCCCTGAACCATATTCAGCGACTTGTGGGGAGTGATGGTCACCGCAACGTCACCCAGCTTGTCACAAGCGAGTAGCGCCCGTGACTGGGCTGGGGATGAGTACAGACCCGTTGCGCATTTTAGAAATGGAGTCCACTTCCCCAAACCTGTCCTCCAGGTGGTCAACAAAGAACTGAGGCTTCACTGCCGTAAAAGATTCCCCATCAGTCCTTGTACACACTAAATATCGAGGTGAATATTGCTCATTTCCGGTAGCAGCCCTGCGTTCCTCCCAGGGCGTGGCCAAGAAAGGAAACGACTTGGGTCATAAGAAGAGGCATGAAACTTCCCACGCTTAGAGACGGTGGTTGTACGTCCACCAACGTGTTCTTTTGCTCGTTTCATTTCGTTCCCACGAGCAGCTAGGGATCTAAAGGTCCACCCAGACAGAGCCCCGCTTGCCTGGGTAAGCCTTGTACAACTGAGGTGCGGCAGGTTCCTCAGAGGTTGCTCGCTAGCGGCTGTTCAACCTCAACAGCCATGCATCTCCTCGGCACGTAGCACACCTTGAGATTGAGGTTTTTTTTATAGAGGTTTGTACCGTCCTCGCGACCCGGGCGATTAAGCCAAGATCCCCGGGCTCTGAGACGTACAACGTTCCACCGTTGCGCCGAACGATGGTCGTTGAGGCACGCACAGAGCTTACGGTGTAGCGGACTGTTGGCGTGACACAGCCCACGGCTCAGGATCCCGGGTTCGCCAAGCCCGTACTTAGCAAATTAATGCTGAGCCCCTGAGGGGGATGTGAGGGGTCAAAGTCAGTTTCTCATCTAGGGTAACCCCTAGATATTTCACTGTCCCCTTCACAGGTAGCGCTGCATTGAAAAGCTTTAGATTCCAACTTGCGTGTTGGATATGTTTCCTTGTGAATGGTACAACCACAGTCTTCTTAGGGCTAACCCCCAGATCCTGTTTTCTGCAACAGTCTTGCACAATGTCCAATGCACCTTGTGCCATATTCTTCACTGTGTCAGCAAATTTGCCAAGTATTACTATGACAAGATCATCTGTGTATCCTTGGAAAAAGTACTGCCTAGAGTTTAATTCTCCAATGAGATCATTCACCACTAGATTCCACAATAAAGGGGAAAGAACTCCTCCTTGCGGACAACCCCTAGTGGTGTTGATTACCATTTTTTCATTCATCATGGTAGCCTCTAGCGTTCTTCCACTGAGCATTGCCCTAGTCCACCTACATATAGTGGTCCCTAGGTCATGCACCTCTGCTGCCCTAACCATGGAATCGAAAGTCGTGTTGCTAAAAGCCCCCTCAATGTCCAGGAAGATACAGAGGGCTATTTCTTGAAAGTGTAGTGCTTTCTCCTCCTTCCCAACAAGTTGGTGGAGAGCTGTCTCACATGATTTACCTGGTTGATATGCATGTTGGTTTGAATGTAGAGGAGCCCTACTTAACCTCCTTTCTCCAACATGCAAATTAACCAGCTTTTCCTATGTCTTAAGAATGAAGGAGGACAGGCTGATTGGTCTCATATCCTTGGCCTTGGTATGATCAATTCTCCCTGGCTTTGGAATGAAGATAACCTTCACTGCCCTCCAGGCATTGGGAATGATTACTGCTGCTAGGCTAACCCTGAATAACCTGCATAGGAATCTAATAAGATTTTCTCCCGCTTGTTGCAGGGGAGTTGGATAGATTCCATCGGGACCAGGTGACTTGAACGATTGAAATGTCCCCACCGCCCACGGACCTTACTGAAATCGACACACTCCTTGGCCAGATCCCAGTCCTCTTTGCGAATACCTGAGAATCGTTGTCTCTCTGGAATCACATTCTGGTCTGAGTTATCCCCCAGAGTATATTGAGGAAAGTGAGTCTTGAGGAGCAGTTCCAGTGTTTCATGTGCTGTCTTTGTATACTCCCCATCCTCCTTCCTCAATATTCCTCCTGGATTAGTTGGTACCCTAGTGAGCATTTTATGAAGTCTCGCTTGAGCAGCCATGCCCTCCACTTCCTCACAGAATACCTTCCAGGATGCCTCCTTTGCCCGTCTGATGGCAAGGTTGTAATTGACAAGGGCCTCATGAAATTTTGCCCATTGTCCTTTGCGCCTTGCTAAGTTAAACAGTCTTCGTACCTGTTTCCTTTGCATTTCCAGGTTATTATTCCACCAAGGCACACTCCTATTTGTGCACTTCTTGGTAATTGAGCAGTTGTCCTGGTATGAAGTCTCTATAGCAGAGGTTACGGCCTCTGCTACTTCCTCAAACTCTGCTGGATTCCTTATCGAAGTTTTAATTTCCAATAGGCTGAAGTCAAGGTCTCTCCTATATGTCTCCCAGTCCGTTTTCCTGGGATTCCTATAGGTCATAGTCAGTCTGGTTCCCATTTCAACCTTGAATTTAATATACATGTGATCTGATGAGAATGGCTCCAGGACCACATGCCACTGTTTGACATAACTTCCCATCATCCAAAAGTTATGTCAATTACTTCTTCCCTTCTACTATTCCTGAATGTAGGTTCATCACCCCTATTCAGGATCACCAAGTTGTTAGATAGGAGAAATTCAACAAGATGCTCTCCTCTACTGTTGGTGTCCTTGCTACCCCACGACAGATTGTGGGCATTGGTATCACATCCCACCTACAGTTTGTCACCTTGCCGATGGCAGGCTTCCGTCAGTCTCCTCACTTCCAAAGGAGGAGGAGAGCTGTCTTCGAAGGAAGGTATGCTGAGGCCAAAACAATTTCCCTCTTGATACCTTCCTCACGTTGCTGCATCTTGATGGTCACCAGGTCCCTGGAACAAAAATTCATCACTGGTATGAAAGATATTCCATTTCTAACATAAATGCATGTTCTGGAGTTTTTTAGATTTCTGGCATAAATCAGCTTACCTACAGTACCACCGAGGCCCGATACACCCCCTTTGCATAAATAGGGTTCTTGTATCAGGGCCACATCCACCTCCTGTCTCCCCAGGCGACGGCTCAGGGCAGCAGTGGCCCCTTTACTGTGCCGCAGGTTTATCTGCAGCACTTCCAGTCCCCATCTTGCTGCCATTATTGCTTTTAAGGTCTTTGATTACCCTGACGGCGACCTGCGAGAACCCTGAAAACAGTTTCAGGCCTTGCTCTCGCATTGCCTTCAGGGACTGCTCTCCGACCTCCACCACCAGGGTTCGTCCTTCCGGAACGACCTTTAGGTTAATTACCCTCCAATCCTCTGTCGAGACACTCATTTTCCTGAACAGAGTCTTTGGAGGGACATCCTTAAGGATCTTTGGTACCCATATTGATACCTTTGCAGTCTTCAGGAGTTCGGTTGCTGTCTTGACCAGCAGCTTCACATCCTCCCACGGGGATATCATGGGCACCTTGTCCTTAAGCCATTCTGCTGTGTGCTCCCCCTCGCAGACAAAAATGAGGGCACCGCGATCTAGATAGACCCTCCTGAATTTGGGTCCTGGACCAGCGTCCCCCCCAATCTCTTCAAAGAGGGCCATCTGCACGAGCTGCTCCTGCTGCGAGGTGATGCTTACCAGTGGGTATCCTTCTTGGACACCCGCCACTCTAAAGACTGAGACTGCAGTACTATAGGTCTGTTTCCCTATTTCCTGCCTCAGCCTTTTAGGATCACGCTTGTCCATAGAGAAGGGAGTCTTAGATTCCTCCGTAACCCTCTTGCCACACGTCTTTGATGTCGAGGGGGTCTGTGTATCCCCTTTGACCTGAGGCAGTTTCTTTTTGGAGGTCTTGGGCTCAAGCCCTTTGGATTCCCTCCACTTATGCTTAGGAAGCCGTTCTTTTCCTTCCTTTTGCCTTTGTTCCTTGAGAAGTTTCCTCCTCTGAGCCCCAGACAAGGTCTTAATCCTAATCTGGTCCAACTTCTCTGTTACAGTTCGCACTTCTTGCTCTGGTCTAGACCCTGACTCAGAAGTAAGAGTGCAGTCCATCGGTCCTGATCCCGATGTCTGAGTATCTGAGGTCTCAGATTGCCCCTCCGATTCTTTTAAAATTCTTTCTTTCTCTGTGTTAATCTTAGTCCCCCGAGATTTGGGGATTTATATGGTCCACACCACGATAACCCCACGCGGTGCAAGGCTACTTACTCAGGGAGGTCGTTCGGTATCCCTGAGGATCCGTTCAAGACACATCCATCCATGTGCCATGCACCCCTCGGCACGGATCGCTCCACACCTTGGGTTGGGAAAGGAATTGGGAAAGGACTGGGAGAGGATAAGGAAGACGGGACATTGTGGGACACGCTTGGTCTGATCCATCAGCTGAGGCCTTTCCGGCAGTAAGTTCTCTACCTTCGGTATAGCCCTCTGCTTCATACGGATACACAAGCCTCTCCAACTGCACGGGCAGTGCTTCATCAAGGTAGTGTCCCCCGAAGAGGCGGGCGGGGACTACTCAGGAGGATGTCATCATCAAGAAAAACAAAACAGGCATTCCACGGGTCGGGGTGTGGAATGTTCTAACACTTAATCGCGTAGGCAAGCTAGAAAATTTGAAAAGAGAAATGGATAGGTTAAAGTTAGATATGGTAGGGATTAGTGAAGTTCGGTGGCAGGATGAACAGGATTTCTGGTCAGATGAGTACAGGGTTATCAATTCAAAATCAGCTGGTTGTAATGCAGAAGTAGGTCTGATAATGATTGAGAAAATAGGAATGCGGTTAAGTTACTATGAACAGCATAGTGAACGCATTATCATAGTAAAGATAGACACGAAGCCAACACTGACCACTGTAGTGCAAGTTTATATGCCAACTAGCATGGTCGATGATGAGGATATCAAAGAAATGTATGAGGAGATAAAAGAAATCATTCAGAAAGTTAAGGGAGATGAAAACTTGATTGTGACTTGGGGGACCGGAACTCAGTAGTAGGAAAGGGAAGAGAAGGAAATGTAGCAGATGAATATGGACTGGGAAAAAGGAAAGAAAGAGGAGATCGCTTGGTAGAATTTTGCGCAGAGCACAATTTAATGATCACCAACACTTGGTTTAATCATCATGAAAGAAGGCTGTATACATGGAAGAGACCAGGAGACACTGGAAGGTACCAGATTGACTTTATAATGGTAAGGAATAGATTTAGAAAACAGGTTCTAAACTGTAAGGCATATCCAGGGGCTGACCATAACTTATTGGTTATGAACTGCAGATTAAAACTTAAGAGACTGCAGAAAGGTAGAATGGTTAGGAGATGGATCCTGGACAAATTGAAGGAACCAGAGGTGGTTGAGAGTTTCAGAGGGAGCATTAGGCAAGGATTGGCTGAAAGTAATAGAGTAGAAGAAGAATGGGTAGCTCTGAGAGATAGGGTAGTGAAGGCAGCAGAGGACCATGTAGGCAGAAGGACAAGGTCTAATAGAAATCCCTGGATAACACAGGATATACTGAACTTAATTGATGCGAGAAGAAATATAAAAATTCAGCAAGTGAAACAGAAAAAAGGGAGTACAAACGTCCGAAAAATGAGATTGACAGGAAGTGCAGACTGGCTAAGCATGAGTGGCCAGAGGACAAATGCAGAACCGTAGAAGAATGCATAACTAGGGGAAAGATAGATACAGGAAAATAAAAGAGACATTTGGAGACAAGAAAAGCAGCTGTATGAATATCAAGAACTGAGACGGAACACCAGTACTGAGCAAAGAGGGGAAGGCTGAACTGTGGAAGGAACATATAGAGAGCCTATACAAAGGAAATAAACTTGAAGGCAGTATTCTAGAAATGGAAGACGAAGTGGAGGAAGATGAGATAGGAGATATGATACTGCGAATACAATTTGACACAGCACTGAAGGACTTGAGTCGAAACAAGGCACCTGGAGTAGATGATTTTCCTTCTGAACTGCTGATATTGTTAGGAGAGCCAGTCATGAAAAAATGTGGTGCTCTCCATTGGATCTTTTGGTATGCAAGATGTGTGAGACAGGGGAAATACCCTCCGACTTCAAGAAGAATATTGTAATTCCAATTCCAAAGAAAACAAGTGCAGACAAGTGTGAAAATTACAGAACAATCAGTTTAATAAGTTGGTTTCCGTTCTAGGAGGCGATCCAATTATGATATTGTAGAAAGATATAAAAAAGCCAAGATCGCTGATTATCAATTTTTATTTAAGACGACCGGTTTCACTGAACTATGTCAGCATCATCTGATCCAATAAAATCATTTTACAAGGCCATAATCTTGTAATGTCAATCAGTTGTTATATAACATAATTTACAATGCATAGGTGACTCACTGCGATCATTATGTTTTATTATAATGACATAGTGCACCTATGCACTGTAAATTATGTTATATAACAACTGACTGACATTACAAGATTATGGCCTTGTAAAATGATTTTATTGGACCAGATGATGCTGACACAGTTCAGCAAAACCGGTCGTCTTAAATAAAAATTGATGATCAGCGATCTTGGCTTTTTTATATCTTTCTACAATAGTTTAATAAGTCATGGTTGCAAAATATTAAAACGAATTATTTAAGGACGAATGGAAAAACTTGTGGAATCCGACCTCGGGGAAGATCAGTTTGGATTTAGGAGAAAGGTAGGAACACAGGAGGCAATAATCACATTATGACTTATATATAGGCTAAGGAAAGGGAAACATTTTTAGCGTTTGTCGATTTGGAGAAAGCTTTTTGAGAACGTCAACTGGAATGCACTCTTCCAAATTCTGAAGGTAGCAGGGGTAAAATATAGGGAGTGAAGAGTTATATTCAAACTATACAAAAACCAGAGAGCAGTTATTAGAGTCGAAGGGCAAGAAAGGAACGCGGAGGTTGGGAAGGGAGTACGACAGGGTTGTAGCCTTTCCCTAATGTTGTTCAATCTGTACATTGAGCAGGCAGTGAAGGAGTGGAAGGAGAAATATGGAGAGGGCATTAAAGTGCAGGGAGAAGAAATAAAAACATTGCGGTTTGCCGATGACATAACAATTCTGTCAGAGACTGCATAGATCTGGAAGAGCAATTAAATGGAATGGACAGTGTCTTGAAAGGAAGATATAAGATGGATATTAACAAGAGCAAAACGAAGGTAATGGAATGCAATGTCAGAAAATCAGGCGTGCTGAAGGAAGAAGATTAGGTAATGAGACAATAAAAGTAGTAGATGAATTTTGTTATTTAGGTAGCAAGATAATTTCTGATAGCCGAAATAAAGGAGATATAAAATGCAGAATGGCTATGGGAAGAAAAGAGTTTCTGAAAAAGCGAAATTTGTTAACATCCAATATTAATTTAAATGTTAGGAAGTCCTTTCTGAAAGCATTTATCTGGAGTGTAGCTTTGTATGGGAGTGAAACGTGGACAATAATGAGTTCAGATAAAAAGATGATAAAAGCTTTTGAAATGTGGTGCTACAGACGAATGATGAAAATTAGATTGGTAGATCACATAACTAATGAGGAGGTGCTTAACCAAATTGGGGAGAAAAGGAGTTTCTGGGATATCCTGTCTAAGAGAAGGGATAGATTGGATGGACACATTCTGAGACGTCAAGGAATTGTCAATTTAGCATTAGAAGGAAGCGTATGGGGTAAAAATTGTAGAGGGAGACCGAGGGACGAATACATTAAGCAGATTCAAAAGGATGTAGGTTGCTGTAGATATTCTCAGATGAAGAGGCTTGCACAGGACAGGGAAGCATGGAGAGCTGCATCAAACCAGTCTGCAGACTGAAGACCACAACAACAACAACAGGGTTAAAAGAAGACAGAGAGAAGATCCAATGGAGAGAAGCACATTTTGTTACATTAGGTAAAGAATGTATGTAAAAAAAGATGAAGTCTACTTACCAGGCGAAGGAGCACAGGCAGTGATAGTAACAAATAAACACACAGAGGTGGCTCAGTTAAGCTCTATTGGAGTTATTAAAATACAACAAAATGTGTGTTCCAATTTCGAAAAAAGGTGCTTTAGGGGCCAAATTTAAAAAATAGGTACCGTTTAGGTACTTTTGGGAAAAAAAGTGACTTTAAGGACCTCCACTAAATACACTGTTACACACAAATGTGCGAAGTTGCCGTTCAGATCTTTCACCATTCACCAAACTGCTGTTGTTGTTGTAGTGTTTAATTTCTGAGGGGACTAAAGTGCAGGGTCATCGGTCCATGTTCCAACCTTAGATACTACACAAGAAGGCTAAACAAAGTAAAATTCATCAATTAGCACTCAGAGGGGATAAACAAAAGGTGTAGAACACTTCAATGAACCCTACAATGACAAAGATGACACATTAGAAGCAAAAACACGAGTGGAGCTAGTGTTTAACTGAACTAATTATACTGATATTGTGGTATCAAATTATTTTTCTTGGTATATATCATATTGTTGGTCATGTAGTATTCAATTTACATCAGAAAAGAAGTCAGGCCCAAGAGAAAATAAATCACCAGTCAGTCGTCCCAAAAGTGTTAAATGTTTATGTGGCATTTCGCCTGAACTCACTATTAATTACTTTTTTTCTGAAATTAATACATGGTGTGTCTTAAAAGTGACAGCAGAATACCATGGATGGATGATCACAAGAATAATAAAGGATGAGCCAGCCACACTGCAAACACAAAACACCTCCAGTCAGAGTAAACATAAGTGGAAAAACAGTTTAAAAGTGCTGGAGGGATGGGGACATGAGAGATCAGACTAAAGTACTCTCTATTAAATGGAAGAATAAAAACCAGCTGCACAAATAAAATGTAAAACACAGTCAGTCATGGATAGTCAGGACCTTTATTAAAAAAAAAAAGGGTCTGAATAGGAAAAAATTAGGGGAGAGATGAAACCTCTTAAAATAGTCTCAGTTTGATGCCTAGTTTACATACTAAAAGTCCCCAAAGTTCCGGGCTGTGGAATCGCGGTTATGATGTCATCAATATGGTGGCCTAAGAAACTGAGGAGTAATCTTAGAACGGCTGTAAATTATCACAGGACTTATATAAAAACGTCCTTTTGTGCCAAATTACAGAGGAAGACCTGAAAAACGTTTATATGGCAATATCATGTATGTCTGCCTAAGTGTACTTGCGTCTGTGTAAATGTTAGGGTGTGTGTGTATTTGTTTACCCTCCTTTTTTCCCCCCAAGGTAAGTCTTTGCTGTCCCGGGATTGGAATGACTCCTTATCCACTCCCTTAAAACCCTCATCATTTCCTTTTCCCTCTCCTTCCCTTCTGCCTGACGAAGCAGCTAGTCTGCGAAAGCTTGTATGTGTATTTGTGTGTGATTTTATTTACTTTATTTGTTTCTATCGACGAGCCGGTCCTTTTGGTAAGTGTTATATATATATATATATATATATATATATATATATATATATATATATATATATATATATATATATATATATATATATATTTTTTTTTTTTTTTTTTTTTGACATTTCTCTATTAATATTGGCACAATTATGCAACAATATTATGATTTAAAAAAAATTAATTATGTAACACATTCTTAGAGATTTAAAGCAACAGTATTATGTTTTTCCTATCATTAATAATAAGGGAGTTATCTGAAATCATTTACTGTAAGGTGTGATTATTCAATAGTCAGACCGCATGTTAGAATTGTAAGGAGATATTTCTTAAAACCTTGTTCTAGACTTGCAAGTACACATGAATATTCACAAAAGATAGTGAATCAACTGTTTCTATAAACATTGCACACATATCAGCATTTATTTTTGCAGAAGTAAATAATATATATCTAAATATATAAAATGCATTTGTTTTATAAATTTACATGAATGATATGGATTAATTCATTTATATATACATATATGTGTTTATATTTACTAGCTTTACTGCCTAGTTAAAGGTGAAAAATAAATTATTTTGTCAAAAAGGAACCATTACAGACAATATTATTTTGTCATTGAATCAACTAATAAGGGTGCACTCTGACCAGCAATAATTAGCACATATATGCAAAAAATGAACAGATTGCACTGTGAATGCCAAGACTGAGTGCCACACATGAATAAAATTGTTACAATATAAGTAGTTGAATGTCTTCATAAATTGGCTGTTAAAAATACGAATGACATCTGAATCATCTTTCTCATCACACTCCTGCTCAGAAAGTTCATCATCATACTCATCGAAACCAAGAATATTTGAGTTGATGCACCAACTGCCATTGCAATATCCACACTGCAACAATGACAATTTCGTTCACTTCCAGATTCACACTTTCAAGATATTAGCTTTAAGATGTAGTCAGGGGCAGGAGATTCTAGAGTTAAAACTGGCTGAAGGAAACTATTTTTAAAGACCCATCCCCCTGAATTTAGGTAGCAACTCTTTGCTCCTCCACTGCTGCACCTAAAGATAAACCAGTTTTGAATGCTCTCTTGCTGCTGTAGATTTTGGATGAAGTCAAGCTAGATCTAACTCTCCGGGGGAAATAACCTTGACAAAGCACTGTCCGTGCGGGTGGAGAGGCTTGCTTATCCGTGTGAAGCTGAGGGCTATACCGCAGGTAGAGAACCTACTGCCGGAAAGGCCTCAGCTGATGGATCAGACCAAGCGTGTCCCACAACGTCCCGTCTTCCTTATCCTCTCCCAGTCCTTTCCCAATTCCTTTCCTAACCCAAGGTGTGATGCGATCTGTGCCGAGGGGTGCATGGCACATGGGTGGATGTGTCTCGAACGGAGCCTCAGGGATACCGGGCGACCTCCCTGAGTAAGTAGCCTTGCACTGCGTGTGGTTATCATGGTGTGGACCATATAAATCCCAAAATCTCGTGGGACTAAGATGAACACAGAGAAAGAAAGTATTTTAAAAGAATCTGAGGGGCAATCTGAGACCTCAGATACACAGACATCGAGATCAGGACTGATGGAGTGCACTCCTATTTCTGAATCAGGGTCTAGACCTGAGAAAGAAGTGCGAACTGTAACAGAGAAGTTGGACCAGATTAGGATTAAGGCCTTGTCTGGGGCTCAGAGGAGGAAACTTCTCAAGGAACAGAAGCAAAAGGAAGGAAAAGAATGGCTTCCTAAGCATAAGTGGAGGTAATCAAAAGGGCTTGAGCACAGACCCCCCAAAAGAAACTGCCTCAGGTCGAAGGGGATACACAGACACCCTAGACGTCAAAGACAGGTGGCAAGAGGGTTAGGGAGGAATCTAAAGACTCCCACCTCTCTGGACAAGCGTCCAGGCTGAGGCAGGAAATAGGGAAACAGACCTATAGTACTGCAGTCTCGATCTTTAGAATGACGGTTGTCCAAGAAGGATACCCACTGGTGAGCATCACCTCGCAGCAGGAGGAGCTCATGCAGATGGCCCTCTTTGAAGAGATTGGTGGGGGACGCTGGTCCAGGACCCAAATTCAGGAGGGTCTATCTAGATTGCGGTGCCCTCATTTTTGTCTGCGAGGGGGAGCACACAGCAGAATGGCTTAAGGACAAGGTGCCCATGATATCCCCGTGGGAGGATGTGAAGCTGCTGGTCAAGACAGCAACCGAACTCCTGAAGACCGCAAAGGTATCAATATGGGTACCAAAGATCCTTAAGGATATCCCTCCAAAGACTCTGTTCAAGAAAATAAGGGTCCAGAACCCAAAAGTCTTGACAGAGGATTGGAGGGTAATTAACCAAAAGGTCATTCCGGAAGGACGAACCCTGGTGGTGGTGGTCGGAGAGCAGTCCCTGAAGGCAATGCGAGAGCAAGGCCTGAAACTGTTTTCAGGGTTCTCACAGGTCACCGTCAGGGTAATCAAAGACCTTAAAGGCAATAATGGCAGCAAGATGAGGACTGGAAGTGCTGCAGATAAACCTGCAGCACAGTAAAGGGGGCCACTGCTGCCCTGAGCCGTCGCCTGGGGAGACAGGAGGTAGTCGTGGCCCTGATACAAGAACCCTATTTATACAAAGGGGGTGTATCGGGCATCGGTGGTACTAAAAATAAGCTGATTTATGCTAGAAATCTAAAAAAAACTCCAGAACATGCATTTATGTTAGAAATGGAATACCTTTCATACCAATGATGGATTTTTGTTCCAGGGACCTGGTGACCATCAGGATGCAGTGACGTGAGGAAGGTATCATGAGGGAAATTGTTTTGGCCTCAGCATACCTTCCTTATGAAGACAGCTCTCCTCCTCCTTTGGAAGTGAGGAGGCTGACGGAAGCCTGCCATCGGCAAGGTGACGAACTGTTTATAGGATGTGACGCCAATGCCCACAACCTATCGTGGGGCAGCAAGGACACCAACAGTAGAGGTGAGCATCTTGTTGAATTTCTCCTATCTAACAACTTGGACATCCTGAATAGGGGTGATGAACCTACATTCAGGAATAGTAGAAGGGAAGAAGTAATTGACATAACTTATGGTTCCATGATGATGGGAAGTTACGTCAAACAGTGGCATGTGCTCCTGGAGCCATCCTCATCAGATCACATGTATATTAAATTCAAGGTTGAAATGGGAACCACGCAGACCATGGCCGATAGGAATCCCAGGAAAACAGACTGGGAGACATATAGGAGAGACCTTGACTTCAGCCTATCGGAAATTAAAACTTCGATAAGGAATCCAGCAGAGTTGGAGGAAGTAGCAGAGACCATAACCTCTGCTATAGTGACCTCATACCAGGACAACTGCTCAATCACCAAGAAGTGCACAAATAGGAGTGTGCCTTGGTGGAATAATAACCTGGAAATGAAAAGGAAACAGGTACAAAGACTTTTTAACCTTGCGAGGCGCAAAGGACAATGGGCAAAGAAACGTGAGGCCCTTGTCAATTACAACCTTGCCATCAGACGGGCGAAAATCTTATTAGATTCCTATGCAGGTTATTCAGGGTTAGCCTAGCAGCAGGAATCATTCCCAATGCCTGGAGGGTGGTGAAGGTTGTTTTCATTCCAAAACCAGGGAGAATTGATCATACCAAGGCCAAGGATATGAGACCAATCAGCCTGTTGGGAAGGTGGAGAAAGCACTACACTTTCAAGAAATAGCCCTCTGTATCTTCCTGGACATCGAGGGGGCTTTTAGCAACATGACCTTCGATTCCATAGTTAGGTTAGCAGAGGTGCATGACCTAGGGACCACTATATGTAGGTGGACTAGGGCCATGCTCAGTGGAAGAAAGGTAGAGGCTACCATGATGAATGAAAAAATGGTAATCAACACCACTAGGGGTTGCCTGCAAGGACGAGTTCTTTCCCCTTTATTGTGGAATCTAGTGGTGAATGATCTCATTGGAGAATTAAACTCTAGGCTGTACTTTTTCCAAGGATACGCAGATGATCTTGTCATAGTAATACTTGGCAAATTTGCTGACACAGTGAAGAATATGGCACAAGGTGCATTGGACATTGTGCAAGACTGGTGTAGAAAACAGGATCTGAGGGTTAGTCCTAAGAAGGCTGTTGCTGTACCTTTCACAAAGAAGCATATCCAACATTCAAGTTGGAATCTAAAGCTTTTCAATGAAGCACTACCCGTGAAGGGGACAGTGAAATATCTAGGGGTTACCCTAGATGAGAAACTGACATGGACCCCTCACATTAGGAATATTTGCTCCAAGGCAAAAGGTACTCTTGTAAGTACCAGGAGAGCTTGTGGCAAAAATTGGGGCCTGAGCCCCAAGGGTATGCACTGGATATACACCACAGTGAGGAATTAGCAGCAGACCAACTGCTGGGATGGAAACCATGCTGGATATGCCCCCATTACACCTATGGGTAAAGATGGAGGCAGCGGCTGGTGCATACAGACTCAAAACTGGTAACTGGAACTCTTTGGGATATTCAGAATCACACACTAAAATAGTGAGTGAGGTAAATATAGGAAAGGTTGAGGAAATGCCAGACGACTATATTATAACCCCATACAGCTTCAACAAGCCTTTCAGTATAACAATTGGAAGTAGGGAGCAGTGGCAGAAAATAGTTCGACACCGTGAGGGATATTGTCAGGGTTCCGGTGGAGCTAGGGGAAAGCAATAGAGTAAACCTATTGTGGGTCCCTGGCCACCCGGGGATCAGTGGCAACAAATATGCCGACAGATTAGCCAGGATGGGGGCAGAGACACCATTTATTGGACTGGAACCTGTCCTGACAATCACCAAGCCAATGATCAAATTTGAGCTACGTAACTTGCTCAGAAGACAGCATATAGAATAATGGACCAAAGTCCATCAACAAAAACATGGCAAGGTAATGATGCCAAAGCCATGTTTTAAAAGAAGCTCTGCAAACCTGGGCCTGAACAGGAGAGAGATTAGGCTCACAGTTGGATTGCTGACAGGACATGGGAATTTCAAAAAACATATACATACAATTGGAATAACAGAAGAGGATCCTAAATGTAGGATCTGTGATGACGGTGATGAAACTGCATCACATCTAATCTTCGAATGCATTGCATTGGAGAGTAAAAGGCACAGAACATTTGGGACAACCAGACCCGAAGAAATTGTGTCTAATAAAGAACTGGTAAAGGGACTCCTTGCACTGTTCAAGGGCATTGATTGGCTTTACTAGATATACAGGGAGTGATACCGCACAATAAACTTAGTTTCGGTACGGGCAGTGGCGGGTTGGACCAAGACTGTTTTGGCTTCCCTGGAAAAATCAAATCAAATCAAATCAAGTTAGATCTATCTAAAAGGTGATTGGCCGTGTTGCCACAGCTGTTAGGAAACACTGATATCTAAGACTATTTGATGACAACGTTCCTTTAGGTGCACCATACAATGCTAACAGAAATTGCTCTCCTACTACAATTACATCTTGAGGATTTGCGTTGACATTATTAAAAATAGAAGTATTTTTCTGCAGATTAGGCTGAGTTTGGATGAGTTTGAATGCTGTTTTCTTCCCTTGGCCAAACAAGGACGATGTTGTGTCACATCCAGATACAGAATACAAAAATAAGATACCTTGACATAAATCTCCAAGTGCTTCTTGGAGGGATGTTATATGATACACCTGTGAAAAGCCTTTTACCACAGACGATTTCTGAAAGTAAGGAGCAAGTGCAATTAGAAGGACAAGTAAATCTACATCTGTACCAACCACCATAGTTGCCTTCTCCTTTGCCATCTCCAGTGCTGTTGCAACAATCAGTTTATCAGCATCAGCCTGTGATTGCCACGTCAAAATATTACCAAATTCCAGATGACTTCTTAAACTAACAATAAATCATTCCATATTTCAAAAATTATTCAGAAATTTTTCTTGGTACACCATACACATAATATCTCCTGTAAAGTGGATGACAAGTGACTGACATTTTGCATGGCATTGTCTGTGCTCTTCGCTTCTTGTGCTGGGCATGCAACAGTCATCGGAAACGACAACACAGTTATCACCAAAATGTTTCCTTACATAATTTACGTACAGTCCATATAATTCTTTGTAAGTCAAACATAGTGACCAAACAACTATTCGCAATAAATAACCACCATCTACAACATAGGCAGAATCTTGAATCACAGATGCTTGTTACTTGATATACTGTTATCTAATATCGGGTTTTCTCATGTAATAATCATCAAACAATGATAAGGGATGTTGTCAATTCATAGTTTAAACATTTTTGGAGGTGCTCATCAGTTTTCGCAACACAACTAACTCTGAAAAATAGCTGCATGGTATCAATAGCTCTAAGAATGTGCTACAAGATTAATGAAGAGAAACTGTTTGTTCCACAATCAAGCAGTTATTCATCGAGAAACTCCAAAAAAATGTATGAAAAAATATTTTCTCCTTTTCTATTAATATAACTCGGGAGGAATGTTATATATACGTTATATACTGCTACATAATAATTTTTCACTCTTCCCTCTGTAATTTGGTGCAAAAAGGCCCTTTTTATGTTAATTCTGTGGGAAGTTATATCCGTTCAAAAATTACAGCACATATTTTGTAGGTCAAGCATATTGATGAAGTCATAACCATGATTCCACAGCCTGGAGCTTCTGGGACTTCTAGTATGTTAACTAGGCCATCAAATTGAGACTATTGCAAAAGGTTTCATATCTCCCCTAATTTTTTCCTATTCAATGCATAAAGGTCTTGTCACCAAGGATTAAAGAAAACACAGCACGTAGATTGAAAGACTGCCACAAGGGGGCTAAAAGGGGCAGCCCAACAGACCAACAGAATGTGAATCTGTCAAGAGAGTGCTATAGTGGCACTTAGGCAGGTCCTCACAACGAAGAAGGGGGGGGGACTATGCTTTAAGCAGGTAGGGCCAATATGTAGCTGACAGAGGACAACTGAGTCCCTACGAGAGGCCCTCAAGGAAGGTCTGTCTGACAGCCGTTGAGAGCTTGATTGTACAGAACTTGTTAAGCACATAATAGTCAGACCATTCTGAACTCTAGACACCAGGGACCATGCAGTTTAACTCCAATTCCAGATCCCTTTCCAGGAAAGCAATCTCCAAGGGCCTTGGGATAATGGTTTGCTTGACCAGCCGATTTACACATTCATTCTCTGATATACCAATGTCTGGGATCCAAATAAATGGCAGAGAACGGACACACTAGCCACAGGTGAAGCCAGAGTCTTAAATATACCGCACCAGAGGATGTTTGGGAAAACACTCGTCAAGAGCTTGCAAACCACTCAGGGAGTCACTATAGTTAATAGTAGACTCCCCTAGACAAGTTCTGAGATGCTCAAGATCTTGAAAAATAGGGACCAGCCCTGTGGTAAAAATGCTACTTCACTCTTCAACACATTCACTATAGACATAGGCATGTCCCACCTGGCCATCTGCCAGAGAACCGTAGGTACATACAACTTCCGTGCAACAGAATGAATCCAGATATGGCATGACCTGATGGAGATTCGTTGGTGAAACTGAGGCTTTCAAGTCATGTGACAAATCCAGACAAAGCTGCAAGTGGGGAAATGACCAATACGGGGTATGGGAAGAATAGCGGAAAGTGGGAGGGATGGAAAGGAATTCGAGCAACGACAGAAGAGAATGAACATGGAACACAACTGGAAGACCTGACCAGGACCAATGTGGTGGGGAGGGGAGTGCAGCAGCTGGAAAAAGAAGTCTGCAATTTTGGTGGTGGATGAGGCATGAACACAGGCAACTATAAGGCTAGTAACTGTTGCTCACAAAACTACAGGGGAGGGACGCCAGTTTCAATGACGAATCATGCAGAAAGCCCCCGGCGCTAGACAGACAACACTACAGAGGATGGGATCAAGGATCTGCAATGCTGAAGCTGATGCTGAATTGTACACCAGGATTATATAGTAAAGTTGTGATTGAATTAGAGCCTTATAGAGCTGCATAAAGGTTGAACAGCCAGCTCCCCAGACAGTTTGGCTGAGGCAATGAAGAATACTCACATATCATCACATTTTTGTTTCAGGTGACAAAGGTGTGGCTTTGTAGTGAACTTGGCATCGAAGAGCATGCCTAGAAGTGATGCAACTCTTCAAAGTGAAGGAGTTCTTCAGCAAGGTAATACTGAGTCCAATTAACTACCCGGCAGTGACAGAAGTGCATTATTCAGGTTTTGGTTGCTCAGAATTACAAACCAAGTGCAAAGGTCCAAACATGGGCCTTTAGGATGGCTTCCTGCAGCTGCCGTTCAGTGTCACCAATGCTATTAGAACTGAAAAACACAGAAGTCATTGGCAAACAAGGACGAAAAAACCAATGACCCCACTGTTACATCAAGACCATTAAGTGTGACTAAAAATTGGGGAACACTAAGGATGGAGCCCTGTGGAACACTGTTCTTATGATCATGGGGGAGGTGAGAAGGGTACCAACCATATACCAAAAAAAGTGGAGTGAGAGGAAGTTCTGTATAAAGATTGGAACTAGACCCTGTAATCCCCATTTGTACAGTGTAACTAAGATATGATGGTGCCAGAAGCTCTCATATTGGAAGCAGTATGGATCTACATAAATACTCTTCAAGTCTGCCCACGGGGCTCGTGGTTCTTTCACCAGTATGTGCTTGGAGAGCAAGGTGCCCCGAGCTAATGCAGTCTTTCTTCCTTCTTTCTCCTGGACTGCATCTCCTTTCCCTTCCCTTCCCTTCCCTTCCTTTCCTATCTTCACTCCTTCCCCTCCCCATTAGGGGACTGATGACCTTAGCAATTTGGTACCCTAGTCGCAATCAACGAACCATACTCTGCAAATCACTTTGAAGTGAATTGTAGAGGGTTCATCAAATTGTTTTTATGATATTCGTTCTCCAATACTGTGGAGGAAAAAAAAAAAAAAAAGAAAAACACACCTAAATCTTTCCATTTTCGATCTGATTTCTCTTATTTTATTATGATGTGGGTGTTAACAACATATGTTTGCACTTGAATGAGAAAGCTGGTGAAAGAAATTTTGCAAATAGATCATGCCACAATAAATAACACCTTTCTTTTCATAATTTCCACCTCAACTCATGCATTACTGCCATGACACTCTCCCCCCTACATCACGATTATACAAAATAGCTGCCCTTTCTAAATCCTCCGTTAGTTCCACTTGATGCAGATCCCATAATGCGCAAGAATACTTCAAAATAGGACACAAGGTTGTCAATAGTGGAGCGATCCTGACAAAAGTCCCCCCTTCCCTCTTGTTGTGGAGCCAGGAGTACTCAATTGTCAAGGATTCACATAATCTGCCGACTGACCATACGTTCAAGGAGCTAACACAGAATATTGGTGAGGCAGATAGGATCTGCGCCAGGTTTCATCACAGGGATGATGATGCTAACCTGTTACTGGGACAGGTAAACACCATCTGTCCAGAAATGATTGAAGAGGGTGAGCAGCCGCCATTGTGAATCCACTGAGAGGTGATGGAGGAACTCTCTGTGAATATGGTCTGGTCCTGGAGAGGTATTGGGGCATGCAGCAAGGGAAATTTGCCATGTTATGGGTTGTGATACTTACAGGGACATTGCCAAATTGTTGCAGGCAACTAATACATTTGACTGGGCAGGGAGTGCCACTTGAATCAAAACAGATCCACTTCTCATCTAGGAAAATAACACCACTTCGTCAAACTTGTCTTTGAGGTTCTCAACGAAGAACTGTAACTTGGTTGACAAGAATGATTCGCCATTGGGCCACATACATACAATGTATTGACACGAGTATGGCTCAGATCGTTTGAGGGCCCTACGTTTCTCCCACGATGTAGCCAGGGAAGGAAACATATGAGGGTTGTATGTTGTCACATTGAACTCTGTCTTGCCACACTTACGAGATGCCAGTAGCCTGAGTAACTACTACCATTACCTAATTTTGACCTGTTCATAGCAGGTCATCCACCCCGATGCCACCCACTCTGACCAGGTGCTCTCCTCATGGCCACCACCCAGACGCAGTAAAGGTCACCTGGTGGGACGACCATTGCGGGCAGTCCTCATGCCTGGGCAGATGGGCATTTATTCCTTGGAGGAGTTCACAGCTCACGCATCGGTAGTGCAAACCCCGTGCATCAGTTGGCTACGACCGAGAGGGTACATGATAACCGTCCACAATACACTGGCTACTGTGCTGGATATCAGGTGCTATGAAGACCATTATGATATAGGCTGCATGAGGTAACAGTGTACAATGGACGTAACTTGTGCAGCACATGTCCATTTCATAATGGGTACCTAAGATTTTATTGCACAGTAAATAGATGATGCACCAAGTAGGGTGGCTTTCCCCAAATGGCCCACATTTCTGAAGAATTTGTAAACATGGAAGTCAAATCCACAGAGAGGACAGTGTCAGTATTGTCAAAAAGTTTGAAGACTCCTTTTAGTCTTCCATCATAGCAGAACGGAATACCAGGGACCTATTCCAACCCCTGAAAACACAAAGGGGTTCACTGAACGTTTTAGACACACCATGTATTAATTTCACAAGGAAAAGTGATTAATAGTGAGTGCAGGCGAAATGCCACATAAACATTTAACAAGTTCGGGAGGAACCCTACGTGCTCAACAATACGATATATACCGAGAAAAATAATTTGATACCACAATATCAGTATAATTTTGATGTCACGGCACAGTGGCTTGCGCAAGCCACCAGGATAGATAGCGGTGTTATGGTAGGCAAACCCGCATAACAAACAACCAGCAACAAAGCTCTATCTATACCGGAAATTGCTGTTTTCCAGTTTGAGTTTATATTTTGAACGGTATATTTCATATTCTGATCTATTTTGCAGAGATGCAAAGTTTCGAAAGAATCAAATAGTAATAGGGATAAGAAAATTGAGGAGGAGGAGGAGGAGGAACT
This sequence comes from Locusta migratoria, assembly GCA_026315105.1. NCBI lineage: Eukaryota > Metazoa > Arthropoda > Insecta > Orthoptera > Acrididae > Locusta > Locusta migratoria. The sequence goes on from CM048745.1 coordinate 44,345,801, forward strand.
TTTTATTGACAATAAAATGTCAGTTTGAGGTGTAGCTGTGACTCTTGAAAAACACTGAAGATACAAGAACTATAGTGAATAATAATAGTAATAAAACGCTGATAGAATATTCATGATAAATAATTATATCGAACATTACATTTGTTTTGCCTTTGCCATAAAGTAAAAGCAAGTGCGACAGTTATTTGAATGGTGCTCAATAATTCGTTTGCTCTTGAGAGTAGCATAACAGCATGAGCATAAGTATGTCAAATCGTAGAGTAACTGCAAATGTACCCACAATAGAGACGTCAGTGAAGCAATTAGTGTACATTATAGTCTGTGCTAGACAGATGACAATGATGTACGGCACTATTTCTGAAATAATACTGGTTCAGACAATTATACACTGAAAAATAGTATGTGGCCACACTACTAAAAATAAATCAAATAGCGAAATTCGTAATTTCATTTGCCACCACGCCCCAGTGCTGACAGCCGTCACGAACGTGTTAAGAAAAAACATCTTGTTTCAAAATGTATCATGCTTTACAGAAAATGAATTACTTTGTCAACTCCATGTAAGAAAATCTTTGTTACTATTTAATGATGGGAAGTCCAAGATGGATTAACAACATATAATAGGACAGTTTATGAGTCACTGCAAAGACGTGATGATGAGCCGCGACAGGCACATAAACAAGTACAAGTATACAACACTTTCAACTATCGGTCATGGCCTCGAAATAGGAACATTCACGCAATCACGCAGGCACACAACTGTCATCTCCGGCTGCCGCACTTCGAAGTTTTTTATTGACCCAAACGAGCTCATTGAAATTAATGTCTTCTATTCCGTGCAACTATCTGAATCATCAAGCAGGTCTCTTCTTGTTTGAAAAACATTTTACAGCCTAAAACTCATTCATGATTAAAACCAAGATTTTGCCGAATTAGTCATAATCAAGAATTGTTTTCTTCACACAATATTGTTGGTAGCCCATCTAATTTAGACAATTTTTGTTATGATAGTAACTGTAGGTGTCATTGGAGTCTGTCATGGTGGCATTCTTCTATAAAATCTCGGAATACGGGCAGCATCAAACCAAATAAAATTCTCAAGCTTTAGAGGGTAAACTTCGCAACTGTCATCAAGAGTAAAATCACTAACTGCCTGTTAATAAAATTTGTCATAAATAATATATCCTTTTCCCAATGAACAGCTCAGTTCATACATACAATACTAGGAACAAAAATGATCTACACAATGACTTAAAAGTGCTTACTTTAGTTCAAAAAGGTGTCCTCTACTCGGGAACACACATTTTCAATAATTTACCTTCAAGTATATAAAAAAATTTAGCTACAAATAAAGATCAGCTTAAGAGGAACCTAAAAGACTTTCTAGTGGCCAACTCCTTCTACTCCATTAGTGAATTTCTAAATTGTACCAAATGATTCATGTATCAGTACTCATACTATATTAGTGATACAAATCAATACAATATGTTGTACATATTCTGTAGATGGAGTTTGCTGTTGTAAGAGAACAAATGGAATTGAATTTTAATGGAAAAACAGTGCACTTATGCCAATTTTTAAAATAATAATAATAATAATAATAATAATAATAATAATAATAATGGAAAACAAAAATTTCTTGAAGTAACTGTAAAGCATCTTCCATGGATTATCTTCAGGCTTCTTACAAGCTATTTCTTTGTTTCTTAAAGAGAGAGTGAAGCTTAGAATTTACAGAATACATAACTAGAACTAAGGATTCTGTTTACCTGCGTTGACCAGATGTGTACACACTTATCAAAACTTCCGGATGCTAAAAATTTACCATCAGGTGAAAAAGCCACACTATAAACAGGTTCAGTATGTTTTGTAAGTGTGTGTATGCAGGCTCCTCTTTCTACATCCCACAGTCTTACAGTTGAATCAAATGAAGCACTGAAAAAGAACAATAAATTAATTGTGAAAAAATAAGGGCTCGAGAAATTAACAATTTGTGCATCCCTTGGCCACAGAATCTACACAAAAATAAATAAATTGGGAAAGGGAGCTTTTCCTTCTTTATTAATAAGACAGCTAACAAGGAATTATGTAGACACATACAAAACCTGTAAAATAGGTTGTCTGCAAATAAATGATATTTCAACAAAAAAATAATGAATAACTAAATAACAAAAATGTGGATAAAAATAAACCAATTTTTATTTTACAACGTTGATGATGACAATGATCATATATAATAAGTCTACTCTTGCACATTTCTCACCGCTACTGGTGCCATAAGTTTACAGGGGCTTTCTCAGCAAACAGGCTTTGTTCACCTGAACAGTCTAAAATTCTATTTGTCTTTCAAATCAACATAAACAGCTGGCACTGCATGCACTTTCCAGATGCTGGACTTTGACACACACACGAAGATCTCAAAAAGATGGAGTAAAAGCATTAATGAGATTAATGAGAGTCGCAGCAGATGACAAGCTCTCACTACTAAAATCCTTCTAGGACATAGGTTTTACCCTCTATTAATCTGGTGTAGAATGTTTCGGTAACAGTGTATGCAATGGTGCTGTAACACAGTTGTTTCAACAGGACTGGCATTCAAGTGAATCTTCCAATTGGAACTGATAGTGCCTCACCCTAACTCCAAACATTCTTTACAGTGCTGTTCACTTTCTATGCCTTGGTGTCTCTGGATTTGAAAGGAATGGCTGGCAAGAAAAAACCGTTGCCCAGGGTACTGTCGACCAGCATATCTGACATAAATGACGTAAAGATCATCACAGTTGAACTTAAAAACTGTACCATAACATCTGTGTACAAACCAACACAAAGTAACTTCAACATCAATGCAATTCATAAGCATAATAGTTCAAAAGAAAATTTTGTAGTTGGCAACTTCAATAGCCACAGCACTAGATGGGGATACCCTCAAGATGACGAGAATGGGATGGCAGTTATCAGCTGGGCAGAGTCTAACAAGTTAGCTTTAATTCACAATCATAAACTCCCACCCTCTTTTAATAGTGGCAGATGGCAAAGGAAATATAACCCTGATCTAATTTTTGCTACAGAATCTGTAAGTCAGCAATGCATAAAAACAGTATGCCCACCTACACCAAAAACCCAACACCGACCTACAATGTGCCAAGTTATGACTGCTGTGAGACCAGTTTGCGTACTATACTGCTGAAGGTACAATTTCAGAAAGGCCAAATGGCTAAAATACCAGGAAATCTTGGATCGCAAGGTAGCATCCTTACCTCCTAATCCTGACTCATATGATAAGTTCACAGATGCCGAGAAAAGAAGCTCAAGACTGTCCATACCTCGGGGCTGTAAACCCAAGTATGTTCAAGGCCTAACACCTAAACGGCGTCTGACCTACACACATATACAGAATTGTTTGAAAAAGATCCATTTGATGAATCAACAGTGGCTGCAGGGCAACAATTGTTAGCTTCTATATCAGAAGCTAAAAGAAATAGTTGGGTTAATCTAATGGAAGAGCTAAATATAAGCATAAATAGCCATAAATCATGGTGCCTTCTTAAGCGCTTAAGCAATGACCCAGCTTCCCTGAACAACCATGCTAACATTACAGTGGATAACATAGCCACTCAATTACTAAAAAATGGGAAACCAAAAAACAGATCTCGTAGACAAACCAAGAATATGAGCAATATCACGGAGGATGAAACAAACACACTGTAACAGCCCATCTCAATAGATGAGCTTAAATGAAGCCATTGCAAAATGTAAGAACAGGAAGGCTGCCGGACTAGATGATATTCTAGTAGAACAGATCAAACATTTTGGTCCACAGACCAAACAGTGGATGCTAAATACATTTAATAAATGCATGGCCGACTGTAAGATTTCAAGTATATGGAGGAAATCTAAAGTTATAGGAATCCTTAAACCTGGAAAGGACATCAACGATCCCAAAAGCTACTGACCTATATCTATTCTCTGCCACATGTACGAGATTTTTGAAACAATTTTACAAACTCTACTTACATTTGTGATAGAGCCCAAACTCATACCAAAACAAGGGGGCTTCCGTCCTGAAAGAAATTGCACCTCACAAATATTAGGCCTAACACAGTTTATTGAAGATGGGTTTCAGATGAAAAGGATTACCGGAGCTGTTTTTAATGATTTGACTGCCGCCTCGACAACTAATTGAAAAACTGCACGAGATCACTAGAGGTCGAAAATTCACCGATATAATTAGAAATACACTTCAGAATCGTCGATTCTTTGTAGAGTTTCAGGGAAAACGCAGTTGATAGTGGAAACTGACCAAAGGCCTACCTCAGGGAAGTGTACTGGCTCCATCCCTTTTCAACGTGTACACAAATGACCAGCCACTTCCTGTCAACACCAGCAGTTACATATAAGTTGATGACCGAGTCATAGCTGCTCAGGGACAGTCATTTGAGGATGTGGAGAAGAGTCTGAATGAGGCACTGGTGGAGCTTGACTCATATTACTGCCGCATTCAACTGAAACCCAACCCAATGAAAACCCGTACATGTGCATTCCATCTGCGCAACAAACAGGCATCTCGTCAGCTGCAAGTGAGGTTGAAGGGTGTTGATTTGGAACACAGGAAAAACCCTACATACTTGGGCTTTACTTTAGACCGAGCTCTGACATTTAAACAACATTGCCTTAATACCCAACTGAAAGTTTGTGGTCGAAATAACATTCTGAGGCGACTGACGAGATCGACCTGGGACGCAAGACCAAAGGTTGTAAGAACGTCAGCCCTATCTCTAGCCTACGCTGCTAGCGAATACTCTAGCCCAGTCTGGTGCACGTCAGCACATGCCAAACAAGTCAACATCGCCCTCAATGAATCTGCTAGAATAGTTACAGGATGTTTGCAGCCAACCCCTGTAAATAAAATCTATCATCTTGCTGGTACTGCACCACCAGCAATTAGAAGAGAACAAGCAGCATATAAAGACAGACAAAAATCTATAGTCTCCAAGCGGCACCCACTCCATGGGATGAAGCCAGCAACACAGAGGCTTAAATGTAGAAACAGTTTTCTCACATCAACTGAGAAGGAGAGTGACTACAGAACAACGGTAGAACGGGGAAGGATGCGGAAAGACACCTGTGGATGGAACCCTCAGAAGCCTTAGCTGCTGGACACAACGAAAGCTGGACAACGTACAAGTCTTTGAACTGATTATGCAGTGGCATAGCAAGGTCTAAAGTAAATGTAAGCAAATGGGGCTATCAAAATGATTCCACCCTCTGTGACTGTGGAGCCATTCAAACAACTCCCCATATGTACAACTGCCCGCTCAGTCCCTCACACTGTACATTTGAGGAGTGAATGTCAGCACAACCAAGCGCTATTGACGTAGGCCTCTTCTGGGCTAAGAATGTTTAGAAACTTTTCTTTACATCTGCGTAATTTTTGTTTTTGAATTAATATGTATAATGTCTCTGACACGAATTAATATGTATAATGTCTCTGACATGAATAAGTAAGTAAGAGCTGTTCACAACATTATTCCTCAACTACAGCTATTGTTGAGGAATGATGGTGAACATATTGAGCATTTCCTGTACAAAAACATCATCTTTGCTTTGTCTTAATTTGTTATGCTATTATGTTAATTATTGCTTTTCTGATCAGATGAAGTGCCATCAGTCGGAACTACCTCCCCCCCCCCTCCCATTCTAATAAAACCCCATGTCATTCCAAGCATTTGCGTCAATTTTTACCTCTCTATCTACATTATTCCGTGATTTATTAAGTTTTCAAATTTATACTGGCTTTTTTATCACCCGGTATATTAACAAAGGCAATTCATGTGTTTGGGAACATGCTACCAAATTTCAGAACTAAAGGTACTTAACAAGACACACACATTTTTTGCCAGATAATATCCTTTTTTTAATTGTGTTTTTACTGCACAACTGTTACACCTTGTTATGAATTAAAAGAAGTTTCCTTTGTATCTCGGAAACCTGATGGTCAAAGTTTCATTGTAGTTCTGGTTATTTATGAAAACAATCTGGCAGAACCAAAATTTTATTAATGGTTTATTCTTATTTATCTTCAAATCAGGGATTTAGAAAAATCTTGTCACAAGCTTTGCTTTATTTTATTTATTTATTTGTAGAGACCTGCATTTTCAGCACCTCTTTTTTTGTGGCAAAATTCAAATATATTTATTTATGTTTAATGATTAGACACAGATATTTCATAGGTTGGCTGACTACTTGCTTGAAGACAAAGCCTTAGTGCATCGAAATTCACTCTAAAAAAAAAAAAAAAAAAACGTTTGCTTTTACAAAAATGTTAACCGTTTTTATAAAATTGCTGTGGTATTCTTCTTGTGGCTGTATTTATGCTTTTGATAAATGAGTGTTACATTGAGAAGAATTTACTGCAATTTACTGCAGCTGAACAAAATGTATCTCTAATTGCATGTGTTTTTCAACTTTATTTTTATTTTCCAGCCCAACAAACTACAAAATCTGAAGAATATTAATTTCGTCTTTCCTTTTGTAGCCCTACTGCCTATACTTCATAATGCTACAAACAAAAAATCACCAAGGTCAATGTCAATGTTGTATTTTCTGAAGAAGACCATGGCCAATAGCTGAAAGTGTTGCATGGGTATGTCTTTTGTATGTGCCTGTTGCAGCTCATTGCCACGTCTTTGCGGTGAGTTGTAAACTTTCCTTATTACTATATTATTAATTACAACCTGGACTTTCCATTATTATATGAGTTCTTTATGCCGTGTAGTTAATTATTAAATTTGGTACTACTGAAGAAACATTAGTGCACAACAGTTGGTAATTAAAGTTGTTTTTGACTGCTGTTCTAGGCGTAATAGTGATTAGGGTAACTTTTGATTACTGTGTTCAATAACGTTTTGTGTTTTCACATGTTCAGTTTTGTGTCTATCACATGGCACTTGACCACAAGTGAGAATTGTGGGCTCTGTCTTAGGTTTGTGAGTAGTGGGTTATGGTGTAAGATATGTTGGAAGTATTTTCATTGGGGGGACATCAGTGGTCAATCTAGGGAGATCCTCTCCTGGAATTGCAGATTATGCAGCAAGAATAAGTTAATATAGGAATAAGGAGAGTTTACAACTTACTGCAAAGACGTGACGCGACAGACACATAAAAAAGACATATACATACAAACTTAAGCTATCGGCCATGGCCTTCTTCAGAAAATAGAACATTCATGCAATCACACAGGCACACAACCGTCATCTCCAGCAGCCACGTCTTTGTGGTGAGTTGTAAACTGTCTTCATTATATTGTTTAATTCCGAATTGGACTTTTCATTATTAATATAGGAATAGGAGCATAATATATGTGCCCTTCAGGTGTAGCTGCAGCAATTAGACATGTTGAAGAGAGGGGCTGGCAGTTAGGCAGAAAGGCAGTTAGGAAGTGGAGGTTCTCAGATAGCTTCACATTCCATGTTCCGAGTTGAGTGGACAGGAGCCACCTGTAGCATTAGGTGCGGGTAACAAGCAGCAGACCTCAGCTGTTACGAAACTAAAAACGGTAGAAAAGGCTAATAGAAAGGAGAAGGTTCTACTGTTAGGTAGCTGGCATGGGAAAGGTGTAGGCTAGCATTGTTTGGGAGTGAGTACCACACCACCAGCATTGTAAAGGCGAGCACAGGTTTGGATGAGGTGACTGGTAATATAGGGGAGTTATGCACAAATATTCAAAAGAGGATCAGGTAGTGATAGTGGGTAGAACTGGCAATAGTCTTGTTAAGAATGAGGAGTATGCCATAGGTGATGATCTGGGAAAGATAACTACTGAAACTGGTAGCACAAATGTGGAACTGTTTCAGCGTCACGATTGGCCTCATCTTAAGACAGCTGTCAGGCATATTAACATGAGGTTCAGGGAAGTGCTGATGGCATGGCTCACATTTCAGTGATGCTAGTTGAATCTATATACAGATCGGGTTTCACTAGATACTGTCTGCACTAAAATATGTATGGGATGGGAGGTTGGCAAAGCTTATAGGTGACACTTTAGTGAGGGGTGGCAGAATCACTCGTGGGAAAATTTAGGTCCAGTGCACACATGACACAGCAGAGGCAGACCAGAGGCATAGGCAAGGTGCAGGGGCTTTGTAGGTGAGCACACACTACATGCAGCACAGGCAGAGGAGGGCAGTGCAACTTTTAACACTCACGCAACATGGCACAAACTGCATATCCAATTAGATTTTATTCCCGAGTCCTGTGTGTGTGTGTGTGTGTGTGTGTGTGTGTGTGTGTGTGTGTGTGTGTGCTTGTTTGTTCTGGTAAAGAGCAGTGAAAGGCCTGTTGAGCAACAGCAAAAGTGACGAATATGTGGCAAACTTGTCGAGTGTATGGAAGTTCATTATAAGGTCATGAGCTATTTCAACTAAACAGACGACAGTTTAAAGAGAATCACATGTTGAGTAAGAAAGACTCAACAGAGAAGAAAAATAGTATGTGATATGTCATACCCAATAAAGAAAAATTAGGTATATGTTTTAGGAATGTAATTAAAATCAGATTTATTTTTCTCTCATGTCTTTTATAATAAAGAGAAACAAGTATCATTGCAAATTCTATAATTATCCTGCGAGCACTCACGCGTGAGCATTTTGCTCACAGTAATTTTAAAACAATTGGCATTTTACCAGTTTTAAATAGTCAAATACAAGGTGATCAAAAAGACAGTATAAATCTGCAAACTTAATAAATCACAGAATAATGTAGATATAGAGGTAAAAATTTACACATATACTTGGAATGACATGGGGTTTTATTAGAACAGATGGAGCTTTATCTGATCAGAAAAGCAATAATTAGCATAACAAATTAAGACAAAGCAAAGATGATGTTCTTTATAGGAAGGAAGCTTGGAGTTGAACATCCTGTCGACAGCATGGTCATTAGAGATGGTTTTTTACAGGAAATGCTCAATATATTCACCATCATTCCTCAACAATAGCTATAGTCAGGGAATAATGTTGTGAACAGCACTGTAAAGCATGTCCGGAGTTATGGTGAGGCACTGGCATCGGTTGTCTTTTAGCATACCTAGAGATGTCGGTTGATCACTTCAGGTAGCTCCAAAGCCAATAATCGCATGGACTGAGACCTGGGGACCTGGGAGGCCAAGCATGACGAAAATGGTGGCTGAGCACACGATCATCACCAAACGACGCACGCAAGAGATCTGTCACGCGTCTAGCAATACTCTGTTTTTTATTTGGTTCTAATAAAACCCCATGTCATACCTCACATGTGTGTCAATTTTTATCTCTCTATATACATTATTCCGTGATTTATTAAGTTTTCAAATTTTACTGACTTTTTGATCATCCGGTATGTTTTCTTATAAACACAACTAGAAATACTTATGTAGACATATTAAGTACATTACAAACTGCTCTTTGACTGCCAGAAAAATGCTATACACACATTCGATCACATAACTTTTAAAGACACGAGTTCTTGTGGGTTAAAAGAACCTTTATACAACTTACATGATTATGGTGCAGAATATACCATAAGAAACACTTTTCTTCTTGGTATGCTTTTCACAAGTCTTAGATTAATATATATACAGTAAAACTTCCCTTAACGGACACTTCCCAATAGCAGACTCCTCTCAATAGCGGACATTTCAAAATTCACCTGCAAAACAACATTAGCCCTTATGCTAAAATTATTCCGAATAGCGGACATTCTCAATAACGGACACGAACACTGTAATACGTCTCCCAACAACAATCAAAACTTCCAAATAACGGATAGCATGGAAGAATCGAGGCACTCTTGCGTGTCAAAAGTCTGAGTGTCATCTATTCTAATGTGTGTTGATTGAAGATGTAGCATGTTTCTTGTTCGTATTCCGTGATTTTGTGTCATTGCCATCTATTGGAAAATCCTTGGAAGTACAGTACGTACAGTAATGGTTCATGCAGTGCAGAAACAGACAATGAGAGTGTGGCACCAAACACTTTCCGCCTGTTGTCGGTACATCAGACGAAGCCAAGCGTTCAATAGCCAACGCACTGTTGTGTTGTAGCGAGGGCTTGGGTAGGACAGGGGAGAGGCGATAGGTGTATCGAATGTTTTCATTCGATGGCTGCCACAGCCAGGTTTAAAAGTCAAAAGCTTTGTCGAATGTGTCTTGAGTGTTTTCTTGTCGTTCGTCTGTGTGTTTTTGATTTGAAGTTTCATGCTCGCGCTACATGCTTTGAAATGCCCAGAGATAAAACTGGCCAAATACCAAAAAGAAGTGACAGTAAAAAAAAGAAAAAAAAAAGAAAAGAAAAAACTGACTATGGGCGCAAAATGAAAGAAGAATGTGATGCCGTTGTAACAAAAACTTCGCACTTTCCAGAAATTGGTGCTGGTGAGCCATCCGGGAAAGTTGCTGCGGATTTGAACGTCGGTATGAGTGTGATTACTGATTGAAAATCAAACTGATCAGAAATTTAAACATTTTGTTCCATTCAAGCGTCAAGCAGCGCACTGAAATCTCGAAAAAGAATGAGAAAAGTTTCAAATCCTCAGTCAGAAGAGACTTTATTTTTGTGACATGAACAAATAAGAGCCAAAGGTGTGCTAGTTAAGTCCTCTACTTTCTCAAAAAGTTAGTTGTTAGATCTATTTAATTCCTATAACATGATACAAACAGTATTTTTTCCAACAAGAGTGCAAGGAAATAGCAGTTCTACCATTGACAATATTTTTGTTCATTCGTCATTATTAGAGGGGCACTCTGCCAGCAGAATAGTAAATGGCCTGTCAGACCACGATGCCCAACTTTTAATTCTCAAAAGTATTTGTTCTCAAACAAATGTTAAACATAAATATCAACTACTCAGAAAAGTTAATCCAGTTGCAATTGAGACCTTTTTAAGCTTAATTAAGAAACAAGAATGGCAGGATGTTTATAGTGCTGATAATGTAGATGATAAATATAATGCTTTTCTGAACACGTTTCTTATGCTGTTTGAAAGTTGCTTTCTGCTAGAGCGCTCAAAACAGGGTACTCCCAGTAACAGACAGCCAGTGTGGCTGACAAAGGGGATAAGAGTATCATGTAGAACTAAGCGGGAGTTGTATCAAAATGTTAGAAGCAGTCAGAATGAAGATGCAGTAGCTCATTACAAACAGTGCTGTAAGGTTCTGAAAATTGTCATTAAGAATGCAAAAAGTATGTGGTATGCAAAAAGAATAGCAAACTCTCGGGATAAAATTAAAACTATATGGTCAGTCGTGAAGGAAGTGTCTGGTCAGGAGCAGCAGGTAGAAGATATAACGTCAGTGCATAGTAGGAATGTTTCTGTTACTGATAAGTTACATATATGTGCAATATTCAATAATCATTTTCTGAATATAGTAGGGGAACTAAAAAAAACTCTAGTTTCTACAGGTAATCATATAATGTTTTTAGAAAATGCCTTTCCGAGGCTGTTACCTGAAATCGTCCTTCAAGATACTTCCATAGGTGAGATTGAGTCAATAATTAAATCACTAAAGACTAAGGACTCTTGTGGATATGATGGGGTATCTAGCAGAATTCTAAAGTACTGTTCTCCTTATGTTAGCCCAGTACTTAGCTATATTTGTAATTTTTCCTTTCAGAATGGTCAGTTTCCTAACAGATTAAAGTATTCAGTAGTGAAACCACTTAATAAAAAAGGAGAAAGGGATAATGTAGACAACTATGCCATTGGTTTTTTCTAAAGTTATTGAAAAGGCTGTATATTCAAGATTAATTGATCATTTCAGTTCACATAATTTATTGTCAAACGTGCAGTTTGGTTTTAAAAGTGGTTTAATGACTGCAAATGCTATATTTTCGTTTCTCTGTGAGGCACTTGATGGGTTAAATAAGAGGCTACGGACATTAGGTGTCTTCTATTATTTAACAAAAGCGTTTGATTGTGTTCATCACAAAATATTGTTGCAGAAGTTGGAACATTATGGAATACGGGGAGTAGCCGACAACTGGTTCACCTCTTACTTTAATAACAGACAACAGAAGGTAATTCTCCGCAGTGTAGAAAATGGCTATGACGTGCAAGTGCAATCCCAATGGGGCACAATTAAGTATGGGGTGCCCCAGGGGTCTGTTTTGGGACCATTGTTGTTTCTTATTTATATAAATGATATGCCTTCGAGTATAACAGGTGACTGTAAAATATTTTTGTTTGCTGATGATACCAGCTTGGTAGTGAAGGATGTTGCTCGTAATACTGACACAGTATCAAATAATGTAGTTCAAGAGATAAGTTCATGGCTTGTAGAAAACAAGTTGATGTTAAATCACAGTAAAACTCAGTTTTTACAATTTCTAACACATAATTTGACGAAAGCTGACATTCTGATTACACATAATGGGCATGTGATAAGTGACACTGAACAGTTCAAATTTCTAGGTGTTCATATAGACAGTAAGCAGTCATGGAAAGACCATGTTCAGAATCTTGTTCCAAAACTAAATTCTGCTATATTTACCATTAGAACGATATCTGAGATAAGTGATTTTTCAACACGAAAAGTAGTCTATTACGCTTGCTTTCACTCACTTATGACGTACGGCATTGTTTTTTGGGGTAACTCGCCTGATGCAAAAAAGGATATTTCTGGCTCAAAAACGGGCGGTTCGAGCAATATCTGGTGTAAGTTCGCGAACGTCATGTCGATCCCTTTTCAGTAGTTTGGGAATTTTGACTCTGGCATCACAATTCGTTTTTTCTTTAATGTTGTTTGTTGTTAATAATATCAGCTTATTCCCACGAGTTACTGGCTTTCACTCGGTGAATACTGGACAGAAGTTGAATCTACATTTGCATCACACCACCTTATCACTTGTGCAGAATGGGGTACAATATTCTGCGGCATCCATTTTCAATAAGCTGCCACACGCTTTCAAATCTAAATTGAAGAGTTACCTCATGGCTCACTCCTTTTATTCTGTCGAGGAACTCCTAGAAAAGTTAAACAATTAAGCTAATTCATTTTTTCTTTATTGATTCTTTTCACTTTGTCTTAAGACTGTCGTGTGCAAAGGACTACTTAAAAATTTTCTATTACCATTCTTGTGTAACAATTAATGTATTGACTTGTTCCATGACCATGGAGTCTCACTCCTCAGTTGGGTCCTATGGAACAGAAAAAAACAATAAACAATAAATAAATAATCAGTTCAAGAAGCGGCGTGGTGTTCGCACGTTTTACCTTTATAACTTAGCAATACTGATGCAATTCGGTGTGTTTCACGCAGGAGACTTTGGTTTTATTCGAGATTTTCGTTATCCGAACCAGCCACCACACCGACCATTTCGCATAAACGGTAGTTTACTATTTTGTATTTTATCCTTTTCTTAACAGCAGACACTTCTTAAAAGTGGACAGTTTTATTTTCCCCATTGCTGTCAGTTATTCAGAAGCTTTACTGTATTGATATTTTTTTTTTTTATTTTTATTTATTTATTTATTTATTTATTTATTTATTTTTTTTTTTTGCAAATCATAGTTTCCTTGTTTAACTGCATTTGCAAGCAAACTGTTTCCTTACTTAGGTCTTTATTCGTAGCTCTTTCATGGTCCTGAGTACTAAGATACTAATGTCTGCTTTTTTCTTCTTCTCTGATGGCAGCTGTGCTTGTACACCCAGAATTTTATTACATTGCGTTCCTGTTTTGTCTCTGTCATAATTTCTAATGATTATTACAATCAGCAGCCAACATATTTGTTAGTAATTAGTAAAGCTATGCTAGTATTTACGGAATTATTGAATTTCTGAAAGTAGTATAGAATTCAGGTTAAGGAATACTGATCAGATATGTTTCTAGCACCATCTATAGTTTATCAGTAGGCTGAAGCTCCACAAAGGGGTGGAGATTGTGTTTCAAGAAATAGAAGAAGGTCCAATATGGTAAAAAAAAAAATACATTGTACATCCCTTCTGGCTTTGCCGAACTTATCATTCAGAAGTAACGAGAATTTTAGCTTACCTAGTGCTGTCATGCCTGCCACAAAGTTTACTGAAACCAGAGACTATAGACCATAAAAATACACAATTAGCATCTTCAGTTTATGAATCTCGGTGTCTTTTTATTTCAGTAAGTTGTTCATTTCCAGCTTGGCTCTATATTGGCAGCATAAGAAGCAGAGAAATAGGAGGCAACTCCGCACTTGGCACAAGTGGCAACAGCCGCGTGTGTGATGCGTAGCTGCCGACTGCGTCACATCAAACGTATGTTGTTGTTGTTGTTGTTGTTTGGATGTTTTAGGGGGACAAAACTACGAAGGTCATCAGTCCCCCATTCCATCGTTAGGCGTCACTTCAAAAGGCTCTATATTGGCATCATAAGAAGCAGAGAAATAGGAGGCAACTCCGCACTTGGCACAAGTGGCAACAGCCGCGTGTGTGATGCGTAGCTGCCGACTGCGTCACATCAAACGTATGTTGTTGTTGTTGCTGTTGTTTGGATGTTTTAGGGGGACAAAACTACGAAGGTCATCAGTCCCCCATTCCATCGTTAGGCGTCACTTCAAAAGGCGTGGACGCTTATAAGAGCCTGAGTGGAGAACAACAAGGGGGAGAAAAATACCCTGAGTCAGTGAAAGAACAACCAAGTCGGCAAGAGACAACTAAAACAATGACAATCACACAGTATAACCAACTAACAGCAAAAAATAAAATGTACAAGCCGACATCTGTGGCTGACCGACTGTGAGACTAAAAATAGGAAAAGTCAGCCACACAGAAACAAAGGGAAACCTCCAATCGGAGGTCATGACAGGACGGACACAGACACTGAAGGAAAGCTTTAAATGGAGCGGTAAAAACCACTGTCCCGAATAAAACTTAAAACAGTATCAGCCATCTTGGAATCGTCACTTAAAACTTGGGATAAAAGTGCAGGAAAATTAAAACTCCGCCGCAGAGGTGCTAAAACAGGGCATTCAACTAAGATGTGCGCCACCGTCAGGCGGGCGCCACAGCGACACACGGGCGGTTCCTCGCCACGAAGGAGATGGCCGTGTGTCAGCCAAGTATGGCCAATGCGAAGCCAGCACAGGACTACGGAATCCCGGTGGCAGGCTCGCATGGAAGAATGCCACACAGCTGTCGTTTCCTTTATAGCCCTGAGTTTGTTAGCTGTTGCCATGCTACGCCACTCAGTAGCCCAAAGCTCACGCACTCGATGTCGCAGCACTGCAGCCGGGAGGCCGATCTCTAAAACAGGCGCCTCAACAGCCTGCTTGGCCAGCATATCATCACGTTCGTTGTCCGGAATACCGACATGGCCCGGGGACCAGAGGAACACCACTGATCGACCGGACCTGTCAAGGGCAGATAGGGCCTCCTGAATTCCCAACACCAGAGGAGACCGTGGATAACACTGGTCAAGGGCTCTAAGGCTGCTCAGGGAGTCACCTGAGCAGGATCTGCCGTGCTCGAGAGCGCAGGAAATAGCCACCAGCTCTGCAGTATAGACACCGCAGCCAGCCGGCAGAGAGCGTTGTCTGACATGGGTGTTATGAGCGAATGCAAAACCAACCCGGCTCTCAACTTTCGAACCATCTGTGTAAATTAGGTCGTGTCCAGGAAATCTAGCTACGAGTGCTAAAAACTGGCGACAGAGAGCTTCAGGTGGAACTGAGTCCTTGGGTCCACAGGCCAAGTCCAGGCAAATACACGGCCTTGGCAGGCGACATGGAGGCGTGCGTGTGTGGACCCGATATGGAGTTGGTAGTGGGTAAGACTCAAGTTCCTGCAGCAGTCACTGGATCCTGAAGGCGATCGTATGACCCGACCTGGGTCGTCGTTGTTGGTCATGGACGACCATGCGGGAGAAAAGAACACGGTGGTTCGGGTGGCTTGATGAGCTGTGCACGAGCGCTGCATAGGCTGCAAGCAGTTGTCGGCGACGTATCGACAAAGGCGGTACCCCGGCCTCAGCAAGCAAGCTGGTCACAGGGCTGGTACGAAAGGCATCTGTCGCGATGCGGACCCCACAGTGGTGAATGGGGTCCAGCAAGCGCAATGCTGAGGGTGACACAGAACCGTAGGCGACACATCCAAAATCTAAACGGGACTGCACCAGAGCCTGATAGAGCCGCAACAGGGTGGAGCAGTCAGCTCCCCAGGAAGTATGGCCCAGGTGGCGGAGGACATTGAGGTGGTGCCAGCACTCCTGTTTTAGTTGTGGGATGTGGGGGAGCCACGTCAGCCGTGAATCGAAACCAAGCCGCGGGTGGACAGTCCGACGCCGACAGAAGTGCATCACTCTGGTCTTGGTGGCAGAAATCTGAAAACCATTGGTAAGCGCCCTGGTCTGCGCCTTCCGAATAGCACCTTGCAACCTGCGCTCGGCAACTTGGGTGCTGCAGGAACTAAAAGTGAGACAAAAGTCATCAGCATAAAGTGAAGGGGACACCGACAATCCAACCGCTGTCGCTAAACCGTTGATGGCAATTAAAAATAATGGAACGCTTAAAACAGAACCCTGAGGAACACCATTTTCTTGGATATGAGAGGAGCTCAGGGAAGCACCAATTTGAACACGAAAGGTACGAACAGCTAAAAAATTCTGGATAAAAATCGGTAGGGAGCCCCGGAGGCCCCAGTCATATAAAGTGTTGAGGATGTGTCGTCGCCAGATGGTATCGTATACTTTGTGCATATCAAAGAAGATGGCAACTAGATGATGGCACCTGGAAAAGGCTGTGCGTATTGCAGACTCGAGATACACCAGATTGTCGGTGGTAGATCGACCATGGCGAAAACCGCCCTGGCATGGAGCCAGTAAGCCTCGAGTCTCCAGAATCCAACACAACCGCCGACTGGCCATCCGCTCCTACAGTTTGCATGGAACATTGGTCAGGTTAATGGGCCGATAGCTATCCAAGGAAAGAGGATGTTTATCTGGTTTAAGCACTGGATTGATGATACTCTCCCGCCACTGTGACAGGAAAACACCATCACACCAAATGCGGTTATAGACAGCAAGAAGATTACGCCAGCTGTCTGCTGAAAGGTGCTTCAGCATTTGGCTATGGATGCTATCAGGCCCAGGCACCGTGTCAGGACATAAATTAAGAGCACTTAGGAGCTCCCACTCAGTGAAGGGAGTGTTGTAGGATTCAGAGCGGCGGGTTTGAAAGGAGAGACTGGCGTTCTACCCTCTCCTTTACTGTACGGAAGGCCGGTGGATAATTTGCAGAGGCAAAAGCGCGGGCCTAATGCTCGGCAAACATCTCTGCAAGTGTGGCCGGGTCCGTACATAAAACTCCATTTGTGGAGATTCCGGGTATTCCTGCTGGTGACTGAATCCCTTTAACCGCCTGATTCTACCCCAGACCTGAGAGACAGAGGTACCCGTCCCAATAGTGGAGACGTACCTCTCCCAGCACTCTTGTTTCCATCTTCTTATTAGCTGGCGAGCACGAGCGCGAAGCCGTTTAAAATTGATGAGATGCTCCTGAGAGGGATGACACTTATAGCGCTGTAAGGCCTGCCTACTATCTCTAATAGCCTCGGCTATTTCCGGCGACCACCACGGCACTGTCTCATGTCGTGGGCACCCTGTGGAGCATGGAATTGCAGCGTTTGCAGCAGAAAGAATGGTGTGAGTGAAGCCCTTGACCACCACATCGATGGCATTGAGTGGGGGAGGTCGAACAATAGCAGTGGACGTGTAATCTTCCCAGTTAGCCCTGCTTAAAGCCCACCTGGGGGAGCGTCCTGGGGACTGACATTGTGGGAGTGACAGAAAAAGGGGAAAATGGTCACTACCACACAGGTCGTCGTGGGCTCTCCAGTGGACAGATGGTGGAAGGCCATGGCTGCAGATCGATAAATCAATGGCCGAGAACATGCCATGCGCCACACTAAAGTGTGTGGGGGCACCAGTATTTAAGAGGCAGAGGTCGAGTTGAGAAAGTAAAGACTCGACTACTCTGCCCCGCCCAGAAAGTGTAGTACCATCCCACAATGGGTTATGGGCATTGAAGTCACCCAATAAGAAGAAAGGTGGTGGTAGTTGCGATATAAGTGCAGCCAAAACATTCAAAGAAATATCACCAACTGGAGGGAGATAAAGGCTGCAGACGGTAAACTCTTGTGTTGTCCTTACCCTGACAGCCACTGCTTCTAGTGGTGTACGAAGGGGCACAGGTTCACTATGAACAGAAGAAAGGACATACACACACACACACCACCTGAGACCTTGTTATATGAGCTACAGTTACAGTAATATCCCCTGTAGCCACGAAGGGCTGGGGTCCGCATTGCTGGAAACCATGTTTCCCGTAAGGCAATGCAGAAGGCAGGAGTTATGCTTAAAAGGTGTCGTAGCTCAGCCAGATGGGGGCAGAAACCGCTGCAGTTCCACTGGAGGATGATGCTGTCTGATAACTGGGAAGACATTAAGATTACAAATCAGCGTCACTCAATTCCGCTGAATGCCGTTGTTCTGGCTCAGTATCCATTATTTCCGGGATGTCCCCGACGGCGAGGTCGTCCGGGGACACTAGAATCTTCACCTCGTTCCCAGAGGTCGAGGTGGAGTGGTGAGGTGGCTCGGGAGCCACCGTGGTATCCTTCGAGTCGTCATTGTCAACTTTTTTTCCTCCGATCCTTCTTGCCCCTCGGAGGCTTCGCCGGCAGGGCTGGTTTCTCAGACTCAGCCGCAGGGACTGAGGAGGAGCATGAGGCCCTGCGTCCAGCAACCTTCAGTTTTGCCTGCTGCTGGCGCGTGTCGGAAGCGACAAGGGCGGAAACCTCGGAAGGGAGTGTCCCAAGGGACCCCTTCCGAACGAGGGGTGCCGGAGAAGGTTGCTGTGTCTCCGGCAGAAGGGTGGAGGTTGCTCCCGAGGCAATTACCTTGGGAGCAGAAGAAGGAAGGGAACCCCCAACCACCTTGGGGGCAGATGTAGGTTTGCGGCCCTGGGTGCCCACAGAAAAAGAATGAGAAGAGAAGATGGGTGTCGCCACAGATGGTGCTGACGATGTAATTGTTGCAAAAGAAGTCATCATGGCTACTGGGTGTAAGCGCTCGTATTTCTTTTTCGCCTCAGTATAGGTCAACCGGTCCAAGGTCTTATATTCAATGATTTTTCTTTCTTTCCGGAGCATAGGGCATTGTGATGAGCAGGGAGGATGCTCCTGGCCACAGTTCACGCAGATGGGCGGCGGAGTACATGGGGCGTCCGGGTGGGCTGGACGTTCACAATCCCGGCAAGTGGCGCTGGAAGGGCAACGGGACGACATATGCCCAAACTTCCAGCACTGGAAGCATCTCATAGGAAGAGGGATGTAGGGTTTGACATCATACCGGTAGCACATCACCTTCACCTTCTCCGGCAGTGTATCGCCTTCAAAGGCTACGATGAAGGCACCGGTGGCAACCTTATTGTCTTTAGACCCACGATAGATGCGCCGTACGAAGTGAACACCTCGCCGCTTGAGGTTGGCGCGCAGCTCCTCATCAGATTGTAAGAGGAGATACCGGTGAAAAATAATGCCCTGAACCAGATTGAGGGACTTATGTGGTGCAATGTTCACCGCGATATCTTCCATCTTATCGCATGCCAGCAACGTCCGCGACTGGGCTGGGGATGCGGTGAGAATCAACACAGAGCCATTACGCATCTTGGAGAGGGACTCCACATCTCCAAACTTCTCCTCCAGGTGGTCTACGAAGAACTGAGGCTTCACTGTCATAAATGATTCCCCATCAGTCCTTGTACATACTAAATATTGAGGCGAATACGGCTCATTGCTAGTAGCAGCCCTGCTTTCCTCCTAGGGCGTTGCCAAGGAAGGGAACGACTTGAGGTCATAAGAAGTGGCATGAAATTTCCCACTCTTTGAGACGGCGGTTATATGTCCACCAACGTTATCTTTTGCTCGCTTCATTCTTGTCCCACGAGCAGTTTGGGAACTAAACGTTCACCCAGGCAGAGCCCTGCTTGCCTGGGTAAGCCTTATACAACTGAGGTGCGGCAGGTTCCTCAGAGGTTGCTCGCTAGCGGCTGTTCGACCTCAACAGCCATGCATTCCCTCGGCACGTAGCACACCTTGAGATTGAGTTTTTTTTTTTTTTATATAGAGGTTTGTTCTGTCCTCGCGACCCGGGCGATTAAGCCAAGATCCCCGGTCTCTGAAACATACAACGTTCCATCGTCGCGCCGAACGATCGTCGTTGAAGCACGCACAGAGCTTACGGTGTAGCGGACTGTTGGCGCGACACAGCCCATGGCTCAGGACCCCGGGTTCGCCAAGCCCATACTCAGCAAATTAATGCTGAGCCCCTGAGGGGTCAAACGTATGTCATGTTTTTTTGAGAATGGGAAGAAGTCTGGCTCTCCTTCCCCCAGTTAAAAATGATTTCAATATGTTGGCTACATTTCGAACGCAGTAATGTATGGTGTAAGACACACCAAATGCAAATTGGCCAGCGTCCACAATTTTCACTGCAGACTCTTCAAAATGTGTGGGGAATTTTACTTTATTTTTTATTATAACAATAACTATGCACAAGAACTAAAAGGAAAACAAGTCCAATATCATGCAGTGGCTTTGACTATAAGATACAAAAAAAAAAAATAATTTTTTTCTATCGAATAGTTTCTGCAAAATCAATTGAGAAAGCTGCGCTAGTGCAGAATACACACAAATCAGAAAATAGTGTTTTCAATTTTTTTATGCAGTAAGTAAAAGTGTTAAATATATATATATATATATATATATATATATATATATATATATATATATATATATATATATTTTTTTTTTTTTTTTTTTTTTTTTCCCCAAAGCATATCGGATTACTTGAAATTTCACTTTTCGGGAGAGGTGGAACAGAGAGGCACAGGAAAAATGTGCGCCTCAGACAACCGGACAGAGGTCTGACCGAGGAAACCCCTGCCCTCTGCCTCAGCTCCATTAAGTGTGCGCTGTCCCACTGGAAAGTGTGCATTATAGACGGCTGGCCACATATCCTCTGCTAGGGCTGCGTCAACTGTGCACCGGCCCTCAGACTGAAGTCAGATGACAGATATTCCTGTTTAAAGAATGTGCCTCTAACAAAGGAACCACTTTCCGCAAATGTGATGTATTCAAATAATAGAGGAATTAGCATATTTCACCAAAATATACAAGGTATCAGAGATAAAGTTAGTGAACTGTTTGTAGATGTTAACTCTGGTGTTATTGATATTTCAGATCAGTTCTCAAATAATGTCACAATTCACAGACTTCCTTTATCAGTGTACAAATTAGCTGCCTGTTTCTCCAGTCTTTTGTGTCTACATATTTTGAATCTGGCCCAGCAGAAATACTTTCTGATTGAAAAAGAAACTCTCACTATTGTTTACACTGTCAAAAAATTTCACGTTTTCTTATTCGGAAACATGTCCCAGCTTATTTTATTTTATTGCTTTTTCTGTTCCATGGGACCCAATTAAGGAGTAAGAGTCCCTGATCATGGAACAAGACAATACATTAATTATTACACAAGAATGGTAATAGAAAATTTTTAAGAAGTCCTTTGCACACGACAATCTTAAGACAAAGTGAAAAGAATCAATAAAGAAAACAATGAATTAGCTTAATTGTTTAACTTTTCTAGGAGTTCCTCGACAGAATAAAAGGAGTGAGCCATGAGGTAACTTCAATTTAGATTTGAAAGCCTGTGGATCAGTGCTAAGATTCTTTAGTTCTTGTGGCAGCTTATTCAAAATGGACGCCACAGAATACTGTACACCTTTCTGCACAAGTGTTAAGGTGGTGTGATGCAAATGTAGATTCAACTTCTGCCTAGTATTCACCGAGTGAGAGCTACTAACTCGTGGGAATAAGCTGATATTATTAACAACAAACGACATTAAAGAAAAAACGAATTGTGACGCCAGATTCAAAATTACCAGACCACTGAAAAGGGGTCAACATGACGTTCGCGAACTTACACCAGATCTTACTTGAACCGCCCGTTTTTTCAGCCAGAAATATCCTTTTTGCATCAGGCGAGTTACCCCAAAAAACAATGCCGTACGCCATATATGAGTGAAAGTAAGCGTAATAGACTACTTTCCATGTTGAAAAATCAATTATCACAAATCATAAGCTATTAGTCTTTCTGTTCCATCCTCACACTTTGGTGCTGGATAAGACAGTGTACTGTCTACAAAGCTGGGCACTTTTGTTATCCCTTGATCATTACGAGATCCATTTTCACCCTCCTGGTGGAGCCACATGCTCATTTTAACCAACGCTATTCATCCATGAGACTCAGAGGGCCATAGACACGGGTTCTCAGGTAGATGCTGTGTTTCTTGACTTCCGCAAGGTGTTGGATACAGTTCCCCACAGATGTTTAATGAACAAAGTAAGAGCATATGGTCTATCAGACCAATTGTGTGAATGGATTAAGGAGTTACTAGGTAACAGAATGCAGCATGTCATTCTCAATGGAGAGAGTCTTCCAAAGTCAAGAGTGATGTCAGGGTGCCACAGGGGAGTGTCGTGTGTCAGTTGCTGTTCACGATATATATAAATGACCGTGCGGATAACATCGGAAGTTCACTGAGGCTTTTTTTGGATGATGCTGTAGTATATAGAGAGATTGTAACAATGGAAAATTTTATTGAAATTCAGGAGGATCTGCAACAAAATGACACATGGTGCAGGGAATGGCAATTGAATCTCAATGTAGACAAGTGTAATTTGCTGCGTATACACAGAAAGAAAGATTCTGGATCATTTATGTTGTAGTGGAAATAAAAAACTGCCGTATCACACGATTTATATTTATTCAAATTGATGAAACGAAAATTATAGAGGGAAACTTTCCCGGTGGGATAAACAAAAATAAAAATAGAAAAGAGATGACTTACCAAAGGGACCGGCTCGTCGATAGAAACAAATAAAATAAATAAAATCACACACAAACACACATACAAGCTTTCGCCACCACTGGCAGCTTCTTCAGGAAAAAGAGGAAAAGAGGGGAGGAAAAAGGGAAGGATATGGGTTTTACGGAAGTGGAAAAGGAGTCATTCCAATCCCATTCCAATCCCAGGAGTGGAAGGACTTACCTTAGGGGGAAAAAAAAGGAAGGTAAACAAATACACACACACTCAGACATATCGAAACGCAAACCCACCTACACAGACATTTGTAAAAAGCAAAGAAGTTGGACAGAGATACCAATTGAGGCAGAGGGTCTGTCCACAGAACCAAGGCAAAGATGCTAAAGATGGTGGGCGGGAAGTTGAGTTAGCGGAGATTGAGACCAGGTGGGCAACGGGAGGAGAGATTAAGCTGAAGGGCAAGTTCCCATCTCCGGAGTTCTGAAAGGTTGGTGTCGGTGGGAAGTATCCAGATAACCCGGACGGTATAACACTGCGCCAAGATGTGCTGGCCAGCACATCTTGGCGCAGTGTTACACCGTCCCTAAGGTAAGTCCTTCCACTCCTGGGATTGGAATGACTCCTTTTCCACTTCCGTAAAACCCATATCCTTCCCTTTTTCCTCCCCTTTTTTCCTCTTTTTCCTGAAGAAGCTGCCAGTGGTGGCGAAAGCTTGTATGTGTGTTTGTGTGTGATTTTATTTATTTTATTTGTTTCTATCGACGAGCCGGTCCCTTTGGTAAGTCATCTCTTTTCTATTTTTATTTTTGATTTATATTTATTGATAGAGAAAGGAAAAAAAAATTGCATACACTATTTCAATAGTAACAGACGAGCACTCAGATAACACACGATCAACTTAAAAAACACCAAAGATAATTAACACAAATAAAGAGAATAAATATAATAACTTTTGCCCACTTGCTAATCACTTAACAAATTAGCTACACTATAGCAGGTCAGCAACTAGAAGTGGTTAATTCCATAAATTATCTGGGAGTAGGCATTAGGAGTGATTTAAAATGGAACGACCATATAAAATCAATTGTTGGTAAAGCAGATGCCAGACTTAGATTCAATGGAAGAATCCTAAGGAAATGTAGTCCGAAAACAAAGGAAGTAGTGTTCTAACAGTATAATTTATCGCATACACAGGACGGTACAACATATACATCAAATGAATGGTACTGTGGTGGCAAGTCTCGGAAAGAACTAATGTTTACATATGAAACTGGCGAGAGCTACAACATGACTTAGGCACGCATCGCACACCGCATGCTCGCCCGGTCGTGACAGCGCTGTAGGCCCTCAGAGGCGCCGCCGTGTGCGGCGGACTCGGCCCTGGCGCGTCTTTCAGATGCCACGGACGGACGGGACGTGGCTTACAGTGGCGCACCCCAACATCCCTCCCCTCTTCCGGGAAGCCGACTTCGCAGGTGGAGGCAGAAGAAGGCCGGTGACACTGGATCGTGACAGCTACGGGAGTCACCCACGTGACCCTGCGGTGGTGGCGATCGTGGCAGGGTGGAAGCCGCCCAGATACAGTGAGCGCCTCCATCGCCTCATTTGCATCCGAGGGGATGTTGTCAGCACGTCGCTGCACAGCAAACCAGTCTGGGGGCACGTAGGGGCAGAAGTGCCCACGCCGGCGACGACGAGATCGGGCCAGGGTCCCCACCAGCACAGGTGACAGTGGCGGAGACGCCAGTCGCATCTCGACGTCGCCACTGCAGGAAGACGCCTCCCCTGCCGGAGCTCCCCCCCACTGCCGGTTGCGGGCGACGGGCGCGACGGAAGTGTACCTGCCGGAGTGTCGACCCGCAGGGAGAGAGACCACATCTCGACCTCATCATCAGCGGCCGACTGTTGGCATTGTGGACGTCCATCCATAGAGCCACTACCCCGAGCCTCGTCGAGCGTCAGCTCCAACGGTAAGGCGTTGTCGTGGTGGTGGGAAGGGGGCGAGAACACAGAAGATGCTGCCGTGCGACAGCCGTCGGCGGGAGGAGGCCGGTGCCACCGTGATGTGGGATGGATTCCTCTCTCGACTTCTGATGCTACGGAGGGGTATCCGAGTGGCACAGACTTGAGATCTGAAGGCAGTGGGGTGGGGCCCCACAAAGAAAGTAGTTGGTTGAAATGGCGGGAGATCATCACCCCGTCTGCATCTACCACGCACATCTGTAGACCACGCGAATGCCGTACTGGCCCCGGCATCCACCCTGGGTGGTGGCCAAAGGTACGTGCCCAGACAGGGGTGCCTGATACGTAACGTGGAGGGTGTGTGGGCACCTCAGGTTGGGGCTCTGGGCACAGCAGGTGCAACAGCGTCTGGGGCTGGCGGCCGTGGAGGACCTCCGCCCATTAATTGGTGTTGTCCGATAAGTACTAAGAAATAAGGGGAGCGCTGCCGCAGCGGATGACTTTTCCAGGCACTTACGAAGTTGTGATTTAAAAGTTGGCACCATACGCTCTGCCTCCCCATTGGATTGGGGGTGGAAAGGAGCCGAGGTGAGGTGGGAAATATCATTCTTAGTGCAGAATTGTTGAAAATAAGATGATGTGAATTGTGGGGCCATTATCAGAGACGAGCGTCTGGGGAATGCCTTCAATAGCAAAGATCTGTACCAGGGCTCTGACCACATCTTCTGCCGTAGTGGACCGCATACGCACGGCGTACGGATAATTGGACAGTGCATCTACCACCTCAAACCACATTGACTTACAGTAAGGGCAGGCCAAATCCACATGAATCGGTCCCAGGGGTGCTCCGGAGTAGGCCACGGGGAAAAAATGCGCCGGGGGGCAGCTTCCTGGTTAGCACGCTGAGTGCACATACGAACCAAATGCTCAATGGCAGCATCAATTCCCGGCCAATATACAAAATGGCGTGCAAGCACCTTCGTGCGCATTATACACCAGTGACCCCGATGTAATAGAGCTAACATACGAGCCTGTAAGTCGGACGGAATAACGACACGAGGCTCGTCGGAATCGGTACTGAGAAGGAGGACAACATCGATGACTGACAGCCGGTGTCGAAGCTGGAAATAGGTACGCAGAGGGCCGGACAATCACTCAGGCGGTGACATGCTTAAGCACCTCCCGGAACACAGGGTCCGGACGGGTGGCTTGCGCGACTCTATTGGCCGTAATCAGAAGTCGCTCAACAGCGTCGTGCAAATGCTCGTCAATCTGAAAAATTGCCACTTCATCTTTGTCTAAGGAAAGGTCAGAGCCCATGGGCAGACGGGACGAGGTGTCGGCATTGGCATGGTGCGACGAGGGACGATAATGGATTTCAAAGTGATAGGCACTCAAAAACCGAGCCCAACGCTGGAGACATTGCGAAGTCCGTTCTGGAAAATGAGAATGCGGACAGTGCCACCAGGGGTTTGTGATCCGTGATAAGGTGTAATTTAATGCCATAGAGGAACACATAGAACTTCCGAACAGCGTAAACAATCACCAACGTCTTAGACGCGTAGGCAATGGGCTGCTCAGAACCATCATCCAGTCTGTGGCCCAACACCGCTCCAATCCCGTGCTGAGAAGCATCCGTAGGACGAGCTGTCGGCCTGGTGTAAATGTGCCGAGGCAAGGTGAAGACTTTAACACTGATTTGATGTGTGTGAATGCCGTCTCACAAGCAGCAGACCACACAAACGGAACACCTTTCTTTCGAAAGGCGTTCAAAGGATGTGTGACCTCCGCCACTTTAGGAAGAAATTTGGAGTAGTAGCTGACCTTGCCCAAAAAGGACTGGAGTTCCTGCAAATTGGTAGGGCGAGGAAGGTGATCAATCGCTGTAACCAATTCAGACCTAGGGCGGACACCATCTTGTGACACAAGGTGTCCCAAATACTCAATTTCAGGTTGAAAGAACAGTGATTTTTTAAGATTGCATTTGAGGCCTGTCGCATGCAATTTTGTGAACAAGAGCTGCAGGTTGTTTAAGTGACCTGTGTGGGAGGAACCGGTGACAATGATATCGTCCAGATAGTTAGTACAGCAAGGAATGTCGTCCAATAACTGTTGCAAGAACCGTTGAAATATCGCGGGCGCACTCGCGACCCCAAACGGCAGACGTTTGTATCGGTACAGCCCGAAAGGAGTATTGAGAACCATGAATTGTTGATAATCAGAATCTAAGGGAAGCTGGAGATATGCTTCCGCCAAATGAATTTTTGAAAAACACTCACAGCCTGCCTATTTCACATAAATGTCATCCGGGCGGGGGATGGGAAACAATCTATCACTGACTGCGAGTTAACCATGGACTTGAAATCACCGCACAACCGAAGGGCTTCTGTGGGTTTCTTTATTATCACCAGAGGCGTCGCACCAAAGCTAGAGGAAACTGGTTCGATGATACCCAAGCCGTGCAACCGATCCAACTCGTCCTTAACCACTGGGCACAAAAGTAATAGGCCGCACGCGACAAAATTTCAGAACTGCTGTAAGTTTGAGAGTGATGTGCGCCTCGTAACCAATGGCCGTTCCCAAACCCGCCGACAAAAGTGCTCCAAACTCACGGCAAAGCGAATCCAATTCATTAAACGGTTAGGAGTCAGCCACAAGATGAACAGTGTCATGAACACTGAAACCAAACTCCGTGAACGCATCGAGGCCAAAAATATTTTCTGAAGCCGCACCTGTGACGACCAAAAACGTGACGGCGCGCACTACGTGCTGGTACTCCAGCTCAATCGTAAGCTGACCGAGCACTGGAACTGGCTGTTCACCATAGCCGACTAAACGACAAGAAGTTTTAACAAGAGGCGGCTTCCCAAGTGCCAAATACGTACCCAAATTTATGAGAGAGACAGAGGCACCGGTATCAACTTGAAAACGGAACGGCTGATTTTGAATAAGAAGTGTGACATAAGTTTGGAAGAAGTGACCTGCTCCTGTCCATGTGCGGTAGAAAGACAGTTTACTTCCATTTGGGACTCGCCACAAAACGGCGGCCGACCGCGTGAAGACGTCCAACAAACAGTCACCACGTGGCCTTCTTTACGGCAGGACGCGCACCGCACGTGGTGGAAGGAGCAGTGCAGACGATCGTGCGCACGAAAACAATCCGGACAAGAGGGAAAGTCGCGTCATCAGAATGGAACGGCGGTAGGTAATCGTGAAGAACATGACGAAGAGGAGGGCGAAGAACAACGCCTGTGGGGGCGCGAGGACTGTACCGCCGCCACTTCTACCATTTCCTCAAACTGATCTGCTGTCGCCTTAGACACCGCAAAAGCTTGTGCAATAGACAGAACCTCGTCAAGGGTGGGATCATGTAACCGCAAAGCCTCGCGACGCACAGCCCTATCAGGAGCCGAACGGACAACAACGTCGCGAATTAAGGAACGTGCATACGACTGCTGACTATTTGCACACACAAAACCACGCTTCCGACTCAAACCGCGGAGGTCTGCCACCCAGGACTGATACAACTGACCAGGTTTCTTTTTGCTTTGATGAAAATCCAGTCAGGAAAGAACCACATGCATTTGATGCTGATAATAAGAACTAAGCAATTCCAACATAGGGGAAAAAGAAAACTCAGTGGGCTCTGACAGCGGAGCTAGTTTTCACAGTAAACGAAAAGTATTGGGCTCAATCCACGACAAGAAGAAAGACTTTTGTAAGTCAGGATCCATTACCTTAAAAGCCACAAAATCTTGTATCATCAGAGGCCACCGCTTCTATTAAGGTTATCTTAAAAATCGGTTTTATGTTTCTCACATCTTTACCAAGTATGTTCCAACAGTAATTCGTTGTTACCCGATCATTTGTAGGGCTACAAGGAAATCAAAAAATTCCAGAAAAATAGATACACCGCAAAACAACTTACGGTGTCACACCATGGTGAGCGCATTGGCTTTGTTTACCATTTATACTGTCTTTTTAACACAAAATAAGCCCATGTACCATTATAGCCATTTTGTAAGTCCACCTTGTAATTTTGTGTAAATTCTGTCACGCAGATTATTTGAAGATGCCTTGCTAAAGGGCAAAACACATCATTAATTAATAAAACAATTTGCAATCAAGACGGTTTTTTACTGAAGGAATATTTATTCTCACTGATTGCTGTGCAACATGGACTGGAAATCATTTTACAATGCTTATGTCGTGCAAGGAGGGAAAATGTTGTGACATACAGTCAGTAGAAGAATGTGTTCAGTGTTGTGCAGTGATACATAAAGTTAGTTTGCATATACAGATGTACACCACAGGTGAAAGCTACTACTAACACCAGGCTATTGGTACACCACATCAACTTGTTAATCAAGAGTGGTGCTGACTGCACTCAGTTTCACTTATGGGTTACCCTTCCTCTGTGTTAAAAAGTTTTGTGGAAACCTTCTCAAGCATACTGAGTTACTACAGAAACATTACTTGAAAACTGGCCACTTCCAATATTTTACCAAACATCTTCAGTCAAGCAGTAGCATCAAAACAGACACAAGGATTTGTGAAAACAGAGAGGCCGTAGCAAGAATTTCCAAATTCACCAAAATTAAAGAAAAATACATTTATTCAAAAAGCAGATAAAAATTCAATTTACACTCTCCTGACTAGATCAGATATGGCTTACATTCAAAGAAATAATACAGACAGCTGTTGACAGATGTATACCAAACAAATTAAGAAAGTAGGGGGTTGATCCACCGTGGTACACAAAACATGTTACATCACTTTTGCAAAATCAAAGAAACAAGCATGCCAAATTTAAGCAGACACAAAATTCCCAAGACCAGCAATCTTTTACAGAAACTTAATATTCAGCTCAACTTGATTTGTGAGAAGCTTATATAATTTTCCACAAGGAAACACTGTTGCATAATTTGGTAGAAAATCCCAATAAATGCTGGTCATATGTAAAGTATACTAGCGGCAAAACACAATCGATACCTTCACCATGCAAAAGTAATGGTGATAGTTCTGCTTTCTGCTAGAGCAGAATTGCTAAACATAGCTTTCCAAAATTTCTTAGTGAGAGAAGACGAAGCAAACACTCCTCAGTTCGAATGAAGGAGAGCTGCCAGCATGGATAATTTAGGAATGGATATCCCTGAAGTATTCAAGCAACTTAAACAACTTAACAAAAACAAAGTTCCTTTCAGAGTATGAAGATGCAATAGCACCACAAAAATGTTCGTTCAGTGATCTGTACTCAAAGACTGGAAAGTTGCACTGGTCACTTCAATATTCAAGAAAGGTAATAGGAGTGATCCAAAAATTACAGGCCTGTATCACTGAAGTCTATTTGCAGCAGGATTTTGGAACAAGTAACTTTCCTCAAAAATTATGAACTACCCCAAAGAGAACGATCCATGGAGGCATAGTCAACACGTATTTGGAAAGTATTGTTCTTGCGAAGCACACAGTGATGAGTGCTATTGACAAGGGATCTCAAATCGATTCCACATTTCTAGATTTCTGGAAGGCTTTTGACATTGTACCTTACAAGCATCTTTTAATCAAATTGCATGCTTACAGAATGTCGCCATAGTTGTGTGACTTGATTCATGATTTCCTGTCAGAAAGGACACAGTACGTTCTAACTGATGGAAAGTCATTAAGTAAAACAGAAGTGGTATCTGGCGTTTCCCAGAGACGTATTATATGACCCCTACTGTTCCTTACCTTTATGAACAATTTATAAGACATCCGAGCAATTCTCTTTGACTGTTTGCGAATGACGCTTTTACTAAAGTCACCAGAAGATTAAAAGCAACTGCAAAATGAAACTTCCTGGCAGACTAATATTGTGTCAGAACCGGGATTAGAACCTGGGACCTTTGCCTTTCGTGGGCAAGCCCTCTACCGACAGAGCTATCCCGGCATGTGTATTGCTTACCCCCAGGTTCAAATTCCAGTTCTGACACACAATTTTAGTCTGCGAGGAACTTTCATATTAGCACACACTCCGCTGCAGAGTGAAAATTTCACTCTGGGAACTGCAAAAAGATTTAGATGATATTGCTGCATGGTGCAAAAATTGGCATTTACATGGTAAATCAGTGAAGTCTACATGCCGTAAATTCAACTATATAAGTAGGAATAGTAATTATGAATTACGAACAACTTAAATTGGAGAGAACTCAAAGAAAATATTGGCAAAGGCAAACCAAAGGCTACGTTTCATTGACAGAACACTTAGAAAATGCAACAGTTCTACTAAGGAAACTGCGTACACTATACTTGTGTGTCCTATTAGAGTATTGCTGCACACTGTAGGACCCCCAACAAGCGGGAATGATGTAAAATATAGAGTAAGTTCAGAGAAGGGCAGCTTATTTTGTATTATCGCTACTCAGGGAAGAGAGTGTCACAGAAATGATTCGCGAGTTGTAGTGGAAATTATTAAATGAAAGGTGTTATTTGATGCGGTGAGATATATTTGCAAAATTTCTTTCACTAACTTTCTCTTTCAAATGTGGCCATATTTTATTAGCACCCACATATATAAGAAAATGTGATCATAATAATAAAACAAGAGGAATCAGATTTAAAACAGAAAGATTTAAGTGAGTATTTTTCCTGTGCACTTTTTGAAAATGGAATGGTAGAGAAATAGAGAAATATAAAAAAAGCAGTTTAATGAACCCTTTGCCATGCATTTCAATGCATGTAGACGTAGTTAGCAAGACAAACAAATGAAACAGTGATGATATAATGTAAGTTTTCACAGCCAGCTGAACTTCACTTAATATTTCCAGACTGACAGCCTGTGGTTGATAAATAAAAGTTTTTTTCTAATGTTTCACCTTAGGCTGGGAAATAGATTGTCAGTGGAAAAGCGGCAAACTGCTGTCAGAGCACGAGCCTGGTATTTATTATAGCCATATAAAAATTTGGCACATTTCATTAACAATAAAAAAGAAATGAATGATGGTTCTAGTAATATCCTTGTTAGGTATGTTGTATCTTTACTTATCCTGATTCCAGTGAAGGAAGCTATCTTATGCGTAACAGATATTTTCCAACCTGACACAGTAAAGTCATTTAGACAATGCCTCACCACTAACTACTTTCTATGTACCAAGAGATCCTATGAACGTATAATTGTGGTGATGCAACACGTTTTGATGTGTATACCGTATTTGTGCAAATATAGGCCACAAGAGAATAGAGGACGCATGCGAATATAGAAAAAAAAAAAAATGATCTTGTATATAGACCGCAGGATTTTTTCCTCCTCCTGTCTACTCAAACTTTCTTGTAATCAGAATCACAATGTTACGAATCCATATTCTCTTATAATCAAAACAAATATGGAAAATTGTAAATCAACCAGTAAGAATGCGAGATGACGGGAGGGGGGGGGGAGGGGAATACCCTTGCAGTGCTCTAAGTGAGGGGAGGATGAACCAAGGCGTGTTACCAGGAGTTTCTAATGGTGTATGGCATATGGCATAGATGTGTGCTTCAGAAATATCGAGTTTTTTCAGAGTTTACCACAAGGAAATAAATCTTATGGTTGGTGTGTGTGTGTGTGTGTGTGTGTGTGTGTGTGTGTGTGTTAGAGAGAGAGAGAGAGAGAGAGAGAGAGAGAGAGAGAGAGAGAGAGAGAGAGAGAGAGAGAGAGAGAGAGAGCAGGGGGGAGGGAGGTGTCATGATCTTTTGGCTTGTGAATGATGAAGGAAAAAGAATGTACAAGCTACAAGCCAAATTTAAGCTTCAGGTTGCTCAGTACACTAAGGAGAATGAAAAGCATGAAGCTGGATATAAATTTGATGTCAATGGAAAATGTGTTTGTCGCCGGTGCGCAAGTGAGGATGTACTATTAATTTTGAGGAGAAAAATGTAAATATCCCAATGTAGAAAAAGACTTGCTTGACTTCGTAACTCAATACAGAAAATGAACTTTTGCTGTTACAACATAAATGGTTAATGTGAAAAGCTGCAAAATAGCCTCGAGCTCTATGTACACTCTTTGACAAAAAACCTGGCCGCCGGCCGACCGCCGCTGAGCCTAAGTCCGAGCCGATCGCGACATGGGACAATAAAAGTGGCCGCGCTGATTCGCTCTAAGTCCGGCTAACTGCACAATCTGGCAACACTGTAGACTGCGGGAGTTTATACAGTACTTCTTACGTGCAGTTAGAAGACGTCTCTGTCAGCTACGGCCGTGGTCTCGCGGTAAAGTGCTTGGCGTGCACGTGTGAGTCTGAGTGGTCGAAACCGACTGTTGACAAAAATTTTAATTCCACGTCCCTCGTGTTGCTGATGCCACATGTGTAGGGGGAGCATATGCGTAACGCATTTCACTTTTTTATACACTGTTAATAACATTTCGGCCCAATAACATCGCCGCCCCTGGCCGCAGCACTTGGCAGAGCTCTCCGCGGCCCATATACCTCGCCGGCAGCAGCGGTGGCGGCGCTACACAGCGCTGCCTCGCCCTCTGCCCACAGCGCCTGCCGCCGCTCATCGCCCTGGATATGTAAAATGCTGTAGTGTTACTGTGTGGTGATCCACAAAAAAGGTTGCGATGTGCATTTCAGACACGATATCAACAGAGCAAACCACCCATTTTGAATGAATGATGAGCAAATTATTACACTATCACATGATATATTAGAAAGGCAAAAAATTTTCATAACCGTTGATCCAATCAAGTAGCACTCTACGATGGTTAACACTTAATTGTGGATTGAATCTCGATCCTTGTCCTTTCAGAAAAGCCCTTCATGTAATTTGTTATTGTCATCAAGACACAGTGCGTAACTGCACTATAATGTTTTAGTGGCGATCTTTGATTCCTTACAGTAAATGTATGAGCTAAATTATGTGAATAGGTTTCAGCGCACGTTCTAGCAACACAGACACACTGCAAGGTTCGTGTCTTCATGTCTCATTTCTACAGCAGATATTTTACATGAAGGAACTATATTAATCATTAGGTTCACTTCCTCCGAAAGTATCCCTTAGCATGTGGGTCCTAAGGGAGTAGTAAAATTTCGTATCTATGGAGATCAATTCGAATTTCTTCAAAGGCGTTTGTATAGTGAAGCAAAGAAGACATCTAATACCATTTCCATAATTTGGAGTCGACCTTTCTGAAGGACTTATTGTATAAAGCTTTTCTTCTGGTTCCGTTAAAGAGTTTCTTCTTGCAATCTGCAGCGTATAAAGTAAAATAAAACAAAGTAAAATGAAATACCATCCCCAAAAGCACGATCTCCAACCAGGATTAGAACTGCCGTCTCAAAGCACAGTTGCATCGCGAGACACTAGCAGAACCACACAGCCAACGACACGCTGGCGCCAAGTGCCCTCAGTGTCTCACATATTCAATGCTGAGATTCTAACGCATCGCGAAAATTAACCTGAAAGTCACCTACACGAATAACTGCATTCCTTAAGTGTAAAAGTTAAATTTCAGTCTCGCATATGACATGGGCATCGTACAGCATGAGTCATGAAAGTAGAAGAGGAATGTCAAGTGAACTTAGCAGGACAATTCAGTACCACTCGCGGAAGTAACTGCACTGTCACGGTGTTGCCAAATGTTAGCAACGATGTTGCCAGTTCTTAGCTGTACTAGGAAGACCAGTGTAGTGATAAGCAATGCGAAATCGCGCCCGTCTCATACGGGCTTCTAGAGGGGAGTCGCGGAATTTGATTAATACGCGGCACTATCTCCTGGTAGTTTCCAGCGTCACACTTAGGATGCAAACATTTAATTCGTCTAATGAGGCCGAAACCAGCGTTTACAGCATTAGGGTATAATTTCAGCAAATGACTAGAGAAGACAGAAATACTCATATTGTGCTTGCAACATACGACAGGTAAAAGACTGAGCTATATAAACTTCCATCACGATTACTGTCCTCCTCCCCCTCAAAAAAGAAGACTAACACAATTACAATGTGACAAACTCTATTTTTTTTTTTTCATGAAAAGTTACTGGAAATGAACGTCCCCTATCCGTCACTAAACAGTAAGGTATCAATCACTTCGAATCTTGAAAGCGACAGCCCTCAATATTCTCAATCTTACAAACAGCTTGCCTCAATTGGCTTTTAGCCATGCTGCTCTAGCAAATGTCATCATAAGGAAATTCTTCAGTCCGAAAGGAGACAACATCATCGAGAAATGCTGATTAATTCATGACTTAACCTCATCGACTTTCTGTGAGAGCTTTTTGTTACAATACGTAAATGTAGCGTAAGTTTTTTGAAGCTTTACAGCATTAGGATATAATTCCAGCAAATTTCTTGAGAAGTTAAAAACACTGATACTGAACTTGCAACATGCGGCAGGTCAAAGACTGAGATTTGTAAACTTCTGTCATGATTACAGTTTCACCCCTCCCCCCCCCCCCTCCCAACAGAAAAAGACTAAAACTATAACGTTGTTAGATTGCGACAAAAGGTAATTTTTTTCATGAAAAGTTACTGGGAATGAACATTGCCCCATCCGTCTCGAAAAACTTCGCATTTCTAAAGCGACTGCGTTTCAAAATGCAGCCTTATGGCCATACAAGTAATATTTTATGTATTCTACGTGAATTTAGAAATGTGTTGGTTTGTTTGAAAGACAGAAGAAATTTAGTTAACTGGTTATTTGTGCAACACATTAATTAGTTCATTTGAGGATTCAGAAGACAGGATATTTAAAATTACGGCCATGAACACAGATACTAATCTGTATATGTGGGAAATGTGCAATTCTGATGTTTTTCATCTGCAAACTAGACTACTAACCAGCTTATTGATTTCGCAGTGTTACAGCCTTGTTGGGCCAACAAATGATGATGAGAATCCGAACCCACGTGTCTAATGGGTTCTTCGAATGTTGCCACCCACGACTTGCTTGTGTTGTTTTTAGTATCTGTCATCACGATGTTAAACCAACAGAAACTATTACAAACTTTTCGCCTACTTTCTCCTATTGTCCTATATTCTTACTGGTCTCTTGGCCACATGGGAAAGAACACTTTTGCGACTGAATTAATGATGATAATGGTGGAAATAATGATAGTAATCAACGACGTTTACCGTATTACAGAAGAATGATAACGATTACAATAACAATAGAAAATGTCGATCTCTTGGTTGACATACTGCAATGAGTTTTGGTATTTCGTTGCTGAATACCGTTTAGGACATTTTTCAGAGGATAAAAATAGACCTGAAGCCACACACATCACTAGTACAGCGATATATCACTAATAAACTATTTTTGCTGTAGATCAAGCGACGAGAATGGTGCCACCGTGCTTAAATGAGAGTAGTGGTTCATTTGTCTGACATTTGTTGGTAGTTAATCAGTTAATATAGACAATCCCGACATAAAACAAAAAATTGTTTGCAATTTAAGCGGGGGTCGACCTTCCTGCGAGCAAAAATTTAATTCAGCATAACAGAGTATATAAATGTAAAATTGGAAAGTCCAGGTTGGAATAAATAATATAGTGAGGACAGTTTACTACTCACCGCAAAGACGTGGCGACGAGCTGCGACAGGCACATACAAAAGACACACACATACAACACATTCAGCTATCGGCCATGGCCTTCTTCAGAAATAGAGCACTCACGCAATCACACAGGCACACAACACAGTCATACAACCATCACCTCCGACTGCCACACTTCGAATTCGAAGTGTGGCAGTCGGAGGTGATGGTTGTATGACTGTGTTGTGTGCCTGTGTGATTGCGTGAGTGCTCTATTTCTGAAGAAGGCCATGGCCGATAGCTGAATGTGTTGTATGTGTGTGTCTTTTGTATGTGCCTGTCGCAGCTCGTCGCCACGTCTTTGCGGTGAGTAGTAAACTGTCCTCACTATATTATTTAGAGTATATAAATGCAATGACTAGTCTCATATCCTCATGAATATTGGAAAATGCATCGAATGCTGGAACTGAGGAAACGGTTAGAGTTGCCTCTTGTCGGAAGCAATACTGCTAAGAAATAGGAAGGACTTCTTGGGCATCCCACAATATCTTCATTCCTACAAACAGCATGCTTCAACTGGTTTTAGTCATGCTGCGCTACCAAAGCCCATTCTAAGTAAGGCTTCAGTTCGAAAGCAGACAACAGCACTGAAAAATGCTGATGAATAGATGACTTACCCTCAACTTCCGGAGAGAGTTTCTTTTAACAAAACGAAGAAAGTGCGAAACGACTAGTTTCTCGAAAGTTCCTACGGACTGTTGTCCCATAAATGGACGTATATACGTTCAGTCTTCTCAAATGCGGCTCACATTCCAGGAATAACCAAAATGAGCATCTGGCATGTGCCGTACTAAGAGCAGCTATTACGCAAGTTTTTACCGATAATCATATAATTGACCAGTCGGCTTTTGCTGCAGAATATTAGCGACTTCTATTAGAAACCCCGATAAGAAACTTTTCTTCGTATAGTGATGCTCCTGTTTAGATGAATTATAATGTTACTGTTTAATATTCCTTAAGAAGAACTTTTTGCCTTAAATATTTTTATCTTTTCAGGTGAATCAAAGTAATTGTAATAATTAGTTTCCCTTCAAATTACTCCATTCATTTGATTTATTGTTTGTAAACTAATTGTAACCGCCAAAGTGAAATTGTCCTATAAACCAAACCGTTTGCTTACTTTAGGTCTAGCGACCATGGGCAGAACGCTTCCATCTGAAATATCTCCACAAAAAGCAGAGAAGCGGACGGTCCTCTGTCATAGTAGAGTTCGGCTCGGGTAGCCGGTCCTCTGTGGAGAAGAGATGTAATTATATGTTGAAGAAAGAAATCGTATCGAAGAAACTTGCCTATTACTTTTATTTTTCTCCTGTATTTATAATTTTTCAGGCTTATATTCGCCTTTACTTCACACAAAATAATGAGATATATTTTTCTTGCTAGTAGCTACATTTGGTCGTTTCCGACCGCATGACATTTACCGTTGTCACTAGATGGATCATACTTTGTCGATCCCAGATTTCACGTCGATAGAAAAATGTGCTTCACATCATTTATTTCGCAGGAGGCGGTCGTATTTTTACCATTGGTATATTTACAAGTGCGAATATTGTTCGTAACCGTAAATAGTTTGCTCTTGCTGTTCGTCTCCTTATTGAACATATTTTCCCTATAATTCTCCTCATGAAGTGGATGAACTGCTGTGCTTTATTATTGTTCCATTAGTTTTTATTTCAAGTTGAACTTCGAATTTGTATTTTTTTTTACCATTACATTTGTTTGTTCAATATTTTTTACAGTATTGGAGATCAACAAGTTCTCATATCCTGTAACATAAGCGTGTTAGAGCTAATGTATAACAGTCATTTTTGTCTTGTTTCATCCGAAAACTTTTTCTCAAAGTGTGGAACACTTCTTTTGACGCCCTTCATTTGAAACCGATATGTAGGCAGAGGACATTCACGGATTACTCATTTATTAACTTCATTCATAATGATAATTTGGATCAGATTTATTTACAAATTTTGTACTCAGGCCATTTAATTTTTGTAATAGTGGTAATTACAGCCTTCGCATTCTACGGCATCTGTTCTAAATAAATGAAAAAGAGATACGCCAATACGTTTATTTACTAGCTTTTAACAAGCAACAGTGCAATTGCTTTCCTTAATACTGTTTTAAACCGCGGCACAATTCATCGACCAATTTTAATTTTAATCCTTGTAATACGTGTTTATTAGGTTGCTTTATTGTCTATTATGTGTTTGTTACAAATTTTACAATTGATTTTATACTAACGATAGGCTAGAAACTTAATTAACGTAAAGCAGAACCGTGTGACAATGCAATATTTATTCGAATTCGTTTTTGCTACGGAGCGAGTTGGTGCATTGGTAACACACTGGACTCATATTCGACTGCAGGGCGTTTCGAATTGGCCTTCGGTCATTTGGATTTGAGTTTTTCATGATTTTGCTGAATTCATTTAAGCAGGGTACGGCCGATTTCCATCCCCATCCTTATCATAACAATTCAAGCTTCTGCTTCGCTCTAATGTCGAGAGGACGTTAAATCGTAACCTTTCTTCTTTCTTTCGTGTCTCGTGTGCAATAGAGCTTACTTTGTTTATATTACCGTGTGTTGGTACAAATTCTACAGTTCATTTCAAACCAACTTCCCACTGAACAAGAGACCTTGAACTTTCAACTTACTTAGAACTGGCTGACACTGCTACATTAACGCCATTTCTTAATTGGTGTGTGGTGGAGGGCACTTTTTATACAACTGCTGGTTCCTCCTGTTTCTCTTCCAGTCGTGAATGGTTCGCCGTTAAAACTATTTCTGATAAGACTTAGTGTTAGTTCATATCGCCCTGTTTTTTACCTTCGCAATCTTTCCGTGACTAATACGTAAGACGGGTCAGGTGAAATAGAAATAAAACAAATTTATCGAATGTCTCTGTAGTGTTCTCATCAATACGTTTGACATTGAAAAATTCCACACATACAAAATGTGTAAAATAATAATTTTAATGAAATATTTATATAAACATGATTTTAAAATAGACTGACGTATAACGTAACTTTTGTCCTCTAGAAAATTGCTACCGCATTAAAGATACTTCCAAAAAATTTTCGAATTTTTAATAGCTATGACAGTCATCATAGTAACACTGGAACATAAAGTGTTCTTGCTTCAAGAGTAATGCTAGCACCAACTTGAAGGATAATTTATTTCATTAACTTTCTGAAGTCGATAAGGGATATGACGCGGTGGCGGCAGCCACGCTCGTTTCGGTAAATGCGGCACACCGAGTGAGCAAAGGCGCGCGAGGGAAGAGATAGTTGTCGTTCTGAATAGACGAAGCCATCAAAAGGAGTCTAACAGATGTTCGGTAGACCTCCCCGAACTTACGCGTTTAGACTGTAACTTAAGAAATAAATGAAATAACAGGTTTTCATTATAATTCTGTGGTGGGCTGGCACACAAAAATGGAATCTAGTTACATTAAGAAATAAATGAAATTCACGAACATTGCAATGGTTAGTAAATTAAACTCGTTCGCTATTTGCCAACGATACCGATCGAATGATTATCTATCGACGTGAGATACCTGGCACCTAAAAGTCGCCGTTAAGTTTGTACTCTTAAACCTGTCACCGCGCTGTAGTGAGCAAATTCAACTAAAACTAGGTCTGCTACGCATCCGGCCATCAGACTACGTAACATTTTATGAAATCAACGAGGCAGGCAACAGTAAGGTTCGGAATCTATTAAGCACCTCAAGAATGTGCTCAAAATAAGTCTTGGATTCAAATGGAATGCTATTTAACGTATCAAGATGTTCTATCAATAACAGGTCGCATGTAATTTCCATATTGACCTGCGGACAATTTATTTTATCAGGTAGCAAACTGGACGGATTCTGGACAAAATTTGAGTATTTAGGAAGACTTTTCTGCAACAAAATGTGAGTAAAGTAAACATAACGGTAATCCCTACCTAGGATTCAACCATAAACCGAGAAACAAAACTGGAAATACGCTCAATGAGGTATTCATCGATATGTTTTTCCTCTTTTAAAATAGCTGGCTACGTGGCTTATATGAAATTTGGAGAGCACAGTGTCTCGAGCCTGAGTGGAATTACGGATCCTAACATGCAGGACGCTAGCTACAAAAACTCATTCATCAGGCCACCAATGTAATCAACATCGTAGCTAGGGCCTAATGTTTCACAACTTTGGCATCATGTAGATGTGAGTCTGATTTGTAATTCTGCAGTCACTTGACTTTTTCTAGTCACCCCCATTAAATATTTTGAAAAATTAATGTCAGAATATGCACATTGTAGTAGTTAACTGAATTTGTGTTCATACATTAACTACTCCTACTCTCTTTCACGTTGTGAGCAACCTGCCTCAGCTGTGAGTAAATCAATGAGGTAGGGTTTACAGCAGTAATGTCTAGCTGTATAGAACTTTCTAAAAACCTAGCTCTTTTCGAAATCAGATCAGTTTTGTTGCAAAAGCTGGATATTATCTCGTTACGTCTTTAGTTTATCCGCTTACTGTCAAACAAAACCATTCGTGTCAACTGTCTCCTGGCAACTTCACAGCAGATGTCATAGGCACCTACTTCAAGAATATCAAGTAACAACACTAACAAAACGAAAGAACATTTTCTTAAATAAATTTCTCTATTGTTCTAAAATGATTTTAAATATTGATAGAACAAATTATTTGTAAATTAATCAAATGTTGTCATCCCATAAAGTAAATAATAAATTCTGAAGCCGCGTCAGGTATTTTTTAAATTATTAAAAAAAAATTTTTTTTATTTAGAAACTTGCTTTACACAACTACGACCATTAACACGTTTTTAAAAATCCACATCTTTACATGTTAATTTTTTTCATATGAAAATTCATTACAGAGACCCAAAGTTCTAATTGCTTTCATCTGTCATTGGAATAAAATTTCATTAAATATGCCCGGATATATGGAAGCAGTCCAACAGAAATTATCACTGTCATTCAGAATAAAAACCAAGAACGTTAAGCTGTGGAACAAATAGTCGCATAATTTTGTTAACTGTATTGTCCATGAAACCAGTAAATCGCCGACGAAGTGAAGGTGTACAAATCAAACAAGACCGTCCATAGAATCGAAGAAACCGATAGATGACGGATTCGTATTTTGTTCATCTTTGCATCAAGTATTACGGAAAGGTTTTGTTTCAGCTACAAGAGGACTAAATTCAAAACATGCTTGTCCAAACATGATTTGATTATAATAATCCATCGATGCTTTGGGTATATTTCCAAAATAGCTGCTCATTTAGGTATAATTCTTTGAAAGTGAGACATGTATGACAACACTCAACGTAGATACAGTCCGTCTTCGGTCAACAGTGCCGTAGTATCATTGGAGAAAATGATCGTTTGCGCTACGTTTACGCTTTGTAACAAAAAGCTCTCACAGAAAGTCGATGAGGTTAAGTCATGAATTAATCAGCATTTCTCGATGATGTTGTCTCCTTTCGGACTGAAGAATTTCCTTATGATGACATTTGCTAGTGCAGCATGGCTAAAAGCCAATTGAGGCAAGCTGTTTGTAAGATTGAGAATATTGAGGGCTGTCGCTTTCAAGATTCGAAGTGATTGATACCTTACTGTTTAGTGACGGATAGGGGACGTTCATTTCCAGTAACTTTTCATGAAAAAAAAAATAGAGTTTGTCACATTGTAATTGTGTTAGTCTTCTTTTTTGAGGGGGAGGAGGACAGTAATCGTGATGGAAGTTTATATAGCTCAGTCTTTTACCTGTCGTATGTTGCAAGCACAATATGAGTATTTCTGTCTTCTCTAGTCATTTGCTGAAATTATACCCTAATGCTGTAAACGCTGGTTTCGGCCTCATTAGACGAATTAAATGTTTGCATCCTAAGTGTGACGCTGGAAACTACCAGGAGATAGTGCCGCGTATTAATCAAATTCCGCGACTCCCCTCTAGAAGCCCGTATGAGACGGGCGCGATTTCGCGTCGCTTATCACTACACTGGTCTTCCTAGTACAGCTAAGAACTGACAACATCGTTGCTAACATTTGGCAACACCGTGACAGTGCAGTTACTTCCGCAAGTGGTACTGAATTGTCCTGCTAAGTTCACTTGACATTCCTCTTCTACTTTCATGACTCATGCTGTACGATGCCCATGTCATATGCGAGACTGAAATTTAACTTTTACACTCAAGGAATGCAGTTATTCGTGTAGGTGACTTTCAGGTTAATTTTCGCGATGCGTTAGAATCTCAGCATTGAATATGTGAGACACTGAGGGCACTTGGCGCCAGCGTGTCGTTGGCTGTGTGGTTCTGCTAGTGTCTCGCGATGCAACTGTGCTTTGAGACGGCAGTTCTAATCCTGGTTGGAGATCGTGCTTTTGGGGATGGTATTTCATTTTACTTTGTTTTATTTTACTTTATACGCTGCAGATTGCAAGAAGAAACTCTTTAACGGAACCAGAAGAAAAGCTTTATACAATAAGTCCTTCAGAAAGGTCGACTCCAAATTATGGAAATGGTATTAGATGTCTTCTTTGCTTCACTATACAAACGCCTTTGAAGAAATTCGAATTGATCTCCATAGATACGAAATTTTACTACTCCCTTAGGACCCACATGCTAAGGGATACTTTCGGAGGAAGTGAAC
Source organism: Locusta migratoria (assembly GCA_026315105.1). Taxonomy (NCBI): domain Eukaryota; kingdom Metazoa; phylum Arthropoda; class Insecta; order Orthoptera; family Acrididae; genus Locusta; species Locusta migratoria. The sequence goes on from CM048745.1 coordinate 44,388,857, forward strand.
CTAATGATTAATATAGTTCCTTCATGTAAAATATCTGCTGTAGAAATGAGACATGAAGACACGAACCTTGCAGTGTGTCTGTGTTGCTAGAACGTGCGCTGAAACCTATTCACATAATTTAGCTCATACATTTACTGTAAGGAATCAAAGATCGCCACTAAAACATTATAGTGCAGTTACGCACTGTGTCTTGATGACAATAACGAATTACATGAAGGGCTTTTCTGAAAGGACAAGGATCGAGATTCAATCCACAATTAAGTGTTAACCATCGTAGAGTGCTACTTGATTGGATCAACGGTTATGAAAATTTTTTGCCTTTCTAATATATCATGTGATAGTGTAATAATTTGCTCATCATTCATTCAAAATGGGTGGTTTGCTCTGTTGATATCGTGTCTGAAATGCACATCGCAACCTTTTTTGTGGATCACCACACAGTAACACTACAGCATTTTACATATCCAGGGCGATGAGCGGCGGCAGGCGCTGTGGGCAGAGGGCGAGGCAGCGCTGTGTAGCGCCGCCACCGCTGCTGCCGGCGAGGTATATGGGCCGCGGAGAGCTCTGCCAAGTGCTGCGGCCAGGGGCGGCGATGTTATTGGGCCGAAATGTTATTAACAGTGTATAAAAAAGTGAAATGCGTTACGCATATGCTCCCCCTACACATGTGGCATCAGCAACACGAGGGACGTGGAATTAAAATTTTTGTCAACAGTCGGTTTCGACCACTCAGACTCACAGGTGCACGCCAAGCACTTTACCGCGAGACCACAGCCGTAGCTGACAGAGACGTCTTCTAACTGCACGTAAGAAGTACTGTATGAACTCCCGCAGTCTACAGTGTTGCCAGATTGTGCAGATAGCCGGACTTAGAGCGAATCAGCGCGGCCACTTTTATTGTCCCATGTCGTGATCGGCTCGGACTTAGGCTCAGCGGTGGTCGGCCGGCGGCCAGGTTTTTTGTCAAAGAGTGTACATCATTTCTTGAAAATTACCCAAATTAATGGGAAAGCAGTGAATCTGTTCATAGTAAAATACATTACTTTAAAGATTTGAACTCAACATCAGTATTAGCAACAAAAATCAGCTGTTCCGCCATCGTAACCTCCCGTAACTTCTCACGGTAGGAATCAACAATGTAGACATGACAGTAAGAACTCGCATGATGCCATCAAATTAAAATCATTTCTGTGCTTAAGAAGTCTGTGTGTTACATACGAACTGCTTTTGTTTAAGACCATACATACATGTTAAAAACTCTGCCATATGCTATGGTTGGCAGCAGGACAGTATAAGACCTGTCAATTTATATCGAAACATCAATTTTCATCAATTCCACACCTTTTCTGTTAACTTTTAGAAAAATGTAGATGCTGTTTTGTTTTACCATTTTCTTAGGACTATGTACTTCACTACGTTTCTGAAACCAAATAAATGTGAGCATATAATTTTTGAACTAATGTATAATGTGGAGGGGGGGGGAGGATGGAATCTTGATTATAGGTCACACCACAATTTTGCTAGCTGAAATTTGGAAAAAAAAGTGTGGCCTACATTCTCAAAAATACAGTATAATGTCCACATTCTGTGCTGAAGTGACTGGAAAATGAAACCCATCAATGTACAAGGTCTGTTCAAAAAATTCAAGAATTTTCTTCACAAAAATTTTCTGCACTCACCTTTTACTTCTTGTGCATGGTCTACTTTGAAATAGTCTCCCCCACAATCGATACACTGTTCCCAACACAGTTTCAGCTTCCAGAAGTTAAAATGTTCAAATGTTTGTATAACCTATGGGACTTAACTACGGGGTCATCAGTCCCTAAACTTACAAACTACTTAAGAACTAGCTAATAGTAAGGACAGCACAAATATCCATGCCCGAGGGGGGATTCGAACCCCCGACCATAGTGGCCGTACAGACCGTGACTGGTGCGCCTCAGTCCCCGCGGCCAATTCCAGAAGCAATCTTGGTTTGTCTCTCACTGGAGCGCTCCAAGTTTTCTAATTATGTTTTATCTCTTTTATCATTGCAAATCTTCAACCTTGCAAAGGAGTTTTTGATTTTAAAACAATAAAAGTCGGCAGAGGCCAGGTCTGGAAAGTATGGAGAATGAGGCAGCACAGTGATTCTGTTTTTCGTGCAATCACCCATGAGTCATGGGATGAACTTGGTGGTAACATGAATCATTCAATGATGTTATGTCAGGATTTCATGACTTGATCCGACAGAAATATGACATTCTCCATACAATCTTCAAGACAGGTCAGTCAGTCTTCGATTGGCACACACAGTTTTATTGACATGTAACTGACATGAGCATCACTGGTAGACGTTGAATGGTGTCCTGAATTAGTCTTCTACTCATCTTTAACTTTCATCTAGCAATTTTTAAACAGTGAGAAAAATTCATAACACCAAATACAGCTTAAGCAGTCATCACCATAGGGTCATTTCATGTAAAATCAACAGTGATTAAGATTCACAGATATTGATGACACTTGATATTCCTAGTGTTTCCACATAGTTATGAATGAAAAGCATTAACACTATTTTTTGTAAGTTCATTAAAATATTATTAAGCTTTGAATTTTCAAATTTTTCATCAAAAGTGCTACACACATGAATAGTAAATTGTCCTTTTCTCTAGGACCAAATAAGATACAGGCCTGGAAAATGTGTCATTTTTAAAGCTCTTCAGGTAGGCTTTCATTTTAAACTCTATTTTTTTAACAATTTTTTTAAATAGCAAAACTACCTTGCATTATACTCTTACATCTCCAAAAATGTCATTTTGGGATTATCATGGGATCAGATTTTTCAAGATTTTCAAATACCATGTATTCATCAAAAATAACTAACAGAGATTCTACATTAAGAAACTGTTGTGACAGTGTGTCGTAAATTTAAAACTACCGCCACGCGTGACACGTGCAAAGTAATATAGGGGCATTACAGCAATTAGACAGCACCGCCTAAGTGAACCGAGGCTCACCTGGACTCAGCGGAACACGTCAGTCGGCAGTGAACCATGATTCAAAACACTTGTTGTATAGAGTTGATTTTTCTAGTTTTAATAAAGTTATTACACTTTTAGTGGCGACGAGTTGTAAACTATTCCAAGCGTTGTTGTCGACAGTGTTTTGATAAATATGGAAACCCTAGACCAGTTATTGTGCATGCTCATCAAGCAACAGACTGCCCTCGTAGCATCGTTACGTGACTTACCACAGACACTTACGTCAGTTGTGTCAACGTTGTTGTCCAGTCTGGTCGCGCCGTGTTCTCTGCCTCCATTCCCTACATACGAGGAAGCTGCGGAAGAATGGGAGGACTATGAAAAGCGGTTGCGACAACATTTTGTGGCTTTCGGTGTTGTGCGCCGATCAGCTGTGGAAATCACTCTTTCTTTCGTGGATTTCTCCAAAAGTGTATCAACTATTGTCTCAGCTGCCACTCCCCCCCCCCCCCCCCTAAAGGATCCGTTGTAGTTATCTTTGACTGAAATGTGTAACATGATCTCCAAATATTATCGCAAAAACACCCATGTTGTTGCTTTCCAGGTGGCCTTTTATAAGTGCCGCAAGCACCCGCATCAATGATACCGCGCATGGGCCGCGGAATTACAAGGCCTTAGTAGAAAATGTCAATTTGTTATGGATGTGCATCATGAGTCTTATGCCAATTCCATAGTTCGAAATGCTATTCTTAGGTTGAGATAAGGAAGTCACACAACGGGCCCTCCAGCTCCCGAATTCCTCTTTATCTAAAGTATTGAGTATTGCCCAGTCATATGAAATTTCTCGTGCCGCTGGCGCTCAAATTGACGAATGCATGGACGTCAGTGCTTTGTGTTTGATGCCGCGCCAGACGACGCATCTGTTTCATATGATGATGGGGAAGTTGCCACAATACACTCGCGTCAACAACGAGCCACGGTACAACCGTGCGCTAAAAAAAGAACAGCAGCGGCAGATGCAGCAGCCGCGGCAGCAAAATCAGGTACTTTCAGCATTTCCATCCTGTCCACGGCGCTTTATCAAAAACGATAGGATAGATTGACCTCAACGCTGAGCCACATGCCACACCTGTCATAAGAAAGGACACATTGCCTCCGTCTACCAGTCTAACAAGACTCCTGCTGTTGTTGAAGATGATGATTCTGTTATGACTGTCAATTGTGTACTTTCTGATACTAGTAAGTTATATATAGATGTTCAGGTACTTGACAAAAGTATTCACATGCAGGTAGACACAGGTTCTGCTGTCACTCTCATAAATTCCCACACGTACTTGAAATTGGGTTCTCCTCCGTTGTCTCCTGTCACGCACAATTTGCGGACTTACAACAAACAGAAAATTCCAATTATTGGCCAATTTGAGGCGGCCACTTCTTACAAGTCAGTTGTTCATTCTCTCACCTTTATTGTTGTTGATCACGCAGGAACGGAAAACTTGTTTGGGTATGATGCTTTTCGACTTTTTGGATTCTCCATTACAAACAATGTACATCTGGTATCTAACGATATTCCATGCACTCGGTTAGATGCATTTCATACTGAATTTTCCTCAATTTTCTCTCCCGGCCTGGACCGCGCTGTTTAATTTGAGGCACACATAACGCTCACACCGGCGGCCCGCCCGAAATGTTTCCGAGCCTGCCCCTTCTAGTTGCATTAGGTGATCCAGTCAAGGCCGAATTAGGTAGGTTGGTGCCTTTGGCGGCTCTCCTACCAGTTACTTCTAGTGAATGGACATTCCCCCCTCATCGTGGTTTGCAAACCTAGTGGCAAATTGCAATTGTATGGCGATTTCAAAAAGACAGTCAATGCCCGATGTCTCACTGATACTTACCCGCTTCCTCGACCTGACGAGTTGTTTGCCAAACTTGCGGGCGGTCAATTCTTCTCCAAAATTGATTTATCGGAGGCATATCACCAACTGTCTTTGGACACATGTACCAGGAAATTTCTCATTTTAAACACTCCGTTCGGACTGTATCAATACCAGTGGTTGCCGTTCGGTGTTGCCAGCGCGCCAGCTATCTTTCAGTGCTTTCTAGAACAACTGATGGCTTCCGTGCCTGGATGCATAAACTATCAAGATGATATTGTAGTTTCAGGGGCTTCCATGGATGAACACCTTGTCAATCTTCGTGCGCTTTTTCAAGTTCTCCTGTCTGCGGGGCTGAAGTGCAATCTCGCTAAATCTTAATTTTTTCAGTCTTCTGTTGTGTATCTGGGGTTTCAACTGTCCCGTGACAGGATCGGGCCCTTAAGTCAGCATGTTGATGTTATCGCAGCCCTCCCATGGCCATCCAATGTTAAAGACCTTCAGGTATTTCTTGGCAAAGTTGCCTACTATCATAAATTCCTTTCTTCTGCAGCTGACGTGGCCCATCCATTGAATCATGCTCCGTAAGAATATTCCCTTCCACTGGACTGACTAATGCAAACGTGCCTTTGTCTGCCTCAACGATCAACTTCAGTCAGCACCGTGTCCAGTCACATTTTGCCAGGGATGGCAACTGGTGTTGGCCACGGACACATCCCAATATGGTCTTGGGCCGTCCTCGCACACCGATATGATGATGGATCAGAGCGGCCTATTGCCTATGCTTCGAAGACACTCAACGATGCTGAAAGGCATTATTCTCAGATTGAGAAAGAGGCAATTGCCATAGTGTATGCCTTTAAAAATTTCATGTTTTCTTGTATGGTTCCCAGTTTCATCTCATTACAGACCATAAGCCTCTTGTCTTCCTGTTTCATCCTTCAGCATCGCTTCCGGATAAAGCTGCACACAGTTTGCAACGTTGGCTTTATACTTATCTCGATTTCACTATGAGATCCATTACCGCCCCACGGGCCAGCACGCAAATTCTGATGCCTTATTGCGGCTGCCTATGGGTCCTGAACCCATTTCGACCTCGATGAGTTACTCTGTTTCCACATGGATGAGGCCGAACGTCGTGCGGTTGATGGTTTTCCAATTATGGGGGACCATGTTGCTTCAGCCACAGCTGAAGACCCAGGTGATTAGGTTCATTCAACGAGGGTGGCCTGACAGACTCTCTGGCAAGGCCTCTGACCCGCTCCATAACTATTACGCCTTGCATCTGCCTGTTAGTGACGGTGTGGTTCTCCTCTCTACAGACAGAGAATTTCCAAGGGTGGTGGTTCCTGATTATCTGCATCAATGTGTTCTTCAGTTGTTACACCATGGACATTGGGGAGTTTTGCGCACTAAAAATCTGCCTTGCGGATATGTTTACTTACCAGGAATTGATGCAGATATTTCTTGCATGATCTCCCTGTGTACCAAATGTACTCAACAGTCGGCAGCCCCCCGAGCTGACCCTTCCCCGTGGCCTGCCCCAGTGCAATGGGTCCACGCCAATTTTGCTGGCCCTTTTTTTGGTGCCTACTGGTTTATCGTCATTGATGCTTATTCCAATTTTCCTTTTATGATTAGCTGTGCGTCCCCTACCACTGAGGTGGCCACAAATGCATTGGCAAAGATTTTCGCCCTTGAAGGTCTACCCTCTACGCTTGTCACAGACAATGTTCCTCAGTTTTCCTCACAGGCTTTTGCAGATTTCTATTCTGGCCTTGGTGTCCGTCATGTCACGGCGCCGCTCTTCCATCCACAGTCAAATGGGGAGGTCGAGAGTCTTGTAGGCACATTCAAATGTCAGATGAAAAAGTTCCTCACTGAGTTTTCTACAGGAGATGCTTTACTTCACTTTTTAAGTTCTTATCGATTTACGCCCATGGACGATCACAGCTCAGCTGAGCTCTTACATGGTCGTCAGCCGCACACATTGTTACATCTTATTCGCTTCCGACAGTCTCTTGCTGTTTCTCACCCTCCTGACAAATTCCGGGTAGGTGCCCTTGTCTGGGTATGGGGGTATGGCTCTCATGCCAAGTAGATCAAAGAAACCATCAAAAAGTTTAAAAGGGCATCGGCTGTGTGACATCCAGACTGATCAAGGAATTGTTGTTCGCCATTTTGACCAGATACGTTTGCGGGCAGTTGACCTGACATTGTCAATGTTGTCTCCACACAGGACTATTCACACTCCTTCAGAAGCCAATAGACACCATCTATGGGTCCCACCTTTACAGCTCACAACTCCGAGCACCCAACATAATCGTGCAGATGATGTGCTTCCATCACATGAGCTGACTGTGCAGGAAAGTGTGCCAGCATCACAGTCGCATGCACCCGTCATTCAGTCCTGGGGACGGATGCCTCCAGCAGAGAGCTTGCCGACTTCTCCACCACCTGCAGCCAATACTTCAGAGATTTCATCCATCATTCAGTCATGGGTTCATGTTCCGTGCAAAGGGCCCCGTCCGGGGCACTTCCACCCATACGTCTGCATGGCACCACATGACCTGGCCGCAACACATCATGAGTCGACGGATGTCTCCGTACTGTACAACACTTCTGCAATGTGAAGTGAATTTCCCAAAGGGGGGAAAAGTGTTGTGACAGAATACCGTAAATTTAAAACTACCGCCGCGTGTAATGTCCACAAAGTAATATAGGAGCGCTACAGCAATTAGACAGCGCCGCCTAAATGAACCGAGGCTCACCTGGACTCAGCAGAGCACGTCAGTCAGCAGTGAACCATGATTGAAAACACTTGTTGTATAGAGTTGATTTTTGTAGTGTTAATAAAGCAATTACAGAAACCATGATTTTATTTTATTACTTAAAGCATGACATTTATGAACAGTTGTGTCTATTGCAACTTCTTATAATGGAATCAACTGGTAAGGCTCTGTTGGTTTCGCGCCTGTTGGAGCATCCGCCTGTTGCACCATCTGCTATACAAGTCCACATTACATCTCGCTTCTCCAGATAACCAAATGAAGGAGATGGACCAAATGGATGAAGAAATGTCACTCTTAGTTTGTCTGCCTCTTCATCTTTCTCCAAAACAAATGCAAGCCACCACTTGTTATTCTACACCATAGTTATGTATCCACTTATACTTGGCAATGACAATGTTAGTTGGGGTTTAGTGGTCAACTGTTGCAATGAATATGGAGCAAATGAGTATATCTTGACAAAGATTTTTGTTGTATCTGAAACTGTAGGAGTGAATGGATTAAATGCATTAAAAGTCCCCACAATTGTCAATGCTTTGCTGCAGGAACTATTTAGAAATGTGGCTGTTACTGGGTAGTCATCCTAAGTTACAAATGTAAAACGTACTCCCAAGATGTTTTCTACTGTCCAGTTGAAAAGTTCCCAAGGTGTAAGAATTTGATTGTTATACGGATGCTGCGAACTTTTTCGGGCTGCCAATCTCTCGACTGTGCCACCAATTCAATCACAATGTTCTTTTCCCTGAGCTGTTGCTGAAAAATGCCATTCAGCCTCTATACCAAAATCAGCTTTTTTGTAAACATAGCTTTAAAAAGTTCTAAGCAGCAGTACCATTAGAAAAGTACTATATTTTTTTAGATTCAAAGTGCTTCCCTAAGAAATTAATTAGCTTTTTCTGGAAGTAGTAAAAAGCCACAGTGTTATGTTAAAGTCAATTTGAAATAACAACATAAATGAGATGCTGTGTTTCAGTTTCTCCTTTGTAGTAAACAACAAGTGAGTGGATAGAGGCTAGGATCATTACTTCAATTATAGCTCTGGGCATCACCCTGCATAAAAAAAAAATGAATAGTTCTCTGAAAAATCAAATTACACGCCAAACTTTGAATCTTCTAGTGTTCCTCTAATGTGTTTCATAAATGAATTTGTGTTTTGCAATAAAGACATAGGAGACTGTCCACAGAAATCCACTGTCAGAAGGTGACAGTGTCTACTACCTTTTCTTCAAATACCTTTTGAAGTATGGTCTTAATTTCTGATTTTCTCCTAAGTGAGAATCTATTAATGGTGGACTGCAAACAGCCTTTGTGAGATGTTTATATGTATGTGTTTCTCCACTTATTACAGAGTTCATCCTGGTAATGAAAAAGGAAAAACTCTGTGGTAGTTGAGTAAAATCAGATGACTGAAAACACTGCTGCCAATATTTATACCAAAAGTGTCTCCAGCAAAATAATATACCTGCTGCTTCCAAATACCCCTCGTTTACAAATACCCCATCTGACCGTAAGTCTAGTAATTCAGTTGCATCTGTCTTAAGCAATTTGTTTTGGTAATACTAGAAGATCTTTCCTATTTCTGTGCCTGCATTTTCGCCTTTACTCTTTGTATTATCTGATCCCATGCTGATCCCAAAATGAAACTTTTGGGTGTAGTGCAAGGAAGTTTCTCTAATTTTTTTTTCTCTTTTTCCTCTCAAAATTTTATAAATGTGGCTTTTTGTAACTGTAAAATGTATTTAGAATAATACAAAATTAAAATTTTAAACACCATATTGTTGAATACCAAATGAAAGTTCATTCGAAAAGCTTTAAAATGACAAAGGCAAATTTACTTTTTCCAGGTGTAGCAATTTTTAATGAAAATTTGAAATTCAATCCGTAATAAGTTTTTAATAAATTGACCAAAAATTTGTATAACAACTTTAAATGAACTTTATTTCCACTTCAAGAATTCACACAGAACAAAACACACTTGAGAAGCTAATAGATGTACACGCTGAAGTTGTTATACAGGAACTGTCTTAGTAGCTGTGCTCTTTCTCATGCTGTGTTGTAGGGAGACTAGATATACCACATTTCATAAAAATCTAAGAGGTCAAGATAAATTTTCGTTCATAATTGTGTTGATACACATGTAATGACCACCGTAGGCTTCTTGCACCATTTGGCGTATCTTTATAAAGGTTTCCTTGACTTTCACGCAAAATTTAATATAAATGTGTTGCTCCCCTAACTCTGCCATCTTGAAATTCACGAACTGTGAGAGAGAACATTCTACTCAATAAAGCACTGAAAATAATTAACACATATACAATAATATAACTCCCAGCAGTTACACATTCAACACAGATGTGTGCAGGGATACTAACCATATTTCACTCTAGACACCACTTGCGTGAAACTACTAATGTCCCGAATTTTATTTTTCGAACAGAGTTCACGTTTCATATGTGCCAAATTCACACATTAAAGTGCAAATAAACCTATTGTCAGTTCAATTTCTATGCTAATTTATCCCCCTAAATTGGGAATAGAGCTATTTTCAGTTCTACTTCAGCGATAAAGTGGCTAGTTTGTTTTTGTTTGTCCCATTTTCAAGTACAGGTAGCATGACTTCATATTCCTAAGAAAGGTCTAAATTAATATTCTTCAGAATTTCAAGTTTCCTAATTCCCATGAAAGAATAATCAAGTTGAATAAAACACCTTAAAACAGAGATGCATTCAGTTCACCTGCAAAAAAATACGGCTGAAAACTTAAGAAGGTAAACATAGACTATGTCAGATAGGAAGTTGATAATTTTGTGAAAGCAAATATTCCCATCAAAAAGTACCCCAAACATGTCCATTTAGAAGCACTAAGGCTTTGTCTTCATGCAAGTAGTCTGTCAACCCACTACATTTATGCCTAATCATCAAGAATTAATAAAACAGATGTGAATTTTGGCAAAAATAGAAGTTAATTTTATCAACAATAATAACCAATTAAAAAAAAAAAAAAAAAAAAAAAATAGATGCTAAATTTCCTGGATGTTATAAATAACTAACTTCCTTTCAAATCTAGCTTTTTTCTCAATTACTGCATGTGCATTATTTGATACATGATAGAATAGTGTGTTGACAATAAAGCAGCCAAGTTAAATTAACAACACATATCATGGGATTCCATTCTAATGCATCAGCTACAGTTTGAACTGTAAGCCATTTAATTGATTAGAATTAGAATTTTCTGACATTACATTTCAAAAATACTGTTAAACAATAATATTAAGAAGTTCCACAAAATATTTAAGAAGTTGTCAAACATTCATAATTTTATGAAAACAATTACCTTGCAAGAATAAGGTTCATATTGGGATTCGATGTCCCTGGACCAGTGGGGCTCCATTTGATTGTATAGATTTCTTTACTGTGTGCCTGTAGGTCATGGACACAAGTATCCTGTTTCATGGACCATATCTTCAGTGTCATATCATCCGAGCAAGATGCCAGCAAGTTTCCTTGAGGATCCCATTTTATAGCATTAACTTCATTCTGAAATGAGAAAGTGTGGCTCAGATGTAATATAAAGTAGATTTTGGTAATTGCAAAAGTTTGAGTATAGTTTACGTATATAATGCAAATAAATAATGATATATGTTTAAAACACTTTAGAGCAACTAATTTCTCATATTGGACAACAGTACATTTGTGAACTGTGCTATGGACATAGTGTTCCAACACTCTTCAGAAAGGTCCACTGTTTGAATAAGTTACACAATCATATATAACAGTACTTCATCCCAGAAGAACTTTCAGTCATTTACAGAGATGTATACTATGAGTCTGGAAACTAGAAATGATGAAAATTGTAGAAAGAAAGTCAACAAGATAAATATCAGCCATTATGATTTCGCAGAGGTGGTCAAATTCCCTGATCCTCATGCACAAATTCTATTACTGATTTTGACTACTGATGCTAACATGAAATACATGCAAAACAAAAAAGAAATTGAACCCACTAAATGCAACATATACTGTACAAAGCTGAATTGTGTGTGTGTGTGTGTGTGTGTGTGTGTGTGTGTGTGTGTGTGTGTGTGTGTCTTTCCTCTTACGGGATTGGAATGACTCCTTACCCACTACCTTAAAACCCATCCTTTCCTTTTCCCTTTCCCACCCTGCTCTTTCTGATGAAGCAACCTTAGATTATGAAAGCTCAGTTGTGTGTGTGTGTGTGTGTGTTTTTATTTTTATTTGCGTTACAACAAACCGGTGCTTTTTCGCCTGGCAAGTCAAACTTTCTTTACGTTTTTTTAAATATTTTTCCAAATAGGATTGTTTCCCTCTAGAGTGTGTGTGTGTGTGTGTGTGTGTAAAAAGAAATCAAATAACTTATGCAAAGCACAGGTTCGTAGATAGACATAAAAATACAAATAAAAACTCACACAAACATTTAAGCTTTCACAACTGTTGGCCGCTTGCTTGAAAGTTTGTGTGTTATATATAAAAAGATTGACTTACAAAAGCACTGGCTCGCCAATAGACACAAAAAAATCAAATAAAAACACACACAAACATTCTAGCTTTCGCAACCGTTGGTTGCTTTGACAGGAATAGAGGAAGGAAGGAGGGGAAAACGATGCGGGTTTTAAGGGAGTGGATGAGGCATCATTCCAATCCCGGGAGTGGAAGGACTTACATTAGGGGGGGAAAAAGGAAGGTAAACAAATACACACACACTCACACATAACCAAACGCATACACACCTAGACAGACATTTGTAAAAAGCAAAGAAGTTGGACACAGATACCACTTGAGGCAGAGGCTCTGTCAGCAGAACCGAGGCAAAGATGTTAAAGATGGTAGGTGGGAATTTGAATTTAGCGGAGGTTGACACCAGGTGGGCAACGTGAAAAGAGAATATGCTGAAAGGCAAGTTCCCATCTCCGGAGATCTGGATGATTGGTGTCGGTGGGACGTAGCCAGATAACCCGGGCGGTGTAACACTGTGTCAAGATGTGCTGCCTGTGCACCAAGGCATGTTTAGCCACAGGGTGATCCCCACAACCAACAAACACTGTCTGCCTGTGACCGTTCATGCAAATGGACAGTTGGTTGCTCGTCATTCACACATAGAATGCTTCACAGTGAAGGCATGTCAGTTGGTAAATCACAAGTGGCTCTGCCCTTGATCGTGTAAACCTTCCGGGTTACGGGACTGGAGTAAGTGGTGGTGGAAGGGTGCAAAAGGCAGGTTTTACAATGGGGGCGGTTACATGGGTAGGAGCCAGAAGGTAGGGAAGGTGGTTTGGGGATTTCATAGGGATGGACTAGGAGGTTACGGAGGTTAGGTGGTTGGCGGAAAGACACTCTCCGTGGAGTGGGAAGGATGTCATGAAGGATGGATCTCATTTTGAGGCAGGATTTGAGGACGTCATATCCTCGCTGGAGAGCCACAGTCCCGGAAAGTATCTGGTGACAAGAGGGGCATTTCTGGGGTTCTTCTGTGGAAGGTTCTGAATTTGGGGGGGATGAGGAAGTGGCTCTGGTAATTTGCTTCTGTACCAGATCAGGAGGATAGCTGCGGGATGTCAAAGCTGTTATTAGGTTATTGGTGTACTGGTTCAGGGATTCAGGACTGAAGCACACTCGTTTGCCACAAAGACCTATGCTGTAGGAAAGGGAATGTTTGATGTGGAATGGATGGCAGTTGTCATAATGGATGTACTGTTGTTTATTGGTTGGTTTGATGTGGACAGATGTGTGAAGTTGGCCATTGGACAGATAGAGGTCAACATTGAGGAAAGTGGCATGGGATTTGGAATAGAACCAAGTGAATTTGATAGGACCAAAGGAGTTGCGATTGGAGAGGAAATTCTGGAGTTGTTCTTCACTGTGAGTCCAGATCACGAAGATGTCATCAATGCATCTGTACCAAACTTTGGGTTGACATGCTTTGGTATCTAGGAATTCTTTCTCTAAGTGTCCCATAAATAAGTTTGCGTACGAGGGGGCCATCCTTTTTCCCATGGCTGTTCCCTTTAGTTGTTGGTATGTCTGGCCCTCAAAGGTGAAGAAGTTGTGGGTTAGGATGAAGCTGGCTAGGGTAATAAGGAAAGAGGTTTTAGGTAGGGTTGCAGGTGCTCGGCATGAAAGCAAATACTCCATCGCAGCGAGGCCCTGGATGTACGGGATGTTTGTGTATAAGGAAGTAGCATTAATAGTTACAAGGATGGTTTCTGGAGGTGGTGGAGAAAGTGGGTGGTTTCTTTGATGAAGGATGGGAGACTGCACATCTGTTGGTCTATGTAGGCAGAGCTTCGTTCTGTGGGGTCTTGGTAAACGGCCACAATGGGCCCGCCCGGATGATGGTTTGTGAATCTTAGGAAGTGGGTAGAAAGTAGGGGTGTGGGATGTCGGTGGGGTCATGAGTTTGGTGGACTCAGGTGAAAGGTTTTTCAGGGGGCCTAAGGATCTGAGGATTCCTTGAGCTCTGGCTGCACATCAGGAATGGAAATGCCTTGACAGCCTTTGTAGGTAGTGTTGTCTGAAAGCTGACGCAGTCACTCAGCCACATACTCCCGCTGATCAAGTACCACGGTCGTAAATCCCTTGTTGGCTGGGAGAATGATGATGGAATGGTCAGCCTTCAGATCACAGATAGCTCGGGATTCAGCTGCAGTAATGTTGGGAGTAGGATTAAGGTTTCTCAGAAAAGACTGAGAGGCAAGGTTGGAAGTAAGGAATTCCTGGAAGGTTTGAAGAGGGTGATTTTGAGGAAGAGGGGATGGGTCTCACTGTGACGGAGGATGGAAGTGTTCCAGGCAAGGTTCAATTTGAATGATGTGTTGGGGAGCTGGATCATTAGGAGTAGGATTATTTTCTTCATGGCGAAGTGATATCTCCAGCAAAGACTACGAGTATAGGTTAGTAAATCTTTGACAAGGGCTGTTTGGTTGAATTGTGGAGTACGTAAAAGTGACGCCTTTGGATAGGACAGAGGTTTCAGATTGGGAAAGAGGTTTAGGAGAGAGGATGACTACTGAATTGGGATGTTGTGGTTTAGGATTTAAAGGTTTTTTTCTTTTTTTTGGGGGGGGGGGGGGGGAAGTGGGAGATTGAGTAGATGATAGAGGCTGGTTTTCTGTGGAATACGAGGAGCTTGAGGTTTATTGGAGAGGTTGTTGAGGGAGAGTGTATTGCCTGTCTGGAGGTGGGTGACAAGGAGTTGGGATAGTTTTTTGAGGTGGAGGGTGGCATGCTGTTCCAATTTTCGGTTGGCCTGTAAGAGGATGTTCTGAACTGTGGTTGTGGATGTGGGGGTGGAAAGGTTGAGAAGTTTGATTAGGGATAGGAGTTGACAGGTGTGTTCATTGACGGAGTTGATGTATAGGTTAAGGATTAGGTGGGTGAGGGCTGTTGACTGTTCTGTTTGGAATTAGAGTAAGGCATGATGAAAGGATGGGTTACAGCCGGAGATGGGAACTTTTAGTGTGAGGCCATTGGGGGTAATGCCAAATGTCAGACAAGCCTGAGTAAACAAAATGTGGGACCGTAATCTGGCTAGGGCAAAACCATGCTTGTGGAGGGAATGTAGATAAAACTTGAAGAGCTCATATTAGGGTGTCATAATGTATGGAATGGCAAAGTGAGAAATATGTGTTGAATAACAGACTACAAGGTGAAAAGAAATATATAATAAATACAAAAGTAAAATAAAAAGATGGATAGATAGCAAAAAGAATTCAGCTAAGAAAATAGAAATCTATAAAGTTGTTCAAGAGAATTGTTGAAGTTAAACCATGTAGAAAATAGTCAACTACAGTTGGTTAACAATGAATGCAAAATGGTTTCGTGGTTGTATTGGCATCCAAAACAGGTTATAGGGTGGAGAAAAAATGGAAAAGATTGAGCAAGCAGCATGAGAATGAAAGGAAAGCGTATTATAAGGACAGTTTATGTAGTGGCATATTACGACTTTGAGGTTAAAAATAATCTGACGAAGGAACAATAAGGTTAAAACATATAGAAAGTTGCTGAAAAATGATTGGGAATGTCGGAAGAACGAATGGAAATGCGGAAAAACGGGAATAGAAAATAACAGCGAAATTGCTAATTAAAGTCGAAAATGGTTATTATAGGTTATTTTAAAATGAAGTTGTGAAATAGTATTACCACAGTAAAATGAGAAATGTGGATGAATGGTAGATATTATAGATGTGTGTGTTGAAAGTGGTAAATAAAATAATAAACGTAAAAATAAAAAAGACGTTAGTTATACTTTTAGGTTATGGTTCAGAAGTCAATACTGATTGTTGTATGTGGCTTATTTGGCAAGGAGAAAAATGAACTGTAAACCAGGTATGTGGTGTATATATAGAGAGAAGAAGACTTTCCTGGTGGAAATATTAACAAATATCAAAAATAGAACACAGATGACTTACCCAAAGAGCAGGCTCGTCGACAGACACAAATAAAATCACACACTAACACTCACACCACTTCCATGAACCACAGAAATTGCCGAGGTGGGGTGGCTTGGGCGCCTCAACGATACAAATAGACTAACAGTAGGTGCAACCACAATGGAGGGGTATCTGTGGAGAGGCCAGATAAACATGTGTTTCTAAAAGAGGGGCAGTAGCCTTTTCAGAAGTTTCTGGGGAACGGTCTGGATGATTGACTGAGCTGGTCTTGTAACATTAGCTAATGTGACTTTGACACACAGTTACTGCGAATGGCTGAAAGCAAGGGGAAACTACAGCCGTTACTTTTCCCGAGGACATGCAGCTCTACCATATGAAAATATGATGATGGCATCCTCACAGGTAAAATATTCCGGAGATAAAATAGTCCCCCATTCGGATCTCTGGGCGGGGACTACTCAGGAGGATGTTGTTATCAGGGAAGACAACACTGGCATTCTACGGATCAGAGCGTGGAATGTTAGATGCCCTAATAGGATAGGGAACCTAGAAAATTTAAAGAGAGAAACGGATAGGTTGAAGTTAGATTTAATGGGGATTAGTGAAGTTCGGTGGAAAGTGGAACAGGATTTTTGGTCAGGTGAGTACTGGATTATAAATACAAAATATGTTGGGGGTATTACAGGAGTAAGTCTGATAATGAGTAAGAAAATAGGAATGTGGGTAACCTACTATGAGCAACACAGTGATCGCAGTATCATAGTCAAGATAGATACGAATCCAACACCGACCACAGTAGCACAGGCTTATATGCACACTAGCTCTGCCAATGATGAGGAGATCAGAGAAATATATCAGGAGATAAAGGAAATTATTCAGAAAATTAAGGGAGAGGAAAACTTAATTGTTATGGGAGATTGGAATTTGGTAGAAGGACAAGGAAGGGAAGGGAAAATAGTAGGTGAATATGGTCTGGGCAAAAGAAATGAAAGAGGAAGCCGCCTGGTAGTATTTTGCAGAGAACATAATTTAGTTATAACAAACACCTGGTTCAAGAGTCGTGAAAGAAAGTTGTATACATAGAAGAGACCAGGAGACACCGAGAGATACCAGATAGATTTTATAATGTTAAGACATAGATTTTGGAACAAAGTTTTAAACTGTACAGGGTGGCCACCAAATCTTCATTTTCAAATTCAAGGTTTTTTCCCGGTTTTCCAGGTTAAAAATAGTTATTTTCCAGGTTTTCACGAAACTTAATTTTGCTCAAAGGGTTTAGCAAACAACTATACTGTAAAGAAACTAGTTACATATTTTTTAGACACATTGCATCCAAGATGAACCATGTCACGTTGTAATTTACACCAAGCAGTGGCGAATCCTGGATTTGAATTGGGAAGAGAAGGAGGGGGGGGGGGGGCAAAGCTCATAGAAATTGTGGCATTGAACCTCAAACTGATCTACAAAGAACCAGCTCATATTATGAGGTTTTTTCTCGTGGTTTTGGGGGATCTGCAGCCCCAAAGACCACCCTCCCCCACCCACACCTCAGATTCGACACTGACACAATGTATAGTACAGGGTGTATATTTTAAGTTGACAAACCAGAATAACTACAGAAAAAAAAGAAAAAAGTATATATTCAACAACGGTTTTCACCATTATTAACGGACGGCAGAGGCGTAGGGAATGATACTGAACTTTAACTGCCTCCACCGTTTGGGAGCGGTGTGGGTGGCTGGTGTAAAATTTTAAATGGAAACTCCCATTTTTTATTGCAGATTCAGATTCTACAGACTACATTATGTATAGTTTGGTTGATTTTTTTATTTTTATTTTTATTCAATTGCCAACATATTGCACCGTAATGGTAAGAATGATTTGCCATACTGCTGAAGAAATGTACCACCCAGGAAAGAAAATAAAGATTAATCATATTGATGATGCTTTAGAACCCAACTTTGGTTTTTTTTTTTTTTTTTACTAAAACTACAGGGATTACGTATTTACACTTAAGTACATTTCGAACTGGTCGTGTAATCTGAGCAATACACGCGAACGATCGTTTAACTCTTAAAGCCGCGAGATCTCGTGGGTTAAAAATCCCGGTTTCTGACTGAAATTCAAAGCTTTTTCCCGGTTTTTCCTGTTTTCTTTTTCAAATTCAAGGCTTTTTCCCGGTTTTCCCGGTTTCAAGGTTCGGTGGCCACCCTGCTGTAAGACATACCCAGGGGCAGATATAAACTCTGACCATAACTTAGTGGTCATGAATTGTAGGCTGAAACAAAAAAAAAAAAAAAAACAAAAAAAAAAAAAAAAAAACTACAGAAAGGTAGGAAAATAAGGAGATGGAACCTGGATTAATTGAAGGAACCTGGAGTTCTAGACAATTTCAGAGGGAGCTTCAGCCAACAATTGATGGAAATGGTAGAAATAACACAGTAAAAGAGAAATGGGTAGCATTGAGTGATGAAATAGTGAAGGGAGCAGAGGACAAAATAGGTAGAAAAGCAAGACCTACAAAAAGCTCTTATATCACAGGAAATACTAAATTTAATCAATGAAAGGAGAAAATATAAAAATGCAGTAAATGAAACATGCAAAATGGAGTACAAATGACTAAGGAATGAGATTGACAGGAAGTGCAAAATGACTATGCAGGAGGGGCTAGAAGGCAAATGCAAGGATGTAGAAGAATGTATACATAGGGGAAAAATATATACTGCCTACAGCAAAATAAAAGAGATATTTGGAGATAAGAAAAACAGCTCTATGAATATCAAGAACACAGATGGAAAGCCAGTTCAAGGAAGGGAAAGCTGAAAGGTGGAAAGAGTATATAGAGAGGCTATACGAAGGAAATGAACTAGAGGCAATATTGTAGGAAGGGGAGAAGAAATAGATGAGCACAAAATAGGGCATACTATACTGAGAGATGAATATGACAAAGCCCTGAAAGACCTAAGTCGAAACAAGGCCCCTGGAGTAGATGACATTCCCTCAGAGCTACTGAAGTCTCTGGGAGAACCAGCCATAACAAAAGTGTTTCACCTGGTGTGTAAGATGTATGAGACAGGGGACATACCCTCAGACTTTAAGAAAAATGTAATAATCCCTAAAGAGAACAGGCACAGTCAGATGTGAAAATTACAGAACTCCAGTTCAATAAGTCATGGTTGCAAAATATTAACACGAATTATTTTTACAGAAGGATGGAAAAGCTGATAGTAGCTGACCTTGGAGAAGATTAGTTTGGGTTCAGGAGAAATGTAGGAACATGGCAGGCAATACTCACTTTACGGCAATCCTAGAAGATAGATTAAGGAAAGGCAAACCTACATTTCTAGCTTTTGTAGGTTTGGAGAAGGCTTTTGACAAGCCTGAAGCAAGCAGGAGTAAAATATAGAGAGTGTATGGTTATTTACAACTTGTACAAAAACCAGACAGTGGTTGTCAGAGTTGAAGGGCATGAAAGGAATGCAGTGGTTGGGAAGGGAGTAAGACAGGGTTGTAGCCTTTCCCCACTGTTATTATATTCAATTTGTACATTGATCAAGTTATAAAGAAAAGCAAGGAAAAATTTGGAGAAGGAATTAAAGTTCAGGGTGAAGAAATAAAAACATTGTATTTTGCCGGCCACACAGTAATTCTGTCAGAGACAGCAAAGGACCTGAAAGAGCAGTTGAATGGAATGGACAGTGTGCTGACAAATGCATATAAGATGAACATTAACAAGAGCAAAACTAGTGTAATGAAGTGCAGTCTAAGAAAATCACATAATGCTGAAGGAATTAGATTAGGTAACAAAACAATAAAGGAGGTAGATGATTTTGTTACTTGGACAGTAAAATAACAAGTGATGGTCGCAGTACAGAGGATATAAAATGCAGAATGGCAATGGGTAGAAAAGCATTCTTGACAAAGAGAAATTTGTTAACATTGAATATTGATTTACCGTAAGGAAGTCCTACTTGAAGGCATTTGTGTGGAGTGTTGCCTTTTATGGGAGTGAAACATGGATGATAAACAGTGCTTACAGGAAGAGGACAGAGGCTTTTGAAATGTGGTGCTACAGAAGAATGCTGAAGATTAGGTGGGTGGATCGTGTAACTAATGAGGAGGTACTGAACAGAATTGGGGAGAAAAGGAATTTCTGGCATACCTTTACTAAAAGAAGGGTTCAATTGGTTGGACACATTCTTAGACATCAAGGAATTGTCCATTTAGTGTTGGAGAGAAGTGTGTGGGGTAAAAATCACAGAGGAGATGGATACAGTAAGTAGATTCAGACATATGTAGGTTGCCGTTCTCATGTGGAGTTGAAGAGGCTTGCTCAGGATAGGGTATTGTGCAGAGCTGCATCAAAGTCTCCGGACTGGAGACCACAACAACAAACAAAAACAACAACAACATACATACATACATATAATAGAGATCATTTAACTTACCCAAAGTACAGGCTCATAGACAGGTACACAAATAGAAACACATACAAACTCAATTATTCACACTTTCGCAACCATATGTTGCCTCATTAGGAAAAGAGGAAGGAAGGAGGGGAAAAAGGAAAGGATGCGTGTTTTAAGGGAGTGGATGTGTAGTTATTCCAAACCTGGGAATGGAAGGACAAAGCTAATCATCCAGGCCACCCCATTAAAGCCAATTACCAAGCACTCACAATGAAGCTCGGTCTACATAGACCAACACCACCCCATTATGTGCAGTCTCCTATCCTTCATCAAAGACACCAACCACTTTCTCGACCGTCTGAAATCCTTACCCAACCTGTTACCTCCGGAAACCATCCTTGTAACCATTGATGCCACTTCCTTATACATAAACATCCCACATATCCAGGGCTTCATTGTGATGGACTATTTCATTTCATAGAGGAAGCCTCCTTGGATACCCAAGTCTGTCAACCCAAAGTCTGGTACAGATTTATTGATGACATCTTCATGATCTGGACTCACAGTGAAGAAGAACTCCAGAATTTCCTCCCCAACCGCAACTCCTCTGGTCCCATCAAATTCACCTGATCCTACTCCAAATTCCATGTCACTTTCCTCCATGTCAACCTCCATCTGTCCAACGGCCAGCTTCACACATCTGTCCACATCAAACCAACCAATAAACAACAGTCCCGTAACCCGGAAGGTGTACACAATCAAGGGCAGAGCCACTTGCGATAACATCCAAGTGATTTAGCAACTGACATGCCTGCACTGAGAAGCGTTCTATGTGGGAATTACCAGCAACAAACTGTCCATTTGCATGAATGGACACAGGCAGACAGTGTTTGTTGGTAATGAGGATCACCCTGTGGGTAAGCATGCCTTGGTGCACGGCCAGCACATCTTGGCACCATGTTACACCATCCGGGTTATCTGGATACTTCCCACCAAAAACCAACCTTTCAGAACTCTGGAGATGGGAACTTGCCCTTCAGCATATTCTCTCTTCCCATTGCCCACCTGGTCTCAACCTCTGCTAAGTTCAAATTCTCACCCACCATTCTATAACATATTTACCTATGTTCTTTGAACAGAGCCTCTGCTTCTAGTGGCATCTCTGTCCAACTTCTCTGCTTCTTACAAATGTCTGCTTTGGTGGGTATATGTCTGTATGGGTGTGTTGGTTTACCTTTCTTTTGTCCCCTAAGGTAAGTCCTTCCACTCCCAGGTTTGGAATGACTACACATCCACTCCCTTAAAACCCACATCCTTTTCTTTTTCCCCTCCTTCCTTCCTCTTTTCCTGATGAAGCAACAAACGGTTGCAAAAGCTTGAATCTTTGTGTTTGTGTCTGTTTTTATTTGAGTATCTGTCCATGAATCTGTGCTTTCCTGTGCTTTCAGCTGCCCTCCCCCCCTCTCCCCCCAATACCAGAAGAATAAATTATCTGTGCTACTGCTATTATTAGATCATGTATCAGTACTTGAACTAGTAGCTTTTGATGCCAAAGACATGCTATACAGAGCATGCAAAATCTTTGACAAAATGTAGTAAACAAACCACTACAATGTGAACAACCATACAAAAAGAACATTAAAAAAAGTCTGCTAGACTATAATATTTCAGGATAGAAAATGTAAGTAATTATAAACAAAAAAGCTTGGCTTATATATTAGAATGCACGTTAAAGCAGTTAGTAGCTCTTTTGAAAAAAGTTCTGCTTTTGTATGTGCACAATGATAAAACAAATGTATCGTCAAACTTACAGTGTGTCCTTGAAATGATTTAATAGGTTTGTCCACATTTAGTTTGCACACATGAATACACTGGTCCGTACTACATGATGCAAAACTTGTGTTTGTTTGCCAGTCCACGTCAAGGGCTGGTGCTGAGTGAAAGGAAAACTGCTGAGTACACTGTCCAGATGCTGCGTCCCAAATAATTGTTGTCTGTAAAGTAAAAACATTATTCTTTAATGAGAGCATTTTAATGGTGACTTAAATCTCAATAATATTACTCATATGTCAAAGACAGCCAATTTTATGTTAAACATAAAAAATATGTTTTGTTTGTTTGAAGCAAATAATTATTTAACACACCACAAATAAATTGTTTAAGACCCTTCCTCCGTGTACACACCTTTTAAGGTCACTGACTTGCAATATTTATTTAAAAGCTAGAAACATATATTTTTACATGCATGGGCAGAGATGCTAAGTTTGAACAGAAACCATCGGTAATGGACCAAAGTTTGGAGAGGAGGGGGTGGGGTGTACGAGGCCGTAACCAGGAATTTGTTTCAAAAATTTACAGTAAAAAGTCTCCATTTGATGTTTAATTGTATAAAAATAACTGTCAAGAGAAGAGAAGGTACCTATCAAAAAATAAATATACCTCTGGTAGAGTATATGTGACTTTAGAAGAAACGTTGATATTTACTTTTGTTTACCTATGTTCAGCTAAAGATCAAAAAATGTTTGAGAGTTGATTTAAGTGAACTGATTTACACTAGCTAATGGCATAACAGCATGAATATTTAGTACGCCAAATCGCAACCTAACTAAAAGTTTAAGCACGCCAGTATTGAAGTTACGAAGCTCCACTTCACTGTTTGTGTATGTTATACTGTTTGTACAAAACTGAGCATAACAGAGTAAGGTATTGCATTAGTTCTAAAACTACAGCAGTTCATAAAAAAAATATCCAAGGAAAAACTGTTAACAAAGAACTAAATCAATTTGCAAATTCCATAATTTTAGCACAGGCTTCTGTAACACCGTAAATTTTGCCTAGAAATCGTAATAATTACGGACAAATCGTAATACTTGGCATGTCTGCATGGGCAATGTAAGAGTAATTACATTTAAATTATTTATTCACATTTTGTACAAATTCAGATTACATAAAGTTTAGAAATACAGTAATTGTGATATACCTAGATGAATTTAAGGATAATTAACATTGCTTACCATGTGAAAGTCTGATTTATATCTTGTATAGTAATAATTGATTTCCATATTCCTATTTGTGACTTTTTTTATCTTTTTTCACTAACATTATAGACTTAAATATACAACAGGTTATTACATGAAGTTCTAGGCCTTGCTTTTTCCATAATTCTTACTGATCTCTTCTGCAATACAAATACCTCTCTTATATTGGTTTGGCTTCTTCTGCCCCACAATATGATAGAAAAGGATAGCCCAACGCAAAATACACCATTTTTAATGTTTCCATATCAAGATACAAGGCTAATCTCATTAGTAAATACAGAGTAGATGTTAATTTTCGACAGATGTGATCTATTTACTGACTCCACAGAAGGCTGTCATCTGCATAAAAGCCCAAAAATTTACATTCCAAACATGCATTATCCAGAATGTCCTCATTTCAGCAGTATTTTTATTGATACCGCTTACTTTCAGATAAACACATTACATTCCTGCTGTTTTCCAGATTCTGACCAGTTCCTTACACATTTCTGCTAGTTTTCTTATGCACTCCCATCAGTTTTTCATGCTTTCCCACAGGATATCCACATGTTCCTGTGTGTTGTTACGCATTTCTCATGTGATTTTTGCAGTCTTTTCATTTTATTTGCATACCTCAACACTCATGTTGGGGCTTATTCATGATCTTGCATTTCTGAGACTGATTTGGCATGAATTTTATCGGTTTTAATACCCCACCATGAATCCTCGTCCTTTCTATCTGCACCAATACAGGAACATTTCCCTATCCTAAGCAAAACCCAGTCCCACATCCAATGCCTACGTTGCTGCCTGGCTCATGGTATCCCGTCGAATGGCTTAACCATTAAATTAGTCATTTCTAACTGTAATCCTTCCGTCCACTATGATCGCCACCTGTTCAAATTCCGTCAACCCCAAATACCTACATCCCATCTGCATCCTAGAGCAGCATTCACAACACCTCAAAAAACTCTATAAAAATTTCACCTCCTACTCCCACATTGGGTTACCAATATCCACCCCCTCAAAGCCCCTCACAGCAGACAAACCTTGCGTAACAGACCTTTCACATTTACCACACCTTCAGAAACACCTCTCACAACCACACAAATCCACAACTTGAAAAGACCAGACACACAGTCATGAACCTCTCCTCAAAAAGCCTCAGTCCCATAGAAGTGTCAGTCCTTTCCAAAAGACTTACCTTTTGCCTCACTCCCAAATTAAAACAT
Organism: Locusta migratoria; assembly: GCA_026315105.1. Taxonomy (NCBI): domain Eukaryota; kingdom Metazoa; phylum Arthropoda; class Insecta; order Orthoptera; family Acrididae; genus Locusta; species Locusta migratoria. The sequence goes on from CM048745.1 coordinate 44,413,551, forward strand.
GCCAGACTTCTTAAGGATCTTCTCTCCTTCTCCCGATCCTTACAATGTTAATGCCATTTTGCTACCAAGCCCACTGTTCAGATACTTAGCAATAGCAATATTGAACCGTGTCTGATCAATTTCAGTCATACATTTAGTCGAGATCCACCGATACTGCCCCCCCCCCCCCCCCGCCCAAATAATCCCATTCTAAATTTTCAGACTTTCCTAACCTCTAACCTGGCTTCACCATCTTTCCCTAAATCCCTCATAATGAATACCAACCTCACACAGTCAGAAAGAAATACTATCCACCACCTAGAAACTGATCCTGATCTGATGATCCTACCTCCTGACAAAACCTCCACCACTGTGGTTGCAGACCACTAGAACTATGTGGCAGAGGGTCTCCGCCAACTATCTGATTCTTTCACGTACACACCCTGCCAAAATGATCCATCCCAAAAACCCAACAGGATCTCCAGTTCCTCCTCAAAACCTTAGGACCGTCCCAAGACCTCTCCCCAGGGTCAATCTCTTTCCTCACCCCTCCTAAAACCTGCACCCTCACCTTCTACATGTTCCCTGAAGTTCACAAACCCAACCACCGTGAATGTCCTATTGTGTCCAATTATAGTGTCTTCTCTCGTGGACCAACACCTTCCAGCCTATTACCCACAACCTACGCTCCTATGTAAAAGATACCAACCATTTTCTCCACCAACTCCGACAGTTACTGTTCCTTTGCCATCTGGCACCATGCTTGTCTCAGATGATGCCACCTCCCTCTACATCAACATCCCCAATGCTTATGGCCTTGCCAATGTTGAACACTACCTTTCACAACGTCCAACTGACTACAAGCTCACAATCTCCTCCTCAGGTACCTTGACCAACTACCTCCCTCACCCACATCACTTCTCCTTTGAAGGCATCACCTAAAAACAAATTCAAAGCTGTTATTAGGTTATTGGTGTATTGGTTTAGGGATTCAGGACTGGAGCAGACTCGTTTGCCATGAAGACCTAAGCTGTAGGGAAAGGAAAGTTTGATGTGGAATGGATGGCAGCTGTCATAATGCAGGTACTGTTGTTTATTGGTAGGTTTGATGTGGATGGATGTGTGAAGTTGGCTGTTGGACAGATGAAGTTCGACATTGAGGAAAGTGGCATGGGATTTGGAATAGGACCAGGTGAATTTGATGGGATCAAAGGAGTTGAGGTTGAAGAGGAAATTCTGGAGTTCTTCCTCACTGTGAGTCCAGATCATGAAGATGTCATTAATGAATCTGTACCAAACTTTGGGTTGTCAGGCTTGGGTGTCCAGGAAGGCTTCCTCTAAGCGTCCCATGAATAAGTTTGTGTACAAGGGGGCCATCCTGGTCCCCATGGCTGTTCCCTTTAGTTGATGGTATGTCTGGCCCTCAAAAGTGAAGAAGTTGTGGGTTAGGATGAAGCTGGATAGGGTATTAAGGAAAGAGGTTTTAGGTAAGGAAGTGGGTGGTCGGCGTGAAAGGAAATATTCCATCGCAGCAAGGCCCTGGACATGTGGGATATTTGTGTATAAGGAAGTGGCATCGATGGTTACAAGGATGGTTTCAGGAGGTAACAGGCTGAGTAAGGATTTCAGGTGATCGAGGAAGTGGTTGGTGTCTTTGATGAAGGATGGGAGACTGCACATGATGGGTTGAAGGCGTTGGTCTATGTAGGCAGAGATTCGTTCTGTACGGACTTGGTAACCGGCCACCGGCCAGGATGATTGGGTTTGTGAATCTTGGGAAGTAGGTAGAAGGTGGGGGTGCGGGATGTGAGTGGGGTTATGAGGTTAATGGAATTAGGTGAAAGGTTTTGTAGGGGGCTTAAGGTTTTGAGGATTCCTTGAAGCTCTGCCTGGACATCAGGGATGGGATTGCCATGAAAGACTTTATATGTGGTACTATCTGAATGCTGACGCAGTCCCTCAGCCACATACTCCCGCCGATCAAGTACCACGGTCGTGGATCCCTTGTTGGCTGGGAGAATGACGATGTAATGGTCAGCCTTCAGATCAAGGATAGCTTGGGATTCAGCTGCGGTAATGTTGAGAGTAGGATTAAGGTTTCTCAGGAAAGACTGAGAGGCAAGGTTGGAAGTAAGGAATTCCTGGAAGGTTTGAAGAGGGCGATTTTGAGGAAGAGAAGGTGGGTCTCGCTGTGATGGAGGACGGAACTGTTCCAGGCAGGGTTCGATTTAAATGCTGTCTTGGGGAGCTGGATCATTAGGAGAAGGATTATTTTTCTTCGTGGCAAAGTTATATCTCCAGCAAAGACTGCGAGTTAGGATAGTAAATCTTTCACAAGGGCTGTTTGGTTGAATTTGGGAGTAGGGCTAAAGGTCAGCCCTTTGGATAGGACAGAGGTTTCAGATTGGGAGAGAGGTTTAGAGGAGAGGTTGACCACTGAATTGGGATGTTGTGGTTCCGGATTGTGCGGATTGGAATTTTGAGATTTGGGGGGGAGAGGAGTTGGGAGTGGGAGATTGAGTAGACGGGAGAGACTGGGTTTGTGTGCAATCAGAGGAGGTTGAGGTTTACTGGAGAGGTTGTTGAAGGAGAGAGTATTGCTTTTCCGAAGGTGGGTGACCAGGAGATTGGATAGTTTTTTGAGGTGCTGGGTGGCATGCTGTTCTAATTTGCGGTTGGCCTGAAGGAGGATATTCTGAACTGCAGGTGTAGATGTAGGAGAGGAAAGATTGAGGATTTTGATTAGGGATAGGAGTTGACAGGTGTGTTCATTGGCGGAGTTGATGTGTAGGTTAAGGATTAGGCGGGTGAGGGATATGGATTGTTCAGTTTGGAAATGGTATAGGGCGGGATGGAAGGATGGGTTATAGCCAGAGATGGGAACTTTTAGTGTCAGGCCCTTGGGAGTGATTCCAAATGTCAGACAAGCCTGCATAAAAAGAATGTGGGAACGTAATCTGACTAGGGAAAAAGCATGTTTACGGAGGGAATGTAAATAAAACTGGATGGGATTGTTGAAGGGATGTAAGGGAGGCATATATGGATGAAGGAAAAGTGAGATATATGGGTTTATAACAGGCTACAATGAACGAATAAAATAATAAATTTAAAAAAATGTAGGTATAGAAATTATATATATAATTTTTTTTTTAATGAATGTGAAAAGTAATTCAGGTAAGCAAAAGAAAGGAAATTGAAAAAGTCGTTAAAATTCGTTGTTGATACTGGAGTCACCTTAAGTTGTCAACAACGTAGTATTAAATGGTTAGGTAGTGGTATGGCGTACAAATGAGGTTTAAGGATGGTGAAAATCGGAAAACAACCAAACAGCCCTTGAGAAAGATTTACTATCCTATACTCGCAGTCTTTGCTGGAGATATCACTTTGCCACGAAGAAAAATAATCCTCCCCAAGACATCATTCAAATCGAACCCTGCCTGGAACAGTTCCGTCCTCCATCACAGCGAGACCCACCTTCTCTTCCTCAAAATCACCCTCTTCAAACCTTCCAGGAATTCCTTACTTCCAACCTTGCCTCCCAGTCATTCCTGAGAAACCTAATCCTACTCCCAACATTACCGCGGCTGAATGCCGAGCTATCCGTGATCTGAAGGCTGACCATTCCATTGTCATTCTCCCTGCCGACAAGGGCTCCACGACAGTGGTACTTGATCGGCGGGAGTATGTGGATGAGGGACTGCGTCAGCTTTCAGATAATACCACATATAAAGTTTTTCAAGGCGATCCCATTCCTGATGTCCAGGCAGAGCTTCAAGGAATCCTCAAAACCTTAGGCCCCCTACAAAACCTTTCACCTGACTCCATTAACCTCATGACTCCACCGACACCCCGCACTCCCACCTTCAACCTACTTCCGAAGATTCACAAACCCAATCATCCCGGCCGCCCCATTGTGGCCGGTTACCAAGCCCCAACAGAACGAATCTCTGCCTACATAGACCAACACCTTCAACCCATCACGTGCAGGCTCCCATCCTTCATCAAAGAGACCAACCACTTCCTCGATCTCCTGAAACCATCCTTGTAACCATCGATGCCACTTCCTTATACACAAATATCCCACATGCCCAGGGCCTCGCTGCGATGGAATATTTCCTTTCATGCCGACCACCCACTTCCATACCTAAAACCTCTTTCCTTAATACCCTAGCCAGCTTCATACTAACCCACAACTTCTTCACTTTTGAGGGCCAGACATACCAACAACTAAAGGGAACAGCCATGGGGACCAGGATGGCCCCCTCATACACAAACTTATTTATGGAAGGCTTAGAGGAACCCTTCCTGGACACCCAAGCCCGTCAACCCAATGTTTGGCATAGATTCATTGATGACATCTTCATGATCTGGACTCAAAGTGAAGAAGAACTCCAGAATTTCCTCTCCAACCTCAACTCCTTTGGTCCCATCAAATTCACCTGGTCCTATTCCAAATCCCATGCCACTTTCCTCAATGTCGACCTCCATCTATCCAACGGCCAACTACACACATCCGTCCACATCAAACCTACCAATAAACAACAGTACCTGCATTATGACAGCTGCCATCCATTCCACATCAAACGTTCCCTTCCCTATAGCCTAGGTCTTCGTGGCAAACGAGTCTGCTCCAGTCCTGAATCCCTGAACCAATACACCAATAACCTGATAACAGCCTTCACATCCCGCAGCTATCCTCCTGATCTGGTACAGAAGCAAATTGCCAGAGTCACTTCCTCATCCCCCCAAATTCAGAACCTTCAACAGAACCCCAGAAGTGCCCCTCTTGTCACTGGATACTTTCCGGGACTGGAGCGGACTCTGAATGTGGCTCTCCAGCAAGGATACGACTTCCTAAATTCCTGCCCCGAAATGAAATCCATCCTTCATGACTTCCTCCCCAATCCTACGAGAGTGTCTTTCCGCCGCCCACCTAACCTCCGTATCCTCCTAGTCCATCCCTGTGAAATCCCCAAACCATCTTCCCTACCTTCTGGCTCCTACCCTTGTAACTGCCCCCATTGTAAAACCTGTCCTATGCACCCTTCCACCACCACTTACTCCAGTCCCGTAACCCGGAGGTTGTACACAATCAAGGGCAGAGCCACTTGCGACAGCACCCACGTGATTTACCAACTGACATGCCTGTACTGTGAAGCGTTCTATGTGGGAATGACCAGCAACAAACTGTCCATTCACATTCGCATGAATGGTCACATGCAGACAGTGTTTGTTGGTAATGAGGATCACCCTGTGGCTAAACACGCCTTGGGGCACGACCAGCACATCTTGGCACAGTGTTACACCGTCCGGGTTATCTGGATACTTCCCACCGACACCAATCCTTCAGAACTCCGGAGATGGGAACTAGCCCTACAGCATATTCTCTCTTCCCGTTGCCCACCTGGTCTCAACCTCCGCTAAATTCGAATTCCCACCCACCATCTTAACATCTTTGCCTCGGTTCTCTGGACAGAGCCTCTGCCTCAAGTGGCATCTCTGTCTAACTTCTAACTTCTTTGCTTTCTACAGTTCTACAGTATATCTGCCTAAGTGCACTTGCGTCTGTGTAAATGTGTGGGTGTGTGTGTATTTGTTTCCCCTCCTTTTGTTCCCCCCCAGGTAATTCTTTCCTACCCCAGGATTGGAATGACTCCTTACCCACTCCCTTAAAACCCTCATCATTTCCTTTTCCCTCTCCTTCCCTTCTGCCTGACGAAGCAGCTAGGCTGCGAAAGCTTGTGTGTGTGTGTGTGTGTGTGTGTGTGTTTATTTGTTGCTATCACTGCCTGTGCTCCTTCGCCTGGTAAGTGCACACACACACACACACACACACACACACACACACATATATATATATATATATATATATATATATATATATATATATATATATATATATATATATATATAAAATATAAAAAATAGACGAAGATTACTCACCAGGCGAAGGAGCACAGGTGTGACAGCATCACAAATAAATAAATGAATACACACACACACACACACACACACACAATCGCAAGCTTTCGCAACCCAGTTGCGTCTTCAGGCAGTAGGGAAGGAGAGGGAAAAGGAAATGATGAGGGTTTTAAGGAAGGGGGTAAGGAGCCATTCCAATCCCGGGAGAGGAAAGACTTACCTTGGGGGAAAAAATGGAGGGTAAACAAATGCACACATGCCCACACATTCACACAGACACAAGTACACCTAGGCAGACATACTGTAGAAAGCAAAGAAGTTAAGTTATAGAAGTTAAGAAGTTAGACAGAGATACCACTTGAGGCAGAGGCTCTGTCCAGAGAACTGATGCAAAGATATTAAGTGGGTGGGTGGGAATTCAAATTTAGCGGAGGTTGAGACCAGGTGGGCAACGGGAAGAGAGAATATGCTGAAGGGCTAGTTCCCATCTCCGGAGTTCTGAAGGATTGGTGTCAGTGGGAAGTATCCAGATAACCCGGACGGTGTAGCACTGTGCCAAGATGTGCTGGCCGTGCACCAATGCGTGTTTAGCCACAGGGTGATCCTCGTTACCAACAAACACTGTCTGCCTGTGTCCATTCATGCGAATGGACAGTTTGTTGCTGGTCATTCCCACATAGAACGCTTCACAGTGCAGGCATGTCAGTTGGTAGATCACGTGGGTACTATCGCAAGTGGCTCTGCCTTTGATCGTGTACACCTTCCGGGTTACGGGACTGGAGTAAGTGGTGGTGGAAGGGTGCATAGGGCAGGTTTTACAACGGGGGCGGTTACAAGGGTAGGAGCCAGAAGGTAGGGAAGGTGGTTTGGGGATTTCATAGGGGTGGACTAGGAGGTTACGGAGGTTAGGTGGGCGGCGGAAAGACACTCTCGGTGGAGTAGGAAGGATGTCATGAAGGACGGATCTCATAAAAATAAAATAGAAAAGAGATGACTTACCAAAAGGACCGGCTCGTCGAGAGAAACAAATAAAATCACACACAAACACACATACAAGCTTTCGCCACCACTGGCAGCTTCTTCAGGAAAAAGAGGAAAAAAGGGGAGGAAAAGGGAAGGATATGGGTTTTAAGGAAGTGGAAAAGGAGTCATTCCAATCCCAGGAGTGGAAGGACTTACCTTAGGGGGAAAAAAGGAAGGTAAACAAATACACACACACTCAGACATATCGAAACGCAAACGCACCTAGACAGACATTTGTGAAATTGCTTTTTCAACCCTGGTGATGACCTGTTTAACATAGTCATCGTGATTGTCATCCGGTTGGAACGGACAGTGGGTAGACATCTTTCTTTGTGATTTTGTTCAGCCCCCCAATAGTGGACACAGAATTGCAACGTGCCATCCTTCATCTTTACAAGGACCACCGGAGACGACCAAGAACTCTCTGAAGGTGGAATAATGTCATGGTGCACCATCTTCTCCTCTTCCTCCCGAATTACCCATCTTTCAGCTGGCGACACTCTATACGAACGCTGGCTAATTGGTGGATGATCCCCATTATTGATATGATGCCGTAGCGTTGGCCGTTTCGTCTGACGTTTCTCCTGCTGACATGTAAGTGCACTTGAAAATTGGCGTAGTATAGCTAACACCCACTGGCGTTGTTCCTTGGTCAGTCCGGGCCCTATTGGCAGTTCCACGTTTGTTTCTTCCAGCGTGTTGTCTGTACTAACAGCAGAGCATGGGTCTTCGTTGATGACGTTGACCTCACTGGCCTTGATTGGTTCAGTTGTCCCGATACACATTCCTTTGGGGATAACTTGCGACTGCTCGTGACAATTAGAGATCCAAATGTCTCCTTGACCTCTGGTAATGCTTATGGTAGCCGCTGATATGTAAATTTATTTGGTGAGCCTGATAAACTTTTTACTATCAACAAGCAGTGCACAGTTTAACCGCATCTGTGTTTGTGACTGTAACTCTTCTCATCGTCAACGGCGGGATCGTCACATTGTCAACAGCAAATAACTTCTCCGAAAATTCTGATTACTTGTACCCATCGGAACAACTTCCTCAATTTGCAACTCAGATCTTCCACAGTCGATGATAGCTTGGGATGCCTGAAGGACATTCCATCCAAGGATGACATTGTGACTACATTTCTTTTAACACGACAAATTCAAATGGCTGGGTCCTTGCGACACAAGTTCCTGCTGGCAGGACGTACTTTCCATTCGCGACCTTCAGCACAGTTGCCCCCGTATCACAGAACATTGTTTTCTTTAGTGTGTGGCGGTAATTATCCGACAATACAGAGAATGAAGCTCCTGAATCAACAAGTGCCCGGACAGGTCGGCTGTTGATTATGATGTCAATGAGATTTCCCTACATCTTAGCGACTGTCGTCCATGGTGGATTTTCATCTGCGGTGGCCTCACCTACGTAGATGGTCGCCTTGCTTAGTTTTCCTGAGTGCAGCGGCTAGGGGAGCGGCTGGTACCTCTGCCATTACTGTAAGAACGATAAAGGATGTTGATTTGTTTGTTTTTTCACTGATAACTGCTAATGAGTGCCATAAAACTGCCTTTAATACAACATTGTCATCTTGAAACTTAACATATTCAGGCATGAAAAAGTTCCGCAGAAACACGGAAATCCGCTTTTTTTTTTTTTTTTTCCACAAGTTTTTGGCCCTCTCGTGATTGTAATAAAATTTGTGTGTGTGTTTGTGGGGAGCGGGGGAGGGGGTGTTCACAAATTTGTACTTGCGGAAAAGATATAGGTTTGTTCCATCAGCTGCCAGTTGCAGATTCCAGTGAACTGCGCATGCACAGAGCTCCTGCTGAAACTCGAAAACAGCTCTGTGCGTGTGCAGCTTTCTGCAGTTTGGCAACTGGCAGCTGCTGGAAAGAACCCATATTTGCTTACTGCGGTACGTTCAAACTGGTGACTCCAAAGCATTTCAAACAAGGAGAATAACCAACACCATCTAGAAGACAATAACCTCCTTGATTTCAAACCAAGGAGGTTAGGCCGGGTTTCCACAGGCATGAATTTCTTACACATGCATTTCCCCATCACCATTCCCTATATACATGTAAGCGTTTCCACACACTGATGTAGAAATGCTATTTACACGACTTTCAAGAGGGCTCCTAGTGAAATTTTTCGTGCGGGAACTGTACACATTTTAGCTGTAGAGATTATACAGATGATGATGAAGGAAGAGGAAAAAAAAAAAAAAAAAAACAAAAAAAAAAAAAAACAGATGCACTACTGCCGATTATAGAAGTGGTAATTTCCTAGGAAGTGTTTGGGGATGGTCAAATAAATTGTGAATAAGCTTTTAGTAATGGCAGTGCCAATGTAACGTGCTAATGTTAGCGATGAAGTCGGAAATAGCTGTTTAAAAACTGTCACAATCAGAATAAGGGGGGAAATCTTTTGTTTTGGCAATGAAATAAATAGTGAATTCTATCCTGTTCTATGGTGTGCAGGGTCTTGCATTTCCCCTTATACAATCAGTAAATTACACTGGCAAAGTGAACATTTCGATGCCAACAAAGCACAGTGTCGCCGCTACTTGACATTTAACCCAATTTTGGAAACCTTTGAGCCATATTTCTGATACTATACAAATGTTAAAACACGTATGTGAGATACCATGCCAGCTCATATTAATTTGTAAGGTCATTACAATATTAACGTAAGCGATGGTGGGGGAAGTGACATTGTGCAAGAAAGTTAAACTCATTTGAACTTTCATAACTTACGCGTAAGATAGCATGAAGCCGGGTTTCCACAGACATGAATTTCTTACACATGCATACCCCCACCACCACTCGTGACAGTCAACATACGCATGGAAACACCAAAAGTGCATACTGCACACCATACATCTACATCTACATACATACTCCGCAATTCACCGTAAGGTGCATGGCGGAGGGTACACTGTACCACTACTAGTCATTTCCTTTCCTATTCCACTCCCAAATGGAACGAGGAAAAAAAGAATGCCTATATGCCTCCGTATGAGCCATAATTTCTCTTATCTTGTCTTTGTGATCTTCACGCGAAATGTAAGTAGGTGATCCCCAATTGAGTTGCCAGAGCATTTCCGTGACACTTGCGCATTGGTCAAACCTTACCGGTAACAAATCTAGCTGCTCGCCTCTGAACCACCTCTATGTCTTCCTTTAATCTGATCTGCTGCGGGTCCCAAACACTTGAGCAATACTCAAGATGTGGTTGTACATGTGTTTTATACACGGTCTCCTTTATAGGTGAAGTACATCTTCCCAAAAATTCTCCCAATAAACCGAAGTCTGCTGTCCACCTTATTCACAACTGTCCTTACATGCTCGTTCCATTTCACATCGCTCTGCAATGTTATGCCTAGATATTTGAATGATGCAACAGCATCAAGAAGCTCACCACCAATGCTGTATTCGAACATTATAGGATTGTTTTTTCTACTCATGTGCATCACCTTACATTTTTCTACATTGAGAGCTAGCTGCCATCCACCCATGACCCTCCCTAACTCGCACCTAACCACCCCCTGGTCACCTTCCAGGAAATTCACATTTCCATTGCTAACCTTCCCAAAGTCCCTTCCTAACAATATCAACTTAAAAGGACAGCCTTACACAACCTCAAAACTGATCCCAACCTAATCAACCTCACTGCAGACAAAGGTTCCACCCCTGTTGTGAAGAATAGCAGTGACTAAGTGACAGTGTGATCCCTCCACCTACGAGTTGTGCCAGGATGACACCAAACCAAAAGTCCAAAAAGACCTACAATCCCTGCCAACATTTTATGGCTCTTTCCAAAACCTCTCCCCTGAATCATCTCCCTCCTCACACCAACACCACCTCACACACCTACCTTTTGTATGCTCCCAAAACTCCATAAACCTAACAATCCTGAACACCCAATAAAGGCTGGTTACTGTGCTCCCTCTGAAAGAATTTCAGCCCTTGTTGAGCAGCACCTCTAATCAATTGTTCAAAACCTAGCCTCCCACATCCAAGATACCAACCACTTCCTTCGCAGACTCTCCTTCATCCCCACCCATTTACCTCCTGGAATCTTACTTGTCACTGTTGATGCCACCTCCGTACAAACCTTTAAAGGAAAAGTATATAATCAAATATGTGGCACAGCCATGGGCATGCATACGGAACCCTTCAATGCCAAACTACTTACAACCCATCTAGAGGAAACCTTCCTAGGCTCCCAAAATCATAGTCTGGTTCATGTTCATTGATGTTTTCATGATTTGGACTCAGGGTCAGGATACCCTGTCCTTGTTCCTTCACAATCTCAACTACTTCTCTCTTATCAGTTTCACTTGGTCCTTCTCAGTCTGGCATGCCACCTTTCTGGATGCTAACCTCCACCTCATTGACAGCTCAACCCACATTTCCAACCACATTAAACCTACTAATTACCAACAGTACCTGCACTTCGACAGCTGCCATCCATTGCAAATAAAATATCCCTCCCATATAACTTGGCCAATTGTGGATGACGAATTTGCAAAGATGAGAAGTCCCTACCCAATATGCCAAAGCCTCACAAAAGTCTTCAAAGTCAGACATTACCCTCTTGACCTAGTCTGCAGATTTTCCATGCCATATCCACACACAATCAATCCTCCCTCCAGCTCCTATTGCCATTCACAAAGCCGAGGCCCACAGAGGGCCTGCTGTCCCGTGTGCAACACCATACAACCAGACAGCGTCGGTGGGGCCGTGCACGTGGAGTGCCTCTGTGACTCTGTGGCAATCACGGTCAGTGTCATCTCGCAACCATCATCTCTGCCGAGGTCGCTCCAATCACAGGTGGACACGCCACAGCTGACTCTGTTATGGCGGGTGTATCCCTATGCCACCCTGCTTTTAAAAGCGCATGTGAATCGCATAAGTCAATCTTGTGTTAGTCTATGCTTTCGTCGCTATCAAAACATCGCACTTCACATCGGTATGCTGGATTTCAACTCCGCCCAGATTGGACGCACTAGGATTCGACTACCGGCCACTGGTCATTTTGAACCCAACTACAGACTTGTCTCTCGTTGCCTGCACTGACTAAAATTATGTATAAGTGATTATGTCATTAAACATGTTTTTTTTGTTAGGTCACGCCTTATGTTGATTGTTGTGTACCACCTTTGGATACAAGAATTAAGTGTCAACGGAGGCCGGATGTTAGTTATGTCGGTACCTGTCATTTCGGCAGCTACCTGCCCTTAACTCTTCTGTCACAAGGACAGCATCACACTCCATGTTAGTTTGTCTACAAGAGCTCTTGTGCTTTTCTGGATTTCAGGAGTTCACGATTGATAGCCTTACATGAAGGAATTATTTTCTCTGTTTGTGGTTTCTTTTGCATGTTGTTCACCGCTTAATTTCAATTTGTCATGGCTACCACACAACCCAAGAAACTTGTATTGTAATATGGACTTTTTAAGTTTCAGTTGCTGTAATTTACACAACTTATGGAATGGTGAAGCAGTTACTGAATGACTGACAATAACTGCAGCAGGCCTTGCTTCAACACACTACGAGGACGGAAGACACTAGCAGCAGAAATTGGATGGCTCCACCATTCCGCAAGTTTGACACTGCCTCAGAAGAGTGGGTCAGGTACAAACTACAGTTGTTCCAATATTTTGGGTGCATTTGCATCAAGCTCTTTCCTCATACTGAACCTCAATCAGTTCCTTTCCTTGACCTCATTGAGGTGCTAGACAAGTTATTTTGAATCCCAGGTGTTGGTTGCCGTGGTGTGGTACAAATTGTTTTGCATTAAATGCCAACCTATGCAGTCTTACCGGCAATACCTTATGCAATTAAGGGGCATGAACAGCACATGCAGATTTGAATGTACCTGCAGTCATTCATATGCGGATGCCGTGCTAAGGTATGCCATAATTCAAAATGTTAGAGATTCCAGACTTAGGGCAGAAATTCTCAAACTGTCAGACTCAAAATTTGAGAATGTCATTTGCATAATTGAAGCCCAAGAATTTTTTTTTTTTTTTTTTTTTTACTCCACAAAGCTGGAAATGTCGCCCTTGTGGTAGCGGCCCAGGATACTTGACAGTACCATCATATCAGGCATGGGGGCACTACAGAAACCTTCAACAACATTTATTGGTCATCTGAGTTGTCATCATTACCATTGGTGCCAACATAACCACTGCAGCCCGGAGAGAAGCGTCGTACAATTTAACCCAGAAGCATTAGCTCCGACTAATTCTAATAGAATATTAACTTCGAATTTGGAAAAATTAGGTGCCCTCTTCTCCATATCTGCAAGAATGCAATTGTATACAGATTACAGTATTTACAATCTTGTACATACAAATCACGTGGTACTGTCATCATTCACCAAAGATAGTCAAGAATACACAGGTAGGTAACCTGAACTAACACCTTTGCATCACTTGGGTGCCTTCCATTGCGCTACACGGACTTGATCACGATCAAATGTACGATTGGCTGACGACGGTTTGCTGACCGGTGATTAAGGTTGGTGCACCGCAGAGACGTTTTAACCACGGTTAACTTTTGACCGTGTTCTTGGAACCCTTGATTATCGTGCTTTTTGACCGAGGTTGGTGCACTCGGCCGTAAATGTGGGCCTTTGCGATCATCTTTAGACAGCTCGAAATTTACATGAAAATAACGGCTTAACTATTCATCTGAGACAAAAATTGAATAATAGAATTTGTAGAGGAGAAAATTCTCTACAACTTTGCTCTCTTGTGGTTTTTGTTTCCAATATCTCATAGCGTTTCAAAGATATTTGCAAAAATAACGGCGATTTTGGGATGTATGTCTGTCTGTCCGTAACGTGTTCCCTGTTTTTAAGATGAACCATTCAACTGACAGACAAATTTTACAGACATGATTGTAGGCCTCCAGAGACCAAAACCTCCCTTTTTCAAATTTTTTGGACAAAAAATACGATAGTAATACCAAAAAAAGCCGTTTGTAATATAATTGTAATTGCAAATGAACCATTCATCTGACACAAAAATTGAATAACCTAATTGGTAGAAGAGAAAATTCTCTACGACTTAGCTCCCTTACGTTTTTTTCATATCTCGTATCGTTTGAGACGTATTTGCAAAAATAACGGAGATCTGACACCCTCCATTGAATTAACGGATACCAGCCGTTCGGAGATGTCACGTGACATTCCTCGCGCAGAACTCTCTCTGGCATCTTGCGTTGCGTATTTGATGATTTTCTTATTGTAACTTACACGTTGTCATTTCAAAGCAACGGCGCACTGGAGAATTAACAAAAACACATAGTTCTTCGTACGATAATCTATTGTCTACAAATGCCATATAAGCATCAGTTAACAACATCCATCAATAGTATGAGATTAAAGGACTCATATTCTGCTTGATAGCTGTAGCGTAGTGGGTAAAGCATTGGACTATGACGCTAAAGGTCGGTGATTCGAAACCCAGCCACTACTTTTTTTTTTTTTTTTTTTTTTTTTCTGAAAGGGTTTCAGACACTATTATTAATAAATTTTTTATTATTTAGATTATTATTTTGGTCCAAAATGTTTGCACAAACTTATAAAACTAGAAATCTAAAGTGGGCCGTACAACGCGTCAGTGCGATTTTTTAATAACATTTTCATAACATAAATACAACTTTCCATCACTCAGTACACTGCAAGTTTAAATTACTATTTTTGATAGTTCCTAATCTGACATGCTTCTAACATGACAATATCAGAATGACTATATCTTTTTTTTTAAAAAAACACACAATGTCTCTTTCATATCAATCAAAGAATAAATATTTACACAGCACTTTTAACATCACAGACTTCCTTGTTGTCAGAAGCTGGTCGCTATATGTATCTGCCGTCGCATCTCCCGGAACAGGTAGTGTAACGCAGACTTTCCACTCACATTTTCAGCCAGTAACTTGGAGATACCGAAATAGCGCACGGCAGAAACTCCACTCTAACCTTTTACACACATACACACACAAGCACACAAAGAGAGAGAGAGAGAGAGAGAGAGAGAGAGAGAGAGAGAGAGAGAATAGCTGTAATTCCCAACATGTGTATACATCTTAATATTGTTATTCAACAAAGCCATCAAACTGTTAGTGTTTATTATCCATCTAACAATATTTTACAATTTACCTTGTCAACTCCCGCACTTAATATGTAGTTTCCACGCTTATTCCATTTCAGCGCAAAAATTGGTCCTTTGTGCTGTCCCAGTGTACTGGCTAGGTGACCTTCTGTAGTCCAGATACGGGCATAACCATCATAGGACCCAGTTGCTAACAATTTTCCATCACACTGGAAATGGAAAGAATGTGATTAAAAGTGAATACCCATAACACGAAAAGTATTAAGCTAAATGTAGCAAACACATAAGAATACTTCAAACAGTTTAGGTTTTGGATAAAGCACTTCTTCAGAAGTAGAAAACACACACATTCATGTAGTGTAACTGCAAATCAAATACACAGAGCACTTAAGGGAATTATGCATGTGTTTATTTCTACTTCTGAAGGTGGACAGAGATATTTCATGTGTTATTTTTCACAGTGCATGTCTGTTACTCAACACCTATTGCATATAGTAAGCATCAATTTATTCGTTGTTGTCTGTCTTCCCCATTATTTGATTTTGCTCAACACATTAAAGACTCACAATTACATACCTATAATATTTCAAATGGTTCAGAGGGGTCCAGATGTATAGACATTACTGAGACTCCAAATGTTCAAATGTTTGTAAATCTAGCGGACCAAACTGCATGGTCATCAGTCCGTAGCTTACAAACTACTTAAACCTAAGTAAACTAACCTAAGGACACCCACGCCCCAGGGAGGACTTGAACCTCCATGGCGAGCAACCACGCGCTCCGCAGCGAGACACTTTAGACCGCTTGGCTACTCCACCGCGGCTCTGAGACTCCATAAAATGACTACAATATGAACAAATTATCTGCTCAGATCTACATAATCTCAGCCTCTCACATGCTGATGTGCTTTTATAAGCTGAACAACTGAAGTTATTAGAAGGCCAAAATATATTGACCATACAACATGTAGCATAATGAAACTCCCCCTTGCCTCAATGTGAGTGCTTGGGGGGCGGGGGGGGGGGGGGAGGGGGGTGTCATATATCATCACACCATCAACTGCTCTAAATGCAAAGTTGTATAAACTAGTTTAATGATCTTTTTCTTCACCTGCACGTATTTCTATTCAATGTGTTGGTTTGAAGTTACTTTGTTGTTGTTGTTGTTGTTGTTGTGGTCTTCAGTCCGGAGACTGGTTTGATGCAGCTCTCCACGATAACCTATCCTGAGCAAGCCTCTTCATCTCCACATAAGAACGGCAACCTACATCTGTCTAAATCTGCTTAATGTATCCATCTCTTGGTCTTCCTCTGCGGTTTTTACCCCACACACTTCCCTCCAACGCTAAATTCACAATTCCTTGATGTCTAAGAATGTGTCCTACCAATCGATCCCTTCTTTTAGTCAAGGTATGCCAGAAATTTCTTTTCTCCCCAATTCTGTTCATTACCTCCTCATTAGTTACGCAATCGACCCACCTAATCTCCAGCATTCTTCTGTAGCACCATATTTCAAAAGCCTCAATCCTCTTCCTGTCCGCACTGTTTATCGTCCATGTCTCACTCCCATACAAGGCCACACTCCATACAAATGCCTTCAGAAAGGACTTCCTTAGGCTTAAATCAATATTCGACGTTAACAAATTTCTCTTTTTCAAGAACGCTTTTCTACCCATTGCCATTCTGCATTTTACATCCTCTGTACTGTGACCATCATTTGTTATTTTACTGCCCAAGTAACAAAATTCATCTACATCCTTTATTGCTTCGTTATCCAATCTAATTCCTTCAGCATCACCTGATTTTCTTACACTGCACTCCATTACCCTAGTTTTACTCTTGTTAATCTTCATCTTATATGCACCTTTCAACACACTGTCCATTCCGTTTAACTGCTCTTCCAGGTCCTTTGCTGTCTCTGACAGAATTGCTATGTCGTCGGCAAAACGCAAAGTTTTTAATTCTTCACCCTGAACTTTAATTCCTTCTCCAAATTTCTCCTTGCTTTCCTTTATAGCTTGCTCAATGTACAAATTGAATAACACTGGAGAAAGGCTACAACCCTGTCTTACTCCCTTCCCAACCACTGCATCCCTTTCATGCCCTTCAACTCTGACAACCGCTGTCTGGTTTTTGTACAAGTTGTAAATAACCTTACGCTCCCTATATTTTACTCCTGCTTGCTTCAGAACTTGAAAGAGTTTATTCCAATCAACATTGTCAAAAGCCTTCTCCAAATCTACAAAAGCTAGAAATGTAGGTTTGCCTTTTCTTAATCTATCTTCTAGGATAAGCTGTAAAGTGAGTATTGCCTCCCGTGTTCCTACATTTCTCCTGAACCCAAACTGATCTTCCCCGAGGTCGGCTTCTACCAGCTTTTCCATCCTTCTGTATATAATTCGTGTTAATATTTTGCAACCATGACTTATTAAACTGATGGTTCTGTAGTTTTCACACGTGTTTGCACCTGCTTTCTTTGGAATGGGGATTATAACATTTTTCTTAAAGTCTGAGGGTACTTCACCTGTCTCATACATCTTACACACCAGGTGAAACAATTTTGACATGGCTGGTTCTCCCAGAGACTTCAGTTGCTCTGATGGAATATCATCTACTCCAGGGGCCTTGTTTCGACTTAGGTCTTTCAGGGCTCTGTCAAATTCTTCTCTCAGTACAGTGTCTCCTATTTCATCTTCATCTACATCCTCTTCCCTTCCTACAATATTGTCTCGAAGTTCATTTCCTTCATAGAGCCCCTCTATATACTCTTTCCACCTTTCAGCTTTCCCTTCTTTGCTGAGAACTGGTTTTCCATCAGTGTCCTTGATATTCATAGAGCTGTTTTTCTTATCTCCAAATGTTTCTTTTATTTTCCTGTAGGCTGTATCTATTTTTCCCCTATTTATACATTCTTCTATATCCTTGCATTTGCCTTCTAACCACTCCTGCTTAGCAATTTTGCACTTCCTGCCAATCTCATTTTTTAATCGTCTGTACTCCATTTTGCCTGTTTCATTTACTGCATTTTTATATTTTCTCCTTTCATCGATTAAATTTAATATCTCCTGTGATATCCAAGGATTTTTTGCAGGTCTTGCCTTCCTACCTATTTTGTCCTCTGCTGCCTTCACTATTTCATCTCTCAATTTTACCCATTCCTCCTCTACTGTTTTATTTTCCCCTGTTTCTGTCAATTGTTGCCCAAAGCTCCCTCTGAAATTCTTAAGAACTTCAGGTTCCTTCAATTTATCCAAGTCCCATCTCCTTATTTTCCTACCTTTTTGTAGTTTCTTCAGTTTCAGCCTACAGTTCATAACCAACAAGTCAGAGTCTATATCTGCCCCTGGGTATGTCGTACAATTTAAAACCTGGTTCCGAAATCTATGTCTTGCCATTATAAAATCTATCTGGTATCTCCCGGTGTCTCCTGGTCTCTTCCACGTGTACAACCTTCTTTTGTGATTCTTAAACCAGGTGTTTGTAATAACTAAATTATGTTCTGTGCAAAATTCTACCAGGCGGCTTCCTCTTTCATTCCTTTTGCCCAGACCATATTCACCTACTATCTTACCTTCCCTTCCTTGTCCTACTACCGAATTCCAGTCACCCATAACAATTAAGTTTTCCTCTCCCTTAATTGTCTGAATAATTCCCTTTAGCTCCTCATATATTTCTTCGATTTCCTCATCATCGGCAGAGCTAGTTGGCATATAAACCTGTACTACTGTTGTCGGTGTTGGCTTCGTATCTATCTTGACAATGATAATGCGATCACTGTGCTGGTCATAGTAGTTTACCTGCATTCCTGTTTTCTTATTCATTATCAATCCTACTCCTGTGATACCTCCAATTGATTTTGTATTTATAATCCTATACTCACCTGACCAGAAATCCTGTTCATCCTGCCACCGAACTTCACTAATCCCCACTATATCTAACTTCAACCTATCCATTTCCCTTTTTAAATTTTCTAATTTTCCTACTCGATTAAGGCATCTAACATTCCACGCTCCGACCCGTAGAATGCCAGTACTGTCTCTCCTGATGATCACATCCTCCTGAGTAGTCCCCGCCCGGAGATCCGAATGGGGGACTATTTTACCTCCGGAATATTTTACCCAAGAGGATGCCATCATCATATGTTCATACAGTAGAGCTGCATGTCCTCGGGAAAAATAATGGCTGTAGTTTCCCCTTGCTTTCAGCCGTTCGCAGTAACTGTGTGGCAAAGCCACATTAGCTGATGTTACAAGGCCAGCTCAGTCAATCATCCAGACTGTTGCCCCTGTAACTACTGAAAAGGCTGCTGCCCCTCTTCAGGAACCACACGTTTGTCTGGCCTCTCCACAGATACCCCTCCGATGTGGTTGCACCTACGGTACGGCTATCTGTATCGTTGAGGCACGCAAGCCGCCCCACCTCGGCAATGTCTGTGGTTCATGGGAGTGGGAAGTTACTTTAGTTTTCCTATAAATAATTTGTTTACTTTGAAAAGTTGACTATTAAGGGCTTCCATTAGCTGTTTGAGCATACCTACTCTATACAGAAATAGTAAATGTCACTAGCAAAAAAAGACAAGGATGGGAATAATTAGGCAATTTACAAGAGGAAATGAGCATGTTCAAGGACTGTTGTTGTTATTGTGGCTTTCAGTCTGTGCAATGGTTTGATGCAGCTCTCCATGCTACCCTGTCCTGTGTGTGTCTCATCATCTGAGAATACGTTCAGCAACCTACATCCTTTTGAATCTGCTTACTGTATTCGTCCCTCAGTCTCCCTCTATGATTTTTACCCCACACACTTCCTTCTAATATTAAGCTTACAATTCCTGTTCAAGGATGATCAACATAAAATCAAAGAGAGGTAAATGCATCAAAATTTGGAATTGAAAATGGAAATTAAGGTTCAATAATTTTTTGTAATAACTTTAAATGAACTTTATTTCCACTTCCAGAATTCATACAGGACAAAACATACTTGAGAAGCTAATAGATGTACATGCTGAAATGGTTAAACAGGCACTGTCTTTGTAGATGTGCTCTTTCTTGTGCTGCGTTCTGGTTGGCGCGGCTGTAAAACTATTTTGAGAGCAACGCCCCTACAGTCAGTCATGTGGAACTGCATGGTGGGTGTGTTAAACATCATGCACGTAACCACAACACTTCTCCCCCTTTTGGTTTGAGCACTCATGCTGTAGGATGTGTAAAGAGCGCCAAAACCCATGTGTTCTGTGCACGTGTCTGTGAAATCCCTGGAAGGCACCTTCACATATGGATGAAAGTGTACCCAACTAGACCTCAGTCTTGTAGCAAGATGCCTTGAAGTGATGATTGGAAACATTGGAGAATTACCAGATGTCTGCTACTGGTTTGCAACACATGATACATGATAGTGCATTGGAATAACCAGTGAGCCTTGTGTTTGATCAGTCTGATTATTCAGATGGGATAAGGAGGAGTCTTCCTGAGGTGTTTGTTCGAGCTCATGCATGATGACGTCTTCTTGTGATTCTGAGTTAGTATCAGTGGCTATTGCTGTGCTTGCGGTTGGCTTACCGTGCCAGCAGGCCACGTAATGAATCATGGCACCTGCACCCCATCAGGAGGAGCTCTTGGTGGAATTGTTGGTGCTGCTGTGGGACCCGCTGCCAGTGTCACTCGGGGACAAAGTTGGTCCACGTGGCACACCACTTCTCCAGCAATCGTGCGGATTCTGTAAAGGGGTTTGACGCGAGAGCTAAGGATCTGACCCTGAATCAATTTTGGGTGCCTGCCGTACCCCCGCACTCAAACAGAAGCGCCCTCCGGAAAGTTTGTGAATGGAGTCTGCCCTGGCCAATGGGGCGGAGGGCGAAGAAGGTGGAGCAAGATACAAGGCTGGCAACTGTGAAGATCAGTTGGGCTGTGGTCACCCATGGGAGGAAAATGTAGGACACCAGGAACTGTAACAAGGCTTCATCAGAGGAAGAAGAAGTGAGCACTTTTTTTCATTTGTGATTTGAAACTACGAATGAGGTGTCAAACCTAGCAATCCGATTAAGGATGCAAGGGTGGAGCAGTGATGTGCATAACACCATGTTGAGTACAAAACTCGGAGAATTCAGGGGAAATAAATTGCAGACCACTGTCTGAGACCAGCATGGAAGGGAGGCCTTCCAAGGAAAATTTTCTGGCTGGTGCCAGAGTGGTTGCTGCTGTGGAAGGCAATGTACAACAAAGGGAAAGTTAGAATAGGCGTCCACCACAAGAAACCAGTAGGTGCCAAGGAAGTGACCCACGTAGTCAACATGTATGCGCTCCCATGGGTGTGAGGTTGTAGGCCACAGAGAAACTGATGTCTTAGGACCAGGAGCCTGGTTAGCACACAGTTCACAGGTAACGGCCATGTGTGCAATGTCCGCATCGATGCCGGGTCAGTAGACATCCAACGCGCCAACCTCTTTGTGCATGAGACACACCAGTGTCCCTGATGAAGCAGACAGAGAACATAAACCCGAAGAGATGCAGGAAGAGCCACTCACGGTGAGACCCCATCGGTGGAGAGGAGAACAACACCATTATGAGCAGTGAGGTGGAAACAAAGGGAGTAGTTACACAATGCATCAGGGGCGCTTGCAGATGGGCAATCAGGCCAACCCTGTTGAATGAAACGCAGAACACAACACAGAACAGAATCAGAAGCACTAGCCGTGGCTTTCACCGTTGATGGGGAACCCGTCAACAATGCTTTGTTCAGCCCATCACGATCAAAAACATGGTCCAACCCCATTGGCAAACGGGACAACGCATCAGCGTTGGCATGCTGAGCAGTGGGTTGGAAATAAATCTCATAGTTGAAGCGAGAAAGGAACAGAGCCCAATATTGTAGGCTATGGGCCGCCTTGTCAGGGAGCGAGGCCTAGGGATGGAAGAGAGAATGACTTGTGACCAGTGATTAGATAAAACTTTGCCCCATAAAGAAAGACATCAAACTTTTTCAAGGCATATACAATGGCCAGAGCCTCCTTTTCTATCTGGAAATACTTCCATTGCGTGTCAGTGAGTGTCTTTGACGCATAATCAATTGGATGTTCTGAGCCATCAGTGTATCAATGTGACAAAACAGCACCGATCCCATAATGGGAGGTATCGGTGGCTAGAACCAAATGTTGTCCAGGGCAATATGTAGCAAGACAAGTGGCCTACTGCAATTGTTCTTTGAGACAGAGAAAAGCAGCATCAAACTCAGTGGACCACTGAAAAGGCACATTCTTACGAAGCAACCATTGTAGTGGATGAGCCACCATTGCAGCAGATGACAAAAACTTGTGGTAGTAGGCTATTTGTCCCAGAAAGGCCTGAAGCTCCTTGACTGATGCCGGACAAGGGAGAACCTCAATAGCAGCAACATGTTGTCAAAGAGGAAAAATAATTTTGCTTGATAGCTGAAAACTGAAGTAGACAATTGACTGTTGAAAAACAAGGAAAAGAAAAAAAAAGAGATTTCTGGAAGTTGCATTTTAACCCTGCATATTGTAAAACCATGAAGAGTGTCCGGAGGTTGGTGAGATGTTTGACAGTGGTGACCCCGGTCACAACAATGTCATGTTGATAATTGATACAGCCAGGAACAGTGGCAAGCAACTGTTCCAAAAATCACTGAAAGATGGCGGGGGAACTAGCAGTGCCAAATGGCAACCTTTGACCTTTGACCAAATGAGAACAAGAAACTGGTGACATTCAGCATCCAACAGAAGCAGGTGATATGCTTCAGATAGATCGATCTTAGAAAAGTACTGACTACCAGCCAGCTTTGAAAACAATTCTTCAGGGCGAGGCATAGGATATGTGTCAATAAGGCACTGAGCATTGACGGACACTTTGAAATCACCACAGAGGCGAAGACTGTCAGTGGGTTTTTAACAATAACGAGGGGAGAGGTCCACTTGCTGGAAGAGATGGGATACAATACACCTGATAGAATCAGCCAATAAAGCTCCCGTTTGACCGAGTCATGCAAGGCCACAAGAATGGGTCGGGTCCAAAGAAACCTCAGCTGGGCAGCAGGTTTGAGAGTAATATGTACCTCAAAATTGGTGGCACAACCTACACCAGGAGAAAAGAGTGCAGAAAAGACATTTAATAAGTAATCAAGCTGAGCATAAGGAATGTCATCGGGAAAAATATGCACTGTGTCATCTACTGAGAACCCAAAAATGCGAAAGGCATCGTACCCAAATAAATTCTCAGTGCCGCTGCTGTCAACAGCAAACACACAGAGTGCGTACAACAGATTAGTAGGAAAATATAATAATGGAAAGTCCAGGTTGGAATTAATAATATAGTAAGGACAGTTTACAACTCACCACAAAGACGTGGCAACAAGCTGTGACAGGCACATACAAAAGACACACACATACAACACTTTCAGCTATCGGCCATGGCCTTCTTCAGAAAATAGAACACCACGCAATCTCACAGGCACACAACACAGTCATACAACCATCACCTCCGGCTGCCGCACTTCGAATCGAACCGAATTCGAAGTGCGGCACCCGGAGGTGATGGTTGTATGACTGAGTTGTGTGCCTGTGTGATTGTGTGAGTGTTCTATTTTCTGAAGACGGCCATGGACAATAGCTGAACGTGTTGTATGTGTATGTCTTTTGTATGTGCCTGTCACAGCTCGTCGCCACGTATTTGCGGTGAGTTGTAAACTGTTCTTACTAGATTAGTAGGAAAAATCTACGTAGAAATCTTCTGCTGATTATAAGTACGTAGGTGACAAGTAACGGCCAACAACGGCAGAGAATCCAGCATTAAATACGTATGAGAATTAATAATAGTGGCCACTGAGCCAGTATTGACCTGCATCCTCACGTCCTTTCCCAGCATTTGCACAGTGAGGTAAAGTATGCTGAAATGAGGAGACACGCAATTTACATACAGTACAGAATCATCATCAGTTAGCCCATCATGTACTCTTTCCAACTTGCAAAAATATGTTGTTGTTGGTGTTGTTGTTGTCGTTATTGGAGGATTAGGGTGCTCAACATCGCAGTCATCAGCGCCCATACTAGGAAAAGACGAGTGCAATATTGCTAAATGGCACAGCAGACAGGAAAGGGAAGAGAGAAAATGAAGGAACATACGCTCTTCCCCCTACACCATATGTAAAATAATGAAAATTTCAGTGGCACTAATAAGAAAACTAGACAAAACAGATAAATGGGGGAAAGGGGGGGGGGCAAGGCAAAAAAAGACAGTGGGCTAAATATAGAGGGACGGACCAAACAATCCTATCTTCTTCTATCTCTATTTCAGTACCGTCAACCTAAGTCCTTTGGAAGGAGGGCAGCCAAAACACAAAATCGTAAAACGCGTGCCACTGCCATCTTATTGTCACCTAAAATGGAGCGGAGGTCAGCCAACAAACCAGCTTGTTTCTTCATAGCATCATAGGAAAAACAAGCAGTTAAAATATGCTCAACAGTTATCAGCACACCACAAGCATCACAAGTAGGGGGCTTGTCGCCACAAACAAAGAATCTATGCGTCAGGGGGCAGTATCCTATTCAAAGTCTTGTTAAGCAGACTTCGTCAGACCTGACAGGCTGTACGAATGTACGCCAGAGCCAAACTGTGTCTTTTATTGATCGCAACTTACTATCCATGACAGCTGACCATTCTTGGTCCAGAGGCGCATGACAGAACTTCTGAGAAATGAGAATAAGGCACAGAGAGGAATAGGACAGTTGACTATGTTCGGAAACCGACAGGCCTCCTTGGCCGTGGTATCAGCCAACTCGTTTCCATGGATACCCTCATGGCCAGGTACCCAGCATAAGGAAACCACTTTTCCTTGCCACTGCAACTGCAGGAGGACGTCTCTGATGCTCTGGACGGTCCTATCTGATGGGTACAGATGCAGGGTCTGCAGAGCACTGAGTGAATCAGAGCAAAGCAGGAAGTTAGAGCCAGTATCACGTTTTATCTGCTCAACTGCTTTCAAACAGGGTAAAGTTCTGCGTTGAATACTGTGAACTGCCTAGGCAGACGATATCTGAGGATTCGGGTAGGGAAGACGAAAGAACACCCAGTAATATCCCCATTTTGACCCATCTGTTTATATAACATTAAAAGTATGATGGCTATTTAAAATGGCAATAAACTTGTCCTTGAAAACATAATTTGGAGTGAACGATTTGTCACACTCAGTCAAGTCTAAAATGAGGTTGGGCTTCACTAACAGCCAGGGTGGTGCTCTGCACCAACCCTGATGCTGTATGTTGTTTGCAGGCATGCCAAGTTCAAGTAAATGCTGCTGCGCTCTGATACCAAATGGTTTCGTCCCTTACTGCCGTGCATTGTAGAGTCGCTTCAAGGAGGTCAGGATATCAACAGTCACAGAGAAAGCTGGCGAGGACGGAAATGAGTGGAGCTTTAGGGCGTGTTTAGCAACATGGAAACATCGCCGGACGTATAATGGCAGCTCTCCTGCCACGGCGCAAGGGCTAGATATAGGGCTTGTCCTGTAGGCTCCTGTGGCTAATCTGATATCCTCGTGAATCACGGAATCCAACATCTTGAAGAGCAGAACATAGCAAAGTCATCCACATACAAGGAGCATTGCACAGGATTCCTTACAATAGACATTATGCCATTGATCGCAATTGTGAACAAAGTTACACTTAAAACACTCCCCTGTGGAATTCTGTGAATCTGAGGAAATTTATCTGAAAGCGCATTCCTAACTCTGCAGTGAAAGCAAGAAAGAAATGCAGAAAAATGGGGAGGCATCCCCGAAAACCCCCTTCATGCAACTGACTTACAATATTGTGTCACAATGTAGTATCATATGCCTTGTGAATATCAAAAAAGATCGATATTAGGTGAAGCTTTCGCAGGAACTCCTCCTGTATAGCCGCTTCCATGAAGGTGAGGTTATCAAGAGTGGACCGATACCTGCGAAACCCACATTGGAAGAGACTAAGGAGGTTCCGAGATTCGAGTGTCCAAATAAGTCTTAAGTTGACCATTCGTTCCAGCGTCTTACCGACACACCAAGCTAAAGCGACAGTACAATAGGTATCAGAGAGCTAGCAGTCCTTCGTCGGTTTAAGAATGGGTATCATTATGGATTCCCTCCAGGGGATGGGATATACCCCTTCTGTCCATAACTGATTAAAAAAGTTAAGGAGAACAGTCTTAGACTCTGAATTAAGATGCCGTAGCATGCCATAGTGTATTGAGTTGGGCCCAGGGGTCGTCTCGTGAGCAGAAACTAATGCTGTGTCCAGTTCCCACATAGTAAACGAAGCGTTATAAGCCTCATCATTAGAAGAGGCGAAATTAAGGCCTCTCCTCTCCTGAACCACGCGGTAGGCGTGGAAACCTGGAACTGGACTTCGGGACAATGTTATCTTGTAAAAGTGTTGTGCCATCGTCTGCGTAATCAAACTTTAAGGATTCTATGGCAGCCAACGGGCACAAACTCCTTTTCCCAAACATTTTCCTTACTGAATCCCATACTGCAGTGGCGGAAGTGGAACGGTTAATGGACTTCAGAAACTTGTACCATGAAAGCTCTTGGCCTCGCTTACCGAAAGATTCTTTGCCGATGGAGAGTGCTTGAATCAACACAGCGCTGAGTGCTTGTCACGTATAGTGCGCCGACAATCATTGCTCCACCAGGGAGCGGTGATCTCCTGCAATGACCTGACAATTTGGGAATAGATGCATCTGCAGCTGAGTGGCTGAGTGTGTCACAGCTGTTATGTGATCCACCCAGTCATGAATGTTGTCCTGATGCTCAAGAACAGGTAGTTGGCTGTAAAGAACCCAATCTGCCTTACAGAACAACCACTTGGCTGGGTACCTCTCAGGTTGCAATCGCTGTAGAAGGTGAAAAGTAATAGGAAAATGGTCACTGGAGTGGAGATCGTCTGCCACCTCCCATTGGACAGAATATCCAAGAACAGAAGAACAGACTGTTATATCAATGGGTGAAAACGGCCCTGTTGCTGCACAAAAATGTGCCATGGCACCCGTATCCAAGAGACAGGAAGAGCCTGATTGGAGTATCCATTCAACCACACAGCACCTGGGACAGGTAGACACACTACCCCAAAGAGTACTATGAGCGTCAAAATCTCCAAGGAGAAAGAACGGCCAACGGCCGGGGAAGTTGAGCGACCAGTGCAGAAACGGCATCTTCATCCAACAGTTCATGTGGCGGGAGATAGAGGAAGCAAAGCGTTAACTGAAAGGACACATAATGCACTGTGACAGCCACTGCTTGTATGGTGGTAGTGAGCGGTACATGCGAAGAGTGAAGTGTGTCTTTGACAAACACCACCACACACCCCCCGAGCCCTGTCACCACTGAAGTCATCGGTATAAAATAAGTGATAGCCCCAGAAAAAAAAAATGTGTTTCCTGGAGGCACAGTCACACTGGCCCGGCCCATGTGAGGATTTTTAATTCGTTTAGGTGGATTCTGAATCCATTTAAATTCCACTGCAGTATGTCCATTACCTTTTGATAATGTTTGGCTTTACTGACCCTTTACTCCTTGTTGGGGAGCAGGAGTCCCAGGCAGTGGGCCAGGGGTACTTGTTGGATCCCCAAGAAGGACCACCTCCATCTTGAGATCAGCAGCAGCAGCCGTGGCCGCTGATTTAACAGCTGGATGTTTCGTCAACAAATCGTCAGCAACAGTAGCACTGGCAGCAGGGGCCACTGCTTTCATGCTGGCTGTTTCAGCACTAAACCTTTAGAAGCAGTGGAGGCCTCTGAGTTCACTGTTGGGTGGTGAAGTTCCACTTCACCAGATTTAGGCTTTGACTGTGAGGCATGTTTGGCTTTATTGGTCGATAAACCTGAAAGTTCTTCCTGGGGTGCACTGGTCAGTGCTGGGGCAACAGTTGCCGTTGGGGGTAACGACAGGACCGCTTCACTCTGAGATGTTTGTGTTGATGAGCCCCTGGCAGGCACAGTAGTAGCTGGATCTGGTTTTTAGCACGTGCATAAACAGAAGCAGATGTTGGTAGCAGTGGTGCTACTTCCATCTGAGTTGACACACTAACTCTGACCGCATGCTGTTTCACAGCTGATGCAAATGACGTAACGAATGATGGAGACTGCATAGCTTGAAACTGCTTCTTTGCTTTTGCATAAGGCATATGACGCATTACTTTTATTTCCTGAATTTTTTTCTCGTTGCCAATCTCTACTCCAAACTGGATGTAAGTTGGAGCAATTAACACATATTGGTGGAGGG
Organism: Locusta migratoria; assembly: GCA_026315105.1. Taxonomy (NCBI): domain Eukaryota; kingdom Metazoa; phylum Arthropoda; class Insecta; order Orthoptera; family Acrididae; genus Locusta; species Locusta migratoria. Next base: position 44,441,859 of record CM048745.1, read on the forward strand.
GTGCAGTCCACCCCTGTCTCATGAGCTGATTGACCACAGTTCCCACACGTAGCACAACCGCTGCACGCAACCATAGTATGACGAAACTGTTGGCACTTGAAGCACCGCAAGGGGTTTGGATAAAAGGGACGAACCTTTAGACTTAAGAATCAAGCCTTAATATGACTGGGCAGAACCTGTGAATTAAACGTTAAGATGAAGGTAGCAGTCTTCTCAAGATTTTCATTCACTCTTTTCATTACAGTTTGCACTTCCATGACGCCTTCACTATCCCATTCCTGTTGGAGAACAGTGACATCTTCATTCATGAGATCTTCACATGATACCACCACACAACAAGAATTTAAGGTTTTACGCAGTTCTGCAATAATTGGGTGTTCACCCAGAGATTTTGACTGAAGAAGTTTCTGTACTTGGAAAGAGGTCACAGTTTCGATAAGCAGTGTACTGTTATGAAGCCTCTTTATGGGCTTCAAACCACTCGTAATCCCATCAAGTGCCTTCTGAATGTAGAATGGGGACACCTTCGCAAAGGAACCATCCACTCTTTTTACTATGACAAAAACATTTTGACACATTTGTGCCCTGTTCCTCTCACTAAATTGAAGTTTTGGAGGAGCACGGTCAGGAGAGCTGCCCTCACAACTTCGCCTGTTTGGATTGGGACGGAATGCTTACCGGTGGCCCATTCAATCCTCTGGAAGCATCAGAAAAAACTGAAAAGACTCCATGGGTGTCCCACAAGTAGCTAGGGAAACACTGTCAACCCAGGCAGAGTCATGGATGCCTGAGCAAGCCTTATACGATGAGGTGCGACAGAATCCTCAGATGTCACCCGCTTACGACTGTTCTGCCTCAACAGCCATGCATCACCTCGGTGCGAAACTCACCTTAGAATTTAGGATTTTTTTTTTTTTTTAAGAGAGGTTTTACCATCCTTGTGATCCAGGTGGTAAAGCCAAGATCCCCAGTCTCCGGACAAATGACATTCCACCATTGCGCCACGTGGTGGTCCTTGAAGCCTAACTGAAGGTTACAGTGACAGAGGACTGTTGAAGCTTATCAATGCCTAGCTTAGGGACCGCGGGTTTGCCAAGCCCATACTCAACAACTGAATGTCGAGCCCCCAGAGGGGGAAATACACGAAACATGTCCCTTCTTTTTGCATCGGTGGCAAGTCCATCAAGCTGTGGACAATCTTCACATGCATGTTTGGTGAAACAACGAGGGCAGGAAGGAAGAGAACGTGAACCTCTATTCTGCTGCTTCATGTTGTGTTCACTGCTTGGCCGATGCTGCAGGTGTGTGTTAACTGCAGCATCATCCTTGTTTGCGCTAGCACCTGGCGCATTATCATCTGCCCAACCTGACTGTATCTTGCCGACTTCATCCCATGCCTTTATTGAGTGCCCGCAGCACGTGTGATTTCAAAGGACTGAGCTATGGAAAGTACTTCATCCAACATGGGATTATCTAACTGATGAACTCGGCGAACTTCTTCATCCAGCACAGAACATAAAATTGCATCCCTAAACATAGAGTCGGCATATGATTCTTTGTGAATTTCTGTTACAAATTGACATTTGTGACTGACTCCTTGTGACTCAGTAGCGCAAGCACGATATATCTGATGAGGCTATTTTTACACCTATAGAATGCAGCGCGAGATGCGATGACATGCATCTGTTTTTGAAAATATGTTGAAAGAAGAGTACACATTTCATCAAACAACAACAAGGAAGGTTCTTTCAATGGTACCAGTTGGAAGACTTACAAGTTTGTTACTCAGCAATGCTAAAAGCCATAAAGTTCTGCTGAAGGCATTTCTCGTAGACTATCCAGTATTCAGCCACCTCATTGTACGGGGTAAAAGTGGGAATTGTCAACAATGAGAGGCGACATTGGTTTGGACAGAAATGAACTCACATATAGCAGTGGTGAGAAGCTGTTAATGTTTGATTAAGTTGTGTAGAACCTGCTGAAGAGTTGCCATAACGTTCACGTTACTTGAAGAGACAAAAATCCCATCCTCAACGCCAGTAAAGTGTAGTTTATTTCCACTTCCGAAAGCTAATAGATGTACACAATGAAGTGGTTAAACAGCCACTGTCTTTGAAGGTGCGCTCTTTCTGGGCCGCGTTCTGGTTGGCGCTGCCATAGCACTATTTTGAGAGCAGTGCACCTACAGTCAGTCAGTCAGTCAGAATCACACAGCGGCTATGTTAAACATCGCATATGAAACCACAACAATTTTCGTGAAGGATAGGTTGCTTACTCACCATAGAGATGTCCGATGAGTTGCGGAAAGGCACAAACAACAGGCATAAATAAACCTGATAGCTTTTGGCCATTAAGGCTTTTGTCGGTCAGAGAGACTGACACACACACACACACACACACACACACACACAAACACACACAGATATGACCATTGTCTTCGGCCCCTGTGGCCAGTATGCAAGTCTCAGCACGGCTGAGGCAAGAGAACCAGTGGCGAGGGTGAGGAAGTAGAATGGAGAGGAAGCAGGAGGGATGGGGGCAGCTGCACAGAATGGGTGGGGGAATATGCAATGTAGTCTGATGGACAGGGCGGAAGGAAGGATGGACAGGGCGGAAGGGAAGGGACTGAAATGTGTGGCGGGATAGGAGACATATGTAAGCTTATGAGTGTGGGCAGGGAAGGGTGGTGAGGCAGGAACTAGTGAAGGATTAGGCCTGGGGAATTGCGGGAGCGACGGATGTATGGTAAGGAGAGCTCTCAACTGTGCAATTCAGAAAAGCTGGTGTTTGTGGGGAGGATCCATATGCCCAGTCTATGTAGCAGTCATTGAACTGAGCCAATTTATGCAACACTGCATGGCTGTGAGAGGCAACAATAGATGTCTGCTTTCTTATTGTTTGCATAACAGTGTTCTGAGTGTTCCGTTTTGTGTAACACGTAACTTAAGTGAGTGATTTCTGTAGTTGGTTTCATTATCAACCATTCTCATGAGTATGCTGCTTTGTTTCATTTATGATCAACATTTAAAGCGAAGTGCACCACCTGTACTTTCACGGAAGCATGCCGCGTAGTTTGTGGTGTCAGCACTGCAGGACATAGGCGCTCGCCTCTCTCCCTGCGGCTGGTATGGTGTGAGGTGGGACTTGCTTCCTCTGTTCCCCACTGCCCCTTCACAACTCTGCCATCTAACAGTTTACACACTTTATCATTACAGGTTAAGACAAGGACTACTCGATGCAAAATATCTGACTACATTCAATCCACATAAGATGATCACCAGTGCAGCAGATGCATTGGAGTATGGTATTGGTGCTGTGATGTCTCATAAACAACAAGTTGTTGAAGGACCAATTTCATTCAGTAATAAGAGTATGACTGTGACTCATAGAAATTAGAATCAATTATGAAATTGCCTCGTGACAAAAAGGATTGATAATGCATAATTTATCACTTCGAATATAGATACGGAATAAAAATAGGGGTTACCATTTAAAAAAGTAAACCTGACCTTGGAAACAGGGTTCAAGGTCATTTCAAGATAACCATTCCATGGCCCCCATCAAACCCTACAATTTTTACAAGAATATTTTTCTAGAATTGTGCCACTTCATACATATAAGATATACAAGACTGTTGAAATACCCTCAGAGTCTAAGAAAAATATAATAATCACCACTCCAAAGAAAGCAGGCACAGGCAGGTGCGAGTGATTTTTTTACATGATCATCAGTTTAATAAGTCATGGTTGCAAACTTTTAACAAAAATTATTTACAAAAAAATGGAAAATGTGATAGAAGCTGACCTCGGGGAGAATCAGTTAGGATTTAGGAGAAATGGGGGGACACAGGAGGTAATACTCACTTTACTTCTTATGTTAGAAGATAGAGTACAGAAAGGCAAACCTACATTTCTAGCTTTTGTTGATTAGGAGAAAGCTATTGACAGTGTTGACTGGAATACACTCTTTAAAATTCTGAAGTTAGCAAGGGTAAAGTATAGGGAACAGATGATGATTTACAATGTGTACAAAAACCAGATAGCAGTAATAAGAGTTGAAAGGTATGAAAGGGACACAGTGGGTCATAAGAGAGTAACACAGAGTAGTAGCCTGTCTCCAATGTTATTCAATTTGTACACAGAGCAAGCTATGAAGGAAAGCAAGGAGAAATTTGGAGAAGTAATTAAAGTTCAGGGTGAAGAAATAAAAACCTTGTCTTTTGCTGATGACAATGTATTTTTGTCAGAGACAGCAAAGGATCTGGACGAGCAATTTAACAGAATGGACAGTGTGTCGAAAAGTGTGTTAACAATGAAAATTAACACGAGCAAAGCAAAGGTAACGGAATGCAAAAATTCAGGGAAAGTTGCAGGTATTAGACTGCATAATGAAACAATAAAAGTGACAGAAGAGTTTTGTTATTTGGGCAGTAAAACAACATATACAGAGGATATAAACTGTAGAATGACAATGGGAAGGAAAGCATTTTTTAAAAAGAGAAATTAGCTAACACTGGGTATTAATTTAGTGTGAGTAAGTCTTTTCTGGGTGCATTTGGTTGTGGAATAGGCTTGTACAGAAGTGAAACATGGACAATAAATAGTTCATACAGGAAGAGGATAGAGGTATTTGAAATGTTGTGCTGCAGAAGAATGCTAAAGATTACATGGGTAGATCACGTAAGTAATGAGGAGGTACTCAACAAAATTGGGGAGAAAACGAATTTATAGCATACCTTGTATAGAAGAAAGGATCAATTGGATTGGTAGGACACATTCTTAGACAAGGAATCATGAATTTGGCATTAAAAGGACATGTGTGGGTAACAATCGCAGAGGGAAACGAAGCGACGAATACAGTAAGCAGATTCGGATGGAAGTGGGTTCCATTCTTATGAGGAGATTAAGTCATACTCAGGATGGAGTAGGATGGAGAGCTGCATCAAACAAGTCTCTAACCTGAATGCCACAACAACAGCGTCAACATTTTTATTAGTGTTATTTACGGAAAAAATATTTTTTGTAGATTGAATTTAAGAACTTTAAATACAGTGACACATATTATAGTTCTATATTTGGTGTCTAGACAGGAGAGAGAGTAAATTTTTGTAGTTTCTGTTTAACAGCAAGTCTGCAGCACAATGAATTTATAACTAATAAATAAGTCAGTGTTTCCTACGTGATACTTACATTGAAACCACATACCTTTTTGTATAAAAAAATGAAAAGTTATTAGAAATGTAAGTAAATCACAAAGGGAGCCACTTCAGTGCGAAAAAATTTCTAACAAAAATTTATTTTGAGTCATGCAATATTGCACTCAACGAGCATCTAGACACGTTCCCTGTCTTTTGTGTGACTAACAAAATAAAATGTAAACAATTGACTCTCTTTAAAGTGCAGTGATTTGCCTAACAAAAGTACCGTAACTCTAACTTACAACACAACTGTGGTGTCGCACAAGTCCAAAGTGCGCGCCACCTACTTTCGCCGCGTGCCGCCATGCACGCATGGCGCGGCGTTCTTACGACGTCAGCCACGAGCGCCCTCTGTTACAACTCCGCTCGTGGCCACCACTGAACGACATCGTTCACTTGGAACTGAGATAGGAACCAGTTAGCACTTCGTAATCAGATAGGCACCAGTGAAGACTTGGCTATCGGACAGGCACTAGGCAGGCCTCTAGCTCAACTATGTATCAGCATTCTGCAGTACTGAGCTATGTAAAAGTTAAGTATTGTATAAATTCTGTGCAATATATATCTCGTTCTAATTTACTCTAGTGTTTCTAGTTTCTGCTGTCCCATGGGCTGCTCCGCTCCGTACCTGCACAAGCGTGCTACCTTTATTCCTGTGTCGGTCTTCCTACTTGGCCACCGACACATACGACGGAAATGAGACACAAAAGCGGCGACGAGGCTGGGACACAAAAACAACCACAAAAACCTGGCACTTGGACATCAAGCATGCTGGTTTCTGTCATCACATGAATACTACGATTGCTGCAGTGCCATAGTCAGTGCCAGCAATTCACTCACGCCAAACTGGTGCACTGTGAGCTCAATGCACTGTAACGATCAGCCTGATTTTGTTTAAGAGAGTTGTACACATGTTCATGTTTAAATGTTGTAGCTATTTCCTTTTGAAATTCATACTGGAATAAAACAGTGCCACACATTCTCCATAACAAGGAAGGTAGGAAACTTAGGGTTTTAAATCCTATTGACAGTGTGGTCATTAGAGACGGAGCTCACACTCAGGTTTTTGGGTAAGAATGGGGTAGGAAATCTACCATGCCCTTTCAAAGGACCATCCCGGCATTTGCCTGGAGTAATTTAGGAAATCACAGAAAACGTAAATCTGGATGGCAGGAGATGGATTTGAACCACTGTCCTCCCGAATGCAAGTCCAGTGTTTTACCACTGCACCACCTTGCTTGGTCTACATAATAAGGTTGAACTCATTGCACCTGTGACACCTCCTCTCCACTGCCAGCGCTGGCCCACTCCTGTGTGGTTTAACATTCCAACAAAATCTGTCCATCACACACAACTGGCAGCATGGAAGTGGCACTGATTCCCCATTGATAACGAACTTTGGTAGTATGTCTTCAAATGTAGCTGAATAAATCAGCATTTCAATCAGGTACATAAACCTTAAAATTCATGCCATGTCCAAATTATTTAGTTATGTGCTAGTAATGGCACATGTGCCATTGTTTCACCATCCTTGTACTACACCATTATCCACATAAAGCCTCACTGCATTTATTTCTATACAATGTGAAAGGAACAGTCCTACAACACTTCTTTGGGTCACACTGGAAATCACTTTCAAATCAGAAGATTTCTCTTTATTGAGAGTAATGTGTTGCAATTTTTTTATAGAAACTCTTCACTCTAGTCACACAGTTGGTCTGATATTCCACACACTACTACTTTCTTTATCAGGCAACTATGCGGGTCAGTAAGAAACACCTTGTAGAAATCAAGAAATACAGTGAAAAATTAATTATACGTTGCCCAGAACCCTGGGTTGGAGGAGACATTTCTATAAGTTTTCTGATTTCCTCAACATCAACAGAAACACTTTTCCTGCCTGTCTTCTACTTGTAATCCCTCTTTTTTTCCCTACAACCCTCTGCTAGAAGAAAGAGCCACTAACTCAGATAGCTTGCACATTTCCATAACTTTCATTTTCCATCATAAGCTGCAGCTCAATGAGTACATTTTATATCTATATAAATATATTTTCAAAAATTAGGTCTTTTTACGTAAACTTTACTTCATGCATGAGTGTGCATTTCTCTTACATACATTCCAATCAAGTGATGTTACATCCTTATTGCTTGGTACTTCTGTTCCTCCCTTCTGTATACAGTGTCGAAGAACAAGCTGATTAGGAGATGAGGAGTTGTCACTCATATCCCATATCCTGGCTGTGCTGTCACCAGATCTATAATGGTACAAAGTGATTAAAGGCAAATTTGAAGTGACAAGTTCCTTAAAGACATGAAAGTTATTGAAAATTATAGCTCATTGAAAACACTAACCCAGAGGCCAAAAGATCGGTTGTAGGGTTCCAAGCACAGATGAAAACTTCAGACTCATGGCCTCTTAATACAGTTGCTTTGCTGGGTGGAATCTCGATGCTCCCATCAACTTCCATGTTTTCAGTAACATTTGAAGTTACAGCTATGAACAAAAAGAAAAATCAGAGAGGCATGAAAACCAGTAAGACTGAAACATTACATTCATAACAATGTTAATAAACCTCCTTTAATTTTTTGAGTAACAAAATGTAAAATATGAAAATGTGTACTGAGACACACATAAAACTCTAGAATAGTTACTCCATATTACATATAAACAACACATCATTTGAGAGGGTTAGTAAAGTTAATAATGTATGTTTAAGAAGAACAGATTCTACATCTACATCTACATGGGATACTCTGCAAATCACATTTAAGTGCCTGGCAGAGGGTTCATCGAACCACAATTATACTATTTATCTCCCATTCCATTCTAGAATACCGCGCAGGAAGAAAGAACACCTGAATCTCTCTGTTCGAGCTCTGATTTCTCTTATTTTATTCTGATGATCATTTCTACCTATGTAAGTGGGAGTCAACAATATATTTTCGCATTTGGAGGAGAATGTTGGCGATTGGAGTTTCGCAAGTAGCCCACGCCACAGCGATAAGCGCCGTTGTTGTAATGATTCCCATCCCAGATCATGTATCATTTCCGTAATGCTGTCTCCCCTGTATCGTGACAATACGAAATGAGCTGCCCTTCTTTGGACTCTTTCGATGTCCTCCGTCAAAACCACCTGATAAGGATCCCACACTGGGCTGCAATACTCCAAAAATGGACAGACAAGCGCAGTGTATGCAGTTTCTTTAGTAGTTCTGTTGCATCTTTTAAGGGTTCTGCCAATAAGACGCAGTCTCTGGTTCGCCTTTCCCACGATATTATCTACGTGTTCTTTCCAGTTTAGGTCTGAAGTAATAGTAATTCCTAGGTATTTTGTGGAGTTTACGGCCTTCACATTTGATTGATTTATGTTGTAAACAAAGTTTAACGGATTTCTTTTCGTACTCATGTGGACGACTTCACACTTCTCATTATTTAGAGTCAATTGCCAATTTTTACACCATACTGATATCCTATTCAGATCGTTCTGCAGTTGGTTTTGATCTTCAGATGATTTTACTAGACGGTAAATGACGGTGTCATCTGCAAACAACCTAAGAGAGCTACTTAGATTTTCCCCATTATCGTTTATAAAATAGGGAATAGCAGAGGACCAATAACACTACCGTGTGGAACGCCCGATATCACCTCTGTTTTAGTCGATGCCTTACCATTGATTACTACGAACTGTGTCCTCTCTGACAAGAAATCCCCTATCCAATCGCAAATTTGGGGCGATATACCATAACCACGCAATTTGATTAAAAGCCGTTTGTGAGGTACGGTGTCAAAAGCTTTCTGGAAATCAAGAAATACGGAATCGATTTGCGAACCTTTGTCGATAGCACCCATCACTTCGTGTGAATAAAGAGCTAGTTGTGTTTCGCATGAACGATATTTTCTAAATCTGTGTTGACCTTAGGTCAATAGATCGTTCTGTTCGAGATAATTCATAATATTTGAATACAGGATATGTTCCAAAACCCTGCTGCAAATTGACGTCAATGAAATAGGCCTGTAGTTTAGTGGGTTACTCCTACCACCTTTCTTGAATATAGGTGTGACCTGTGCAACTTTCCAATCTTTTGGTACAGATCCTTCTATGAGAGAGCGGTTGTATATGACTGTTAAGTACAGAGCTATCGCTTCAGCATAATCAGATAGAAATCTAATGGGTATACAATCCGGACCAGAAATCTTGTACAATTGTACAATTTACCTTTATCTTAAACTTATTCAAACCACAACAACAGGTAAATGGAAGTTATCAGTATACAAAATGAATGTATGACAAATATATAGGTATAGTTTACATAAGTTTTTTTTTCCTTGTGATGAATACAGTTGAATTAGTTTTTCTTATGTTTAGTGGACTGGCAATAAGTAAATAAATATAGTTTAATTAGTTTTTTCTTGTGCTTAGAGGAATCATTTCTACCCAAGCCCATTTCTCTTTGTAGCCCACAGCATCACAAAAAGTATCAACAATACTAGATGTATGTTGTAGTGACAGTTATGATATTCATGACAACTTGCCTTCTATGTTCATTTCCAGAGCTTATCCCACATAGTGTGCACAACTGTTACATCTATTCATTTCTTAATGGCCTTTACTAAGCAATTTATGGCGTAGATTTGTTTCATTGCACCTTCATTCTTTACACGCCTAATTCAACAGTCTCACCTAATGGCAATTTTCAAAGGTTTCTGTTTCATTTCACTCTTTCTCACAGACTGTGTTTAGCATCCATAGAAACTGTGCTCCAAACACAGTTTATTTTTATTTTAGTGAAACATTGATGTTATCTTTGTAGCATTAGCAGTAACAGTCATTCTTACTGTTGTTTTTACTGCCCTTATTAATTTTGACCAATAGCAACATCAAAATGTTTCTGCATCAAACACCACTTGAAATTACGTTGGACTCAACCTTCATGGGCAGGCAGAAATCAGGAACTTTCTGGTGATGTGCGCAATGGCCTTTTCACATTACAGAAATGATATAATAGAACTTACATAAAATAACAGCAGTTTTAATATACACTGAGGTGACAAAAGTAACAGGATAGTAATATGCAGAGATACAGTTGGCAGGAGTTTCATGTACAAAAGATGGTGGCAGAGCAGTCATTTGCATTCTGATTATTCATGTGTAAAGGTTTCCTATGGGTATATAGCTTCTGTAGAAAAGTGGTGGATGTGCCGTAGATTCTGTCTCAGTCATTGGGTACGCTGTGAATGTAGCCAATAGTACCATATTTCTGAGATGGCTCTCTGTGTCTACTGTGTTGTCCCTGCTGTTTAAGAAATGCTTGAAGTGTCATATATGTGGCAGATGTTCAGAAAAGGAACATTCACTGAAATTGGGCAATAAATTATATATAAAATATTTGTTACTGCATGACAATTAGATACACAGAGTATCAATACATGAAAGAACTGGACATGCAACTGAAGGGCTGAGGCCTGTACACAGCTGTACCCTTTCAGTCCCACATTATGAAATCAGCATTGGAAAAATTAAAATTCAGTGTTTTCAGTATTAATACAATACAGTAAACATCAAAATATATGTTTTAAAATTTTTGGTTGAACTATTGATTTTTTTATGTCATGTATTTCATGCACAACACAGACGTTTGTATCAACGTATTATATTACTTGAATATTATTTTGTTGACAGTTAACACTGTCAGATCAATAATGCTAGCATAATCTTCGCCAAGGCTCCAAATACAAGGCAATTCACTGTTGGAATAAAATAAAAAGAACCACACTCACACTCTCAGCCACGCACAGACATCAACGTAACACAACCTCCAAGGTGGACAGATTAATGCCTCAGAAGTGGCTACGCACTATACCAAGAGGCAATATGTCGTACTAGAAGCATGTTGTTCATCAACAAAAATGCAACTTTAAGGATTGATACACAAAATACACTATAAATCAACTTTTAATACATTATTGTCCAGGAACAACACTGGGAATGAAAGGGTTAACTAGAATTTCGCATTAGGTTTTGTGAGGAGGATGCTACAGGTACCCTGTGGTGCTGTTCCTCAGATCTGATGTGCAGATATGTGTGATGTACTCAGTCACATATGAAAGCTCTAGCAACACTTTGGTATATTGAGGGTAAATGCCGAAGATACTTTCAAGCCTCTATTACTGTCACAGATTCCTCCTCATATGAAACAGTTGTGTGGGTTCACTCCATTACAAGAACCAGCCTCATTTTATTTTGATGAAATGTGTAGTTTGTTGTGTTCATACTGCCACAAACATACTCATGTAGTTTGGTACAGCTATCTGTACCCAAAGTAAACTCAGCAGTCTGATTTTGCTTGATCAGCAAAGCTGTGTGGTATTAGCCATTAATTTTGATTTGTCACTCAAAAATCCAATACTATACCAATGCCATGGTTGGAGATGCAACTGAACACCTAGCCCTCATCAGTGAAGTGTGTTAAAGAGCCCTTCAATTATAGAGTGTGTGTCACATTGTTTAATCAATCAAAACTTCTCACACTGTGGATCAACAATATCATTCCTGAGAATGAGACACAGCATAGCAATAGGCCAGCAAGATGAAGAGGAAGCAAATGTAGTGTAAACATGGTGGTCAGACCACAGCAGACAAATACATCAGCTACAACAACAACAACAGTGTTCAGGACTTCCTTCATGGCCATTAATTTGAGAAACATGACATACTGCCTGCTACAAACATTAGGCTTCATGCAACAAGTGTCATTAAAAGGCCATATAGAGTCTGTTGTGCATTTCCTCCCTCGGAACAAATGAACAATTACATTCACTTCATTTCACCATTGAAACCACGAAGATCACAACCTTTGCAAGAGCCAATGGACTTGCAAGTTATGGCAGTCTTGTCATCATGCCTGCCAATGTCAGCAAGTCAGGACAAACATTTCCTTGCATTGTGTGTTCAAAACAAACACTTATTATCACAATTGGATATGAGAGCTGTTGTATCAAGTCTCAGATCACAAATGTACCCATGACTGAGATCCCCCACCATTGTCACATGTCTAATACTACTTGGTAAGCTACAATAAATGGCAAATTTCTGTTCTTTGTCAATTTACGGCTGCCATGATTTGAAAAACTGTAATTTCATCTTTAAAATTATTAATTGTTAATGTTGTTATTACTGAAAATGTGTTTGGTTTGATCATCCTCTTTATTTTTGTCTTTTCCATGACAATGTACAACTGGTACCAGATCATGTTCTTTAAAAATTATTCATTATGTTCTGAATACCCAAATTGATTTTTTTGATCAGGAGAAATTGTTGAGTTTCCAACTTAATACATATGTAAGACATACAGTAGATGATTTTCTCATTACAAATTTGAAAATCACATTCAACTGTTGCAGCAGCCCTTGAGCTTAAGCAAGTTATTTACGTGATAGAATACAGCTGGTTGGACTGCGTGCCTGATCAGCTACAGACCTTTTATAACCTACCAGCTACGACATCACCTATACTTGTTAGATTATATTCTCCTAGTCACCAATACACACTCTGAATATGTTGATCAGGCAAAATTGTAGAAAGAGATTCTCAATCTATTACATCAAGGTCTCCCGTGTAAGTAACAAGCAGGTGTCTTATATGGAAGTGAAACATTTGTTGCTGCCTGCTGCAAGTGTTCACAGCAGCAGGCAGTACCCCTTTCTGTCTTTTCTTTTTGCTCAGCATTCACACAGTCTTGGGGAAACATTCACTTCAATTCTGCAGAATCTTTTGTAAAACCTTGATGCTTGTTATACACCGTTCACTGTGGCCTGGCGGCTCAGGTCATTTGTCTCGCACTGCTCAAGTCACATGATCACCCCCTCCACAATGACTTTTCCCCTCTCTTCCAGTGTGCTGTCTGTCCCTTCTGCAGTTATACAACAACACTGTGGTTAGTGTTTTTCTGTGTTTAAGCTTAAATTAGCTATAACATTGAGTCTGAGTAGTATTAGGCATCAGTCTAAGGCTATTGTGCATAAAGTGTAGAATTTTTTCAAAGCATTGGAAAACTGCCAAGAAAAGGCTTGTAATTTTTTCAGAGATACTAAAAAAAAGAAACAACAACAGAGGCCTATCAGGTCTTGATAAGAAGGCCGTAAAAAGAGTAATTGGAAATTAAGATGCCCTAGGGACAGCTTTTTCTCTCCAACAAAAAACATTACACACCAAAAGTCTGTCACAGAATTAGATGATTTCCAGAAAGACGTAATTTATCACTCAGTTCAAGAATTTTATAATAATGCTGAATACCCAACACTTAAAAAACTTAAAAGATGTTTTAAAGGCTAAAATTACTATGCAGGAAGTATTATATATTTGCTTCAAATTGTAAGAAAAGTTGGCTTCAGGTATAGAAAAGCTAATGACGGATGGAGATTTTTGGTGGAGAGAAAATATATTGTAGCTGCAAGAGCCTCATTTTTAACCCTTTCACTCCGGCGCCGTAATTGTTGCGCCGTGCGCTGTGGACGAGCGAAAGTCGCGCCCGGTCGTGCCCGCTGTACGGCACATTTTCCGCACTCCCCACAGCACTACTATGTGCTGCTTTCACACTCTCAATGTTATCGCAATTATTGGACTTTATACTATATATTTATTAGGGAAAATTCATTTGGAATAGAAACAGTTTTCTTCCTTCTTTCAGATAATTCGCGTAATTTTTTCGAAAATTCTTAAAGATTCAAGTTTTGGATTCAGCTGTGGTGGGATGTGGGCGTTATTATTATAAACGCATATTTCGCTTGTTAAATAATATTTATTTACAATTGCTTTGCTTTATATTTCAGTAGCATTACATTACGATGTATGACGCGAGGCGGAACTGTTACAGCAGTCCACCGGCTGGGCGGCACAGCCAGGACTCGACTGCTGCAGCAGTTCACCGGCTGTGGAGCACATTCGCTCCCAACTTCTGCAGAAGTTCACCGTAGCGAAAGGGTTAAGAAGAATTCTTGAGATAAGCAAAGAAGATCATCCACGGCCTATCATTTACTTAGACGAAATGTGGGTAAATCAAAACCATTTTAAATGTTTTATCTGGGAGGATTCTAAATGAAACTGTGGTCTAACAGTCTTGCTAGGCAAAGGATCATGTCTGATAATCTGTCATGCCAGATCAGCCAAATATGGTGTCCTAGAGAGGGCAGAATTGGCGTTCCAATGTAAAAGAGGTGTTTATTACCACCAGGAGATGAATAATATTGTGTAGGAAATGGTTTACAGTTCTCCTTCGAAGCCCGAAAGAAGGATGTGTGATAGTCATGGACAATGCAAGATATTATTCCATGCTTAAAGGAAAAACTCCCAATATAAACTTCAAGAAAGCAGAAATTTTTGCAATGGATGCAAAGCAAAAGCATACCTTATGATCCCACACACAACAGCCAAAATTCTTTCCACTGTTAGGCAACACAGCAGCAGTTTTAGGTGATACGAGCAGCACAAATTGGACATGGTGTACGTAATACAGCTTCTTCCTTACGAATATCAGTACATCCCACTGAATTAATATGGGCTCAAATAAAGGAAGAGGTAGCAGGCAACAATTCTACATTTAATATAAGAGATGTGAGAAAATTACTGGAGGACACCATTAAAAATGTGCTATAAGATTGGTAGAAATGCATTGCCCATGCGCAGCAGGAAGTTCAATTCAATTTTTATTATCACATTACACGTCTTATACAATCAACGATTGTGACATAAGTGACTTGTCAATGTTACACTATATACAATACTATTACAAACAGGCAATAAACTAACAACACATGTGGTGCTACATCACAAGGAGGTATTTCAGAGAACTTACAATTTTAATGAACTGTTGTCATTCAAAAAATCTTCTACACTGTAGTAACATTTATCTTTCAGGTATTTTACCAGGTCTCTTTTGGTACTTTTGACATCTGAGTTGGTACCTTACATATTTTATTTACAAATTTCATGCCCATATAGTATGGGTTTTTTCATAAAATTTTAATCTATTGGTTGGTAACATGTAGTTCGTACTATACCTAGTTTGATATTGGTGTGAGAAGCAGTTGCCCTCAAAAAGCTGTGGGTTTCTTTTTCTGAAAGTGAAAGTTTCATAGATATACATGCTTGGAATGGTTATTAGATCTAGTTTTTCAAATAAAGGTCTACAGTGTTGCTTTGGTTTAGCTCCCACCATTGCTCAAATGATCTTTTTTTGTAGTCTAAAAGATCTAAGTAAATTTGTTTTTTCAGACCCCCAGAAAATTATGCTATACCTAATAATTAAAACAAAATATGCATTATATACCGTTTTCTTTGCAGCTGAATCAGTGACACTATACATAATATTCATAATATATACAAGACTATTTAGTCGACTCAGTATGCTGTCCACATGGTGACTCCACAACATGTTTCTATTTATTAATATGTCAAGGAATTTGACACTGTCTAAGTTTTTGTCCATATACCTTATTTCTCTTATACGTCTACCTCATTTTTACAACAGACTATAGCTGTTGAGTCATCTGCATAGAGGATGGTATTAGACTGGACCAGGCTTGGAATATCACTGATGTAATACAGGAACAGTAGCGGCCCTAATACTGAACCTTGTGGAACGCCTAATTGAGTGTGTTTCCAGGCAGAGACAAATTTCTTGTCACTGCTGTTAACAATTACTCTTTGCTTTCTGTTTGCCAAGTATGACGACATCCAGCTAAGAGATTTGCCTTGAAAACCATAGAGTGCCAATTTTTGCAGGAGGAGGTAATGATTTACTGAGTCAAAGGCTTTGGACAGGTCACAAAAGATACCTGACACACACATTCTATCATCAAGACATCTGCTAACTTTTGTGACCAGTTCATTAATTGCATGGATTGTGCTGCGGCCTTTTCTGAAACCATACTGACTGCATAAAATGATGTTCTTAGAGGAGTTGTACTTTTCGATCTGATCATATGCAGCTCTTTCAAATATTTTTGAGACAACTGGTAACAGTGAGATTGGCCTATAGTTACCCAATTCATCTTGTTTGCCTTTTTTATGAACTGGCAGAACTTCTGCATATTTTAATCGACCTGGTAAACATCTCTCATCAAAAGATTGGTTGATTATGAGGGAGAGTGGATGTGCAATAATGTGCCGAACTGTTTTTATTATATCAGTGGGGATCTCATCCCAACCCACGGATTCTGAATTTTTAGGGACATTATGATTTTTGTGACATCTGAGATAGAAACATGAGAAAACGTAAAACGTGGGCCCTTTTTTTCCATCACATTAGACTTTGTTTTCGGTGGTGAGCACTCACCAATTTTGTTCCAGTTTATATAAAATTCACTGAAGGATTCACAAATGGCACTGGGGTCTGTAACAGTTCTACTATTTATCACAATTTTAGAGGGACATTTGCTCTCAGCCAATTTCGCTTCTCATAACTGACCAAACAGCTTTTGATTTGTTTTTTTTTTTTTGCGTTTGAGATGAAGTTATTACTTGCCATACGTTTTGCTACTTTAACTACTTTATTGAATTTTTTTATGTGCTTCCTACATATTTAAGAAATTCAGGGTTTCGATTTACTTTTGCCTCCATATGCAGTTTCCTCTTAGTTATGCTAGACAGTCAAATTCCTTTTGTTACCCATGATCTACATTTTTGGGACCTCAGCCTCATTGTTACAAAAGGAAAGCATTCATTGAATATACCTAGGAATTCAGTTAAAAAGTTATTTTAATTTTCATCTGTGGAAGTGTGTTTGCTGACTGACCATTTGGTTTGGCATAGTTTTTTTTTACAAAAATACATCCACATTTTCTTGACTGAAATTCCTAAATATTTTTGTTGTGGAGGTTGAATTTTGTTTCGGCAATGATATGAATAGTGCTTTGTGGTCTGATACTCCTAAATCTAGAAGGAACTTTTCTTTTACTTCATAATTGTAACAGCTTACAATGTTATCAATACATGTTGCAGAGGTTGCTGTAATTCTTGTATACTGATCAAAATTGAGATTTAGTCCATTTGTGGCTACCAGTTTCTGTAAGTGTGAAGAAAATCTGTCATCAGTTCTTACATCTATGTTGAAGTCTGCACATATAGCAATTTTCTTGCACGGTTTCTCTTTTTTTAATTTATGTAGCAATGTATCAAAGTTATCTAAAAATACAGAACTGATATGGTACCCAGGGGTGCAATATATGCTGATAATTACAATGTTATGCTCTTTACATTCTATAGAACAACTTTCAAATGTACCTTCTTCATTCAGATGGCTAAAATTTTGTCCGATATCATAGTCTATCGAGGAATGAACTAGTATGCAACTGTCTCCCTACCTACCAGTTCTACAAAAGTTAGTAGCCAGTTTATAGCCTGCAAGTTTATTTAGAAGATTTATATTTTCAGATTTAAGCCAATCTTCATTAAGGCATATTGCTTTTACTGATTGTTTCACACTTTCTAATAAAATTTGTATATCATAAAGCTTGCTGATCATTCCTTCAGATAGACCTCTGATGTTTAAATGCATAATGAAATTACTACTGTATATATTATTAGGGATATGGTCTTTAAAACTAAACTGACTATAAAGAAATGGAACATACACCTGAGTATTTACTACTTGTTCTGGATTAGTTGTGTTGGGCCTAATTCGGAATAAATTGGCCCCTTTCATCAGTTTCCCTGCTTTTGAGCATCTGGATAATGAGAAGGTAGAGTTTTCTTGACAATAATTTCACTTGCTGTTGTTTCTTCTGGGGCTGATTCTGGTGCTGATTCATCTTCTGGATGTGTTATTCCTGTTGGAGCTGACTATGTTCCTGAGCTGCGACTATGTTCCTGATTTTTAAATTGTTTTCCCGTTTTTTCCATTTCCTTGGTTGAAACTGGTTGCATAGCAATTGGTTTTCTTGCAACATTGTCATCTCTCTGTATTAGTTTTGCTAGCATTTAGCCAATGTGTGACTTGCCTGCATTATTGTGATGTAGCCCATGTCTGGTAAACAGATCTCTCGCACTTGGAAGCTCAAAAAATGTTACATTCAGGCGAGACTTGCATATTTTGTTTGTTTAGTTTTGCAAGTTCCAGATTTATGATAGAATTGTCCTGCAAGTCGTATCTGTGAGGTAAGCTAGTAACTATGATGTTCGGAACTTTCAGATCAAGAAGTGTAGTTTTTAAGCACTGGGTCGCATGTTTACCTTCATTTACTTATACATCATTACTTCCACCCATGATTATGATGGCATCATTAAGTGAGTTACTGTTTTTCATTATTTCCGTCAAAAGTGCACTGGGTTTCGCCATACCTGTTGCTGTAAATAACGTACTGTACTCATTAATTTTTTCGGCAATTTTCTTGGCGTGACTATCGCCAAGTTCAACAACTCATCTTTTGATGTTCACTGGCTTATTTTTCATATCAGACATTTCCGTGACTGTGCACTCAATTGGAAATTTTGTCATTGATTTTTGTTCTTCATTGTTCAGTGTCTTAACACAAATTTCACCTAATGCCGAGAATTTATGTGACAGCGGTAATGCCGGAACTGCACTTATCGTCTGTGTGTGGTTTTTTTTTTTTTTTTTTTTTTTTTTTTTTTTTTTGCACTGAACAAACGTTAACAACATTGTTGTGTCCTAGACAATGATCTCGCTCTATTTCTTTGTATTTAATTTCGAGTTCTCTATATTTCTTAATAAGTTCCTCATATTTCAAATTAATAGTCTCTAAATCACCTGTAAGCATACTTATTTATTTCTTCTTTTGATTTTAACGTGTCCATTACTTTTTTTTTCACGACACTTGCAATACACTGACGGCATGTCCAGTCATGTTCGTCTTTTATGTATTTTAGATTCACTTTCAGTCATTTGTCGTGATACCATGATCAGCACTTGATGCATAGGATACCTCTTCTCACCTTTTTTTCACAGGTTTTACATACATCACTATCACATTTTAAGAAAACTGAAACATCGTTACAGGACAAGGATTCACCCGGCACCAAGGATGGACTTAGAGGGGAACGAATTTTGAGCACTGTAATAAATCTACGTGAAGATAGTAATGAGACTTCCAGTGACGACTGTAGTTTCTGTTTAGTGAATTACATATAACTTTTTCTTCTATTTCCCTTTATTAATCTACTGTATTACCACAGTCTAACAAACACAGTCACAACACTCCCACAGAATTTTTGTTATATAATGCGATAGCAGTGCTCCAAGTGGCCGGTAAGCTACATTTCTGAGTACGCTTTTGGATGAGTGCAAATGGTATTGTTTATATTGATTTTAACACCCTTTTTAGATTAGGGAACGTTTGTAGTGTCATAAAATAGGTAATAACTCTACCTTCCTCTTTCTCTAGTTTTCTAAGATCGCTGACAAGGTGCACTGCAACACAGTTTATTTACATTAATCTCAAAACCTACAGGCTTTTACTGAATAATTTCATTTACCATTAAAAATTTAAAAAATGACTAGGAAAAACCGGGAAACATACCCTTTGGCAGAAAGACGTCGCTTTTCCGCTCAAGAATGTTAACGTTTCTTCACTGCAATTCCCGTAAAATCAGTGAGGGTGAAACGTAGGAAACGAATACAGAAAGCAATAACTACAGTATTTAACATACCAAATCAGCCACCACAGCTACAGCAGAAGGAAAAATGTCATAGATGTGGCAAGAAAACAGAAAAAGCAGTCAAACAGTTGTCAACAAAGAACAACCCGATTCCAGAATTGTTCCTGCAGCTGAACTACAATGGCAAGAATCTTCACGACATTGACTTCTTAAGCTTAAGTAATCGAACTCAAAACAATATGCATGTATAAGAAAGATGAGTGATGGCTAAAGATGTGCAAATCATTAGACTCCATATCAAATTGATACATGGCAAAAAATCTTTGTCATAGTAAGAACAGACCGTAATAGAAATTTATGTTTCTCTTTTGTTTATATACTACTTACTTTCAGTGGAATAAGCTGCAAATATACACATATTCGTAAGTATTGGTTCATGACGAAGTTCTTTGTGAAACCATTCAATCAGTTAAGTTCAGAGGTTTTTACATTAATTTCCTTATTACATATGTCTCTTAATATTTTACAAATGCTTGTAACTCAAAAATTATACTAACTATTTCGTTAATAATGTACACAAGTAATTATAAACAAACATCATGCTTTCGGCGGCTTGCAGTGTCGTTGCAACTGTCAGTTGGTAACAACCTTCACAGCAGTAAGTGTTGCAACGGTATATGTTAGACTGTGGTATTACCCCACTTTTACATTCTAACATTTTATGTTTTCCCGCCATTTATGCTTTTTTCCCAATCCCGTCAAATTTTGAATGTTCACAATGTATTGAAAGCCTTGATTTTATGTTTCTCAAATTTCATATTTCCTGCCATTTACACCATGCCTGGCATCTCAACTTGAAAATATCGAGTAAAAGGAACCTTTTGATTTTCATGTGTATAGAGTCTATAAGAGGGTTCTTTCTTAAAATGCCTATTTTGCACTGTGTACAATTCACAAAGATTGGTAAAGACTAAGCTGCCAAGCTGAAATATATAATAATAATAATAATAATAATAATAATAAACTTGAAACTTGACAAGTGTGCTATATCTTGCCTCCGGAGATAATAACTGAAAACACTGTCTGATATGGAAATAGTATTTATTAACAAGACAAACTAATCACCTTCTGGAAACAAAAGAAACTAACAAACTTCTGAAACTAAGGCAAAAACAACAAGCATCAACTAAAAGTTTTCTTCTACACCAATTAGGTACAGGCCAGGGAGATAACGACAGCCTTGAGAGAACGGCCAGGAAGACGGAGCCGAATGATGTATTATGTATTCCGTTGCGGAAAGTCCTGGTGGCGCGGCATCACAGGCAGGGACACTTGCCTGGAGGCGTCGGTCGTGATCCCTCAGCTATGGTTATCGTAGGCGGTCGGCAGAGAACTGCCGTCGTGTTGCACCGTGCCCTCCTAAATAGTTGGCACACAGTGGCACACATATTTGGGAGTATCAAGCTGGTCTCATGTGACTGTGCGGAGGAAAATAGTTCCGGTTTATTGCGCTCACTGGTGGTGCTTGTTGTGTCCTCCAGTGACTTCGGAACTGCCACTGTGAAACGCGTCGCTGGTATGCATCCATGTGCTTGTGCCCTGCATTGCGGGTTGTCTGCACATCAGGCGAACCAACAGTACATGACATCTCTCCCCCGCAAAGAGATGAGCCAGACAGAGGGCAGTGTCGGAGTCTAGATCGACGTCCATGGCATCGAATGAGCCTGGCAGTGTGTGGTTCACCAGAGGTGTGTGGTCGACGTCCATCAGTATTGGCCAGGGTGCAGGAGTTGGCTTCCCACCATTGATCATTGGAAGGGCCGTAGAAGGGGTTGGTCTTGCAGGACTTTCCCGCTGCCTGGTCGATGGGCCTGCAACAACTAGAGGCGGTGAGTCTACTGCAGTAGTCAATGACGGCTCCTGAGGCCCACCTGGTTCCGATGCTTGCATCAAAGGGAGTCATCTGAAATTTGAACCTCCACCATTGCTCGTCCCAGTAGTTTTGTAACCACCGCCTAATCCCAACAACAGCTGTGGCGAGAGAACATCAGAACCCAGAACATCATCATGGATAGCAAACTGGGGTCACTGACCTCGCCCAGTGTGCTCTGCAGGTCGTTGTGGATGTAGGAGGGAGAGGAGTGAACACTGTGGGCGCCCATGGAGCTTTCCGCCGGACTGGTTCCCTCCTGTTGTCCTGTAACAGCCCAAAAAGATGGACAAAGCTTCATCCAGTGAGTGGTGTGCGGAGAGCTTCGACATTTGATTCTTGAAAGTCCATACGAACCACTCTGCCAGTCCATTGAATACGGGTGGAAAGAGCGCCATGTGTACCAGGGCAATATCATTGGATGCACAGAAGGCTGTAAATTCTGCAGACGTAAATTGAGGGCCACTGTCTCTGGTAGGCCTTGAATGGCGAAGATGGGAGTGAGCGCCTCGATGACATGGGTCGATGATGAGGAGGACATCCGGGAGATATAAGGGAAACCCAGAGCCGGCGTCGACTGCAATAAACCACGAGAAGCCCAGAAAGGGGCCTGCGAGGAGATTGGCACTGGCATGGTTGGTACTGAATATCTTAAGAGTAACTAACCAGAAATAATGCCCACCGTTGGAGGTGTCTAGCTGTTTTGGTACAGATGTTTGCCTCACACCGAAAGAGAGGCAGCGAGGTTTGTGGTCGGTCAAGATGGTAAAATGATGACCATAAACATAATCATGAAACTTTTTGAAAGCGAAGACTATGGCCAAGGCCTCCTTTTCAATTTTCCCATAGTTGCACTGTGCCGGTGTCAATTTTTTAGAGATGACGGCAACTGGTTGTTCCAGCCCAACGACCATGTGCGAAAGGACTGCACCCACACCATAATCAAAGGCATCTGCTGCAACAGTCACATGGAGCGATGGTTCAAAGGACATAAGACATGTGGGCTGAAGCAAGGCCTGCTTGAGATTGTGGAAGGCACTTTCACATGCCGTGTCCCAATTCCATGTCACATTCTTACGTAAGAGACGTACAATGGGGCTGTGATGCTTGAGGCATGTGAAATGAATTTCCTGTAATAATTCAGGTAGCCCAACACAGATTGCAGCTGCTTGACGTCCAAAGGCGACGGTAAATCCTGCATGGCTTGGACATGATGAGGCAGTGGCCGAATACCCGTGGCACTGAGTACATGGCCTAAGTATTCGACTTGAGGGAGAAAAAATTGACATTTTCCAAGTTGCTTTGAAGATTGGCTGTTTGGAGGACAGAAAAAAGGATGTCCAGGTTGTCCGCTAGGTGTTGAGCAGACTGTTCGGCAACAATGGTGTCATCCAGGTAGTTGGCAGTGCAAGGCACATCCCTTGTAAGTTTTGAGGAACCTCTGGAAAATTGCTGGGGCACTCGCGATCCCAAAGGGAAGCCAGTTATAGCGGAAAAGACCAAAAGGAGTGTTGATAAGCTGCAAGTTGCAGAATGCCTCGTCTAAAGGAAGGTGTAAATATGTGTCTTGAGATCGATTTTTGGGAAGAGTTTGCCCCCATTGAGGCAAGTGAGGATCTTGTGGACCTTGGGAATGGGGTATATATCAACAATCGACTGGGCATTGATGGTTTTACTGAAATCACCACATACACAGATGGAACCATCCAGTTTGTCTACCAATACTATGGGCATTGCCCATAAACTGTTAGAGGCAGGTGTTAAGATGCTAGCTACCTGCAAACGTTGAAGCTCTGCCTGCAATTTGTCATGAAGAGCGAATGGTACAGGCCAGGCTTCTTTGAAGAACCGGGGTACGGCTGTTGGAAGGAGTGTGATGTGTGCCTCAAACCCTTGGACACCAGCAGTAGAAAGCTCAAACACGGAATGATACTTTGTGCGAAGAATCTGGAGATAGGAACTGGCAGATCCTGGCTGGATGCTCCTAGTGGTCTCTTGGACTTCCAAGGCATCAAAAAGGTCAAGTCCCATAAATTTTGTCGCTCACGGTGTACCACGACAAGGAGACACATCCTGCAAGTTGTGGCACCATGTTTTATGAGTGCCATAAATTTGCCTTTAACCATCACTAAGTCATTGCTATAGCTTCGAAGGTTGTGGGTAAATAGTTGAAGGGGGGGAAAGCCCAAGTGTTGGTAAGTTTTCCACACAATGATAGAAGAGGTAGACCCAGTGTCTACCTGGAAACAGACTGAGTGGCCATTGACTGACACCAACAGGGTTACATATTTATCGTGAACAGGAAGCATTGCATGAACATAGGAATCCTCCTGATAAGCCGTGCCTGGGTCGTTGTCTGAAGCAGGATCAACCTGAGTACAGTCAACTTGCATCCTGGAGGAAGAACGACAGACTTCGGCCCTGTGCCCCTTTTTGCCACACAAGTTACATTTTGTACAGCGAAACTGACACTGATACCTAGGGTGTGTGACAAAACAGTCTTTGCAAGAGGGTAACTGCATAACGATGTGATTGAAGGTGGTTTGTTTACTAGAAGGAAGATGGGGAAGTGGGTGCCGAGGTGTCTGTAGGCAGGTGGGGCAGTATTGTAACAGTATACTTTATTGTACACACAGAACGGTACAAGATAGACATAAATGACAGTACTGAGTTGGCAAGTAACGGACACAGCTAAGGTTTTCATGTGAAATCGGCGAGAGCTACAACTAGACTGAGGCACGCCTCGCACACCGCATGCTCGCCCGGTGGAGAAGGCGCTGCAGTCCGTCTGAGGCGGCGCCATCGTGCGGCAGATTTGGCCGTGGCGCGGCTTTCAGATTTTCAGATGTGCGGACGGACGGGACACGGCTTGCAGTGGCGCGCTCCAACATCCCTCCCCTCTTCCGGGAAGCCAACATCGCAGGTGGAGGCGGAAGAAGGCCGGCAACGCTGGATTGTGACAGCCATGGGAGTCGCCCATGTGACGCTGCGGCGCGGCGACCACGGCGGGGCGGGAGACGGCCGGAGACGGCGAGAGCCTCCATCGGCTCATCTGCGTCCGAGGGGATGTCGTCAGCACGTCGCTGCGCGGCCAACCAGTCCGGGGGCATGTAGGGGCGGAAGTGCCCATGCCGGCGGCAACCAGGTCGTGGCAGAGTGCCCGCTAGCACAGGTGACAGTGGCGGAGAGGCAGGTCGCATCTTGACGTCGCCACTGAATGAAGACATCTCCCCTGCCAGCACTCCCCCCACCGCCAGTGCGGGAAATGACACGGCCGCGTCCGTAGCTGGACCCGAGCAGGCAGGAGGTGGGGGCGGAGCGTCGACCAGCGGGGAGAGAGGCCACATCCCGATGCCATCATCAGCAGCCGACTGTTGGCATTGTGGATGCCCATTCGTAGCGCCACTTCCCTGAGCCTCGTCGATTATCGGCTCCGACAGTAAGGCGTCGTTGTGGCGGTGGGAAATGGGCGAGTACGTAGCACAGGCTGTCGTGCGACAGCCGTTGGCGGGAGAAGGCCGGTGCCACCGCGATGTCGGATGGATGCCCCTCTCGATCTCTGAATCTACAGAGGGGTATTCTAGAGGCACAGACGTGAGATTTGAAGGCAGTGGGGTGGGGCCCCACCGAGGACGGAGTTGGTTGAGATGGCGGGAAATCGTTACCCCGTCTGCATCTACCACGCACATCTGTCGACCACACGAACGCCATACTATCCCCGGCATCCACCCTCGGCGGCAGCCAAAGGTGTGTGCCCAGACAGAGGTGCATTGTACGTAACGCCAAGTGTGTGTGGGCACCTCTGGCCAGGGCTCTGAGCACAGCAGGTGCAACAGCGCCCGGGGCTGGCGGCCGTGGAGGACCTCCGCTGGGCTTCGACCATTAATTGGCGTTGTCCGATAAGTACTAAGAAATAAGAGGAGCGCCGCCTCGGCGGATGACTTTTCCAGGCACTTACGAAGTTGTGATTTAAATGTTCACACCATACGCTCTGCCTCCCCATTGGATTGGGGGTGGAAAGGAGCCGAGGTGAGGTGGGAAATACCATTATTAGTGCAGAACTGTCAAAAATAAGACGATGTGAATTGTGGGCCATTATCAGATACGAGCATCCGAGGAAGGCCTTCAATAGCAAAGATCTGTACCACGGCTCTGACCACATCTTCTGCTGTAGTGGAGCGCATATGCACGATGTACGGATAATTAGACAGTGCATCTACCACCACGAACCACATTGACTGACAGAAAGGGCCGGCCAAGTCCACATGAATGCGGTTCCAGGGGTGCTCTGGAGTAGGCCACGGGGAAAAAGTGTGCCGGGGGGCAGCTTGCTGGGTAGCACACTGAGTGCACGTCCGAACCAACTGCTCAATGGCGGCATCGATTCCTGGCCAATAGACGAAAACGGCGTGCAAGTAACTTCATGCGTGTGATACCCCAATGACCCTGATATAACAGAGTTAACATACGAGCCCGTAAGTCGGACAGAATAATGACACGATGCGTGCAAATGCCACCTCATAAGCAGCAGACCACACAAACGGAACACCTTTCTTTCAAAAGGCGTTCAAAGGATGAGTGACCTCCGCCACATTAGGAAGAAATTTGGAATAGTAGCTGACCTTTCCCAAAAAGGACTGGAGTTCCTACAAATTGGTAGGACGAGGAAGATGGTCAATCGCCGAAACCAATTCTGACCTATGGCGGACGCCATCTCGTGACACCAGGTGTCCCAAATACTCAATTTCAGGTTGAAAGAACAGTGATTTTTGAAGATTGCATTTTAGGCCTGGCCAGGGAGACGGAGCCAGACGAGATATTCCATTGCAGGAAGTCCTGGAGGTGTGGCGTCGCTGGCAGGTACTCTTCCCGGAGGCGTCGGTCACAATCCCTCAGCTATGGTTCTCGTAGGCTGTCAGTGGAGAACTGCTGCCCCCCTAAATAGTCGGTGCGCGGTGATATGAGACAGTCTCGAACTGGTCTCACATAACTGTGCGGAGGAAAATAGTTCTGGTTTAGTGCGCTCTCAGGCAGTGCTTGTTGCGTCCTCTGGTGACTTCGGAACCGCCGCTGTGAAACGCCTCACTGGTATGCATCCATGTGCTTTTACCCTTCATCTCGGGTTGTCCACTCGTCAGGCGAACCACCGGTACATGACAAAGTGAATTGAATCAAATGTTATTTCTGCTTTCAGTAATACATGCACATTACACTGGCACTCGATACAGTGGCTAATGGGAGCAACCGTAAAGGTATTTTCTATTTACAGTCCCTCCCATAAGCCATGCGTCATATGCAAATTTAATTTGCGGGAATAGTACGTGAAACATACCCCAGGTACTGTAAATCATTGTTAGATAATGAAATTTATTTTAGGCCTATTTTACTGAAAATTAATTTACTTATAAATATGCAAACTTTGTATCTGTATTAAAAACGATATACAGTATTTTTCAGGGGCCTCGGATTGTTCTCTTTGTTGTCAGCTCAGACTGTTGATCTAAAAGCTCTATGTTGTTACATGATGTCATAACGTGAGTTTTAATGTGGTCAATGAGAAAAACATTACTGGCATTACATATGCAGTGCAGCCATTGCGAATGAATAGCATTTTTCCCAGTGAAATTTTGTATTTTGTGATTATTATTTTTCCCACTGAAGTATTAAAGTTGTTATTCGTGAATTGTTAGTTTATTTTGTTATGCTATTTTTATTGTTGTGCTATCAGCTCCTGCTGTCCAATAAAGAGAAAAGAAAGAATATCTTTTTCTATGGAAGAAAAGGTACAGATTTAGAGAAAGTTGAAACCTTCCATGGAACACATACAACAGTTGCACATGAATTGAAACTTTCTATATCAACACTAAATACAATTATAAAAAACAAAGACAGTGTGTGCATCAGAAAGCAGGTCAAATGCGAAAAAACGAAAGTATGCAACCTACTCTGAATATGACAATGTGGAAGGAACTATAAAACGCTGTTTGATTCATCATTCCTGTTGGTGGTATACTTTTGAAGGAGAAGGCCCTTCAAGTGGCCAACACAGGGTGGCCACCAGTTATTCATTTTCAAATTCAAGGTTTTTTCCCGGTTTTCCAGGTTAAAAATAATTATTTTCCAGGTTTTCACGAAACTTAATTTTGATCAAAGGGGTCAACAAACAACTATACCGTACAGAAACTAGTAACATGTTTTGTAAACACATGTCATTCAAGTTGAACCATGTCACGTTGTAATATACACCAAGCAGTGACGAATCCAGGATTTGTGTTGGTATGGGGTGGGGTGGGGCGGGGGGGGTCAGAACTAAATTGTGGCATTGTACTTCAAACTGCTCTACAAAGAACCAGCTCATATTATGAGGTTTTCCTCATGGTTTTGAGGGATTTACAGCCCCATAGACCCCCTCCTCCACCCCAGATTGGACACTGACACAATGTATAGTACAGGGTGTACATTTTAATTTGACAAACCAGAATAACTATGAAAAAAAGGATATATTCAACAACGGTTTTCACCATTATGAAAGGAAGGCAGAGGCTTAGGAAATGATACTAAACTTGAACTGCCTCCACCGTTTGGAAGTGGTGTGGGTGGCTA
This sequence comes from Locusta migratoria, assembly GCA_026315105.1. Lineage (NCBI taxonomy): Eukaryota > Metazoa > Arthropoda > Insecta > Orthoptera > Acrididae > Locusta > Locusta migratoria. Next base: position 44,470,206 of record CM048745.1, read on the forward strand.
GTGTAAAATTTTAAATGGAATCTCCCATTTTTTATTGCAGATTCAGATTCTACAGACCAATTCATGTTTCGTTGATTTTTTGTCTTTCAATTGGTAACATATTGCACTGTAATGGTAAGAATTATTTGCCATACTGCTGAAGAAATGAATCATCCAGGAAAGAAAATGAAGGTTAATCATATTGATTATGCTTTAGAACCCAACCAATTGATACCAGATGTACATTTCTTCCCGACTAGTTCAATTAAGTGTTTTTTCGGCAATTCATAACTGGTATTCAGACAAGGGTAATCTGGACTAAGGTATCCTTTGGAAGACTGCCTTGTCCACTGCAGGGAGAGGAAGGTATCACTTTGGGGATCATTTGGTAGCGTTCTGAAGCATCATGAATATGGTTTTCCATTTAATTTATATCCTGTTTAGTACATCACTTCACCAGTATAGCAAATATTTCTAACTATTACAGTGCCATCTGTCACAAAAAAAAAAAAAAAAAAAAAAAAAAAAAAAAAAAAAAAAAAAATCCATTCAGACCATACATGATGTGGACCTTAGTATCCGAATTTGCAATAAAAAATCGGGGTTCTCATTTAAAATGTTACACTTGACCCCCCCCCCCCCACACACACACACAAACGGTGAAAACCATTTTTGAATATCTACTGTTTTTCCGAGTTATTCTGGCTTGTCAACTTAAAATTTACACCCTGTATAATGGACTAAGTTGAGTTCAAGTAGTTGGAGGATGCTGTACATTTTAATGTGAATTGCATTCGTTTCTGCAACATAGCCTGTTCATTTATACTAGACATTAAAATGCAGTCACATCTCATGAAACAGTGGTCGAGAACTCAATACATATATTATGATTTACTTTACCTTCAGGATATGAACAACCTTTGGCTCACCTTGACTGTCCGATACCACCATTTTTTTTTTTTTTTTTTTTTTTTTTTTTTTTTTTAAATTAACTGAAACATGAAGATCAACGTCGCGCTTAAACACACGCGAGAACGCGCGTTTGTAACATTACTGGAAGCATTTTTTCCCTCTAAGCAGGCTCCTGACTTCATTTTTAACAAAAGAACATTGCAAAACGTAGCTTCACTTTTACACTTCGCTAGTCTCTCGCGCTATATTTCACCAGTTTCGTAATTGTACATCATTATTACGAAAAAAAGCTCCCCTTGTATTCAAGAACTTCAATAAACGAGCCGTTTTCGTGATATTTTGTGTCCTTTTTCTTTTCGATGTTTCATTTTTACTTTAGTACTGCTATTTCTATTGTTTTTCTATTTAGAATCTCCCCGCCCAAAATCCCATTAAATTCTTTTACTTATTTTGTTTTCTTTCTTTTTTTCGCTTACATCAATATTTGTGTCGTTTATTTCATGTTATCGACGCCACATTACATTTGCATTGAAATATGAATGTCGGTTATCACCATGACGTTGTGCCTGACGTCAAGGATCAAAGCAGACGGGTGGTATCGGAGTATCCAGTATTGCCCAACCTTTTCACCTCTTTCAAGTTTTCATTTAGATTGTTCCCAATGATGGTTTTCAGGTTCCAGAGCCCTTACACTCAAATAAGTTTTGCCCTGGAAAACTCTAGCTAAAAGATCAATGAATGTTAATGACCCAGCATGCGTAATAATGCACAATTTTGTGGGCGAGTTCTTGAACTGCGAGGAGATGGAATGGGGAAAGCAAAAACATATCTGGAGCAACAGCTGTGTGGTATTTGCAGTCAAGTGCCATTTGGTAAAATAACATACAACAGCAGTTTTGAATGAAAACATTATTTTGTTCTAATGAATTTGTTTCATTTTTTAAATTCTTGTAGTACTAAACAGACAGTGAAATATATATTGTGGAAAGCAACAGACTTCAGTTTACTTATGGAAAGTTTATGTTTCTTGCTTCTTGCGTGGCTGTTCAAATCACTCTTCCCCATTGTAGAAATATTTATTTGTGTTGCACCAAGAGCATAATGCATTCGTTTGTGATTTAGGATCACATGTAACCCATGGATACACTGTCTCGTATGAGCTCTGATATCGAGTCATACTCTGTTTTGAAATGACGGAGAAACACTTCACTCTAAAACACATTGAATTACTTCATCTGTGCGGGCACAGGTAAGGTCGATTCATACTTGTATTCACTCTATTGTTCTCTGCACCGATTGTTTCACTCTGTTCCATCTCAGAAAGATGTAGATGGCGTTAGTCCCGAAATATATTTAACGATATTTTAATGTATTGTTATAAGACAGGTGTCAAAGCAATAAATTACAACTGGAAGAAATTTCCTTTTCGCAAAAGTCGCGTAACGTATTACAGAGTTATACTTACATATTTTTGCAGGTCAATTAGCACGTCAAAAAGTCGCAATCTACAATGTTAGAACTGTATTTCATACGGGCCCGGCTAGCGCTCACTAGGTGGCGTTGCGTGTACGTATGCTTTTTGAAAACCCAATAACATAACGAGGGGAATAATCTTTTGTGTTGACCATAAAATAAATAATTAATGCTGTTCCTGCTCTATGGTTGACAGGTTCTCGATGTACCCTTGTCCGCTAAGTAAATTAATTATTCTCGTAATTGTTACCGGGACTCCTCATTGGTGCTAGCCGGGCCCGTATGGACAACAGTTCAGCCATGAACAATACGCACCGGTACATGATGACTCTGTTTACTATTTATATATTACCAATGTTACGTCAGTCACAGGAATCGTCTATAATTATTACTAAGGAACATAGGCACCGACTTTTGAAAATCTTGGGGTATGCTCAGTGGTGTACCCAGGTATTTCTAAAGAAAAAAAAAAAAAAAATACAAATACAAAAAAATACAAAAACTTATACAAAACACACGCTATCGATTCCATATCACCGTCACCATCACGATTATAAGTCGAAGTCCTTTAATATTTCACTATATACTTAGCCATTTTAACGATTTTCACACGCACGACATTAACCCTTTTAATCCCAAATTTTATTGATTTCTGAACAAAAATATTTCTTTGCATATATCTATAAATAATGATTGGATTAATGTATATTTAATAGAATTTTTGATAATTTTTAGTTTTTGGAAGCAGATTTCGGATGACTACAGATGGCATCAGTGTGCAGGATATGTTTCCTTTATCGTAACTAATAATATTTTCACACTGTTGACTACTAATTTAGACGCTGAACAACTATTTAGTAATAAAGTTTTTTTTTAATTATTTTGTTTCCTTTACCTTGATTCAATTATTTGAAAGTATTGTTGCATTTACTCCAACTTAGACATCAATCAACGATATATATTTTGACAATGCATTTTAGCCTAATGCTTTTTGTTTCCTCGAGATAATGGTAGACAATCTAGTCATAATGAATTACTGGAAGCCCTGCAGTATTATTTACAATCTTTGAAAAAATGGTTGTGGCTAGACGGACAGATAAAGATGAGGGGAGGGAAAGGGTCAAGACGTAATTCCATGCACAGGTGACACAGGTCAAAAAGAGCAGAAACTAAGGTCCGACTACTACATTCAATTGTTGACAGATTGTTGAAACCTGAAAATTCAAATTCAGAAAAAAAAATTATCACTAGCTGCTTGCGTTTCGAGAATTTTGTAGAACTGCCAATTAAAACACAAAGACCTTCGCAAGTTATGAACACTGTTGACAGAATATTTTAGCTAGAAGGAATAGGGCAGTCTTCGCAGGAAGTACGTCGGCTCACTGGTAACGTATGTGGTTGTCAAAAGGTTATCTCAAAAGATACCGGGAATTAAATTCGTAGTGTAAACGTTTTCAATGTATCGTACCAAACCCACTTCATTTATAGTTATTTAATACTTTAAAAGGTTGCCGCCTTCAGTTTACAATATTGACTTAACAAGCGGAATTCCATTAACATTCGGACTATTTAGAAAACAGTCACTTCACTCGCATGTAAACGTGGATTTTAAAGCCTACGAATTCAATTACCTGTTTAAAATAATCTATTTAGAGTGGTGTCTTCCAAAAGCCAGCCGCCCATCAATGGGATAAGAAAGTCGATTGTAATTACAGTCAAGAAATATAACGTAAAGAAAAAATGATACCACAATATTCAGTGGGCTATGCCTGGCATATTTACGGGTATGCCTGAGCGACCGAGCGTACCCGTAGTCGGCGCCAATGCTAACGAAGCATCACAATACCAACTATTACGGAGTTTATAGTTAAACTCAACAAAACGCTTCCTTGAAGAGATTTTTCAACACAGATTCAAACAAACGAGATCTGTGATGATGAATATTAATGAGTGGGGCGTCAATTACGAAAATTGCTAAAATTTAGTGCAAATAAATATCGACTTTCATTCTAGCTGCGATTTCGTAGTCGCGCCTTACGATAACATCGCGTCTCTTCGACGTACATCGCGAGGAACTGAGTCGTGTGGTTGAACAACACTTCGAGATAAATACAGAAATAGATAGCGGAATACGTAACCTATAATTATAAAACTTTTTAAACTGCCCAGAAATACATTTGAACATTTTTTGTACATGAAAATGAACGATTTAACCCGCGGGCAATAGCGAATTGAGCATTTTGCTCGCCGTAATTTTAAAACGACTGGCATTTTGTTACTTTTAAATATTAAACTTTGAGGTTTGTTTCTTACTAAAACTACAGGGATTACTTATTTACACTTATTAAGTACATTTCGAACTGTTCGTGTAATCTGAGCAATAGACTATACACGCGAACGATCGTTTAACTCTTGAAGCCGCGAGATCTCGTGCATTAAAAACCCCGGTTTCTGGCTGAAATTCAAGGTTTTTTCCCGGTTTTCCCCGGTTTTTTCAAATTCAAGGCTTTTTCCCGGTTTCAAGGTTCGGTGGCCACCCTGCAACAGTGCCTCCAATGGATGGGACAACAGGTTTAGGAGAAGGTATAACATCTCTTGTAGAACTATCTGTGGCAAATCGAAAGATGTGGATAGTGGAACAATGGAGAAACGAAAAATTGCCGGCTCTAACAGCAAATTATGAAGCCAAAAACATTTTCAGTATTGACGAAATTTATGTGTTGCCAAACAAAACTTTGGCATTCAAGGATGACCAATGCCATGGTGGCAAACATAGTAAGTTAAGACTGATTGTGATGTTAGGAGCCAACGTTGATGGTTCTGAGAAGCTCCAGCACTTTGTAATAGGGAAATCAAAAAATCCTTGAATGACCTCACATATTTTTAGAAAGCAGTTGACTATGCTTAATGCAAAAATGGAAGCTCAAAACAGAAAAACACTTTTTCTTGTTTATCGCAGCACTGCACATCATATTGACATGAACCTAAGAAATGTACAGTTACAATTTTTCCCAGCGAACTGCATGAACAAATTGCAGCCCTTGGATTTGGGAATTATACATTCCTTCATATCATTTTACAGGAAGAATCTTGTTCAGACTTATATTCATGGCATATTCTGGGATGAATCTGACATGCAGCAGGATTTCAGTGCTGAGGGCACTGCACTTCATTGCTAAGTTGTGGAAGGCTGTGAAGGATACAATAAAGAACTGTTTTTAAAAGCAGGATTCATTAACGATATGAGGTGCCTACCAATTGGAGAAAGGGGGGGGGAGGAGGAGGAAGAGGAGGATCCCTTCTTTTAGTTAAGGTATGCCAGAAATTCCTTTTCTCCCCAATTCTGTTCAGAACCACCTCATTAGTTACGCGATCAACCCACCAAATCTTCAGCATTCTTCTGTAACACCCCATTTTAAAAGCCTCTATCCTCTTCTAGTCTGCACTGTTTACCGTCTATGTTTCACTCCCAAACAATGCAACACTCCACACAAATTTCTTCAGAAGGACTTCCTTACGCTTAAATTAATTACCGATGTTAACAAATTTCTCATTTTCAAAAATACTTTTCTTTCAATTGCCATTCTGTATTTTATATCCTCTGTACTGTGACCATCATTTGTTATTTTACTGCCCAAGTAACAAAACTCATCTACTACCTTAATTGTTTTGACACCTAATCTAATACCTTCGGCATCACCTGATTTTCTGTCTCTGACAGAATTACAATGTCATCGGCAAAACACAATGCTTTTAATTCTTCACCCTGAACTTTAATTCTTTGTCCGAATTTCTCCTTGCTTTCCTTTATAGCTTGCTCAATATGCAAATTGAATAACATTGGAGAAAGGCTACAACCCTGTCTTACTCCCTTCCCAACCTTTGCATCCCTTTCATGCCCTTCAACTGTGGTAACTGCTGCCTGGTTTTTGCACAAGTTGTAAATAACCTTCCATTCCCTATATTTTACTCCTGCATGCTTCAGAATTTGAAAGAGTTTATTCGAATCAACATTGTTAAAAGTTTTCTCCAAATCTACAAAAGCTAGAAATGTATGTTTGCCTTTTCTTAATCTATCTCCTTAGAATTATTTACAGACGAATGGAAAAACTAGTTTGGAAATGTAGGTATATGGGAGGCAATACTCACATTACGACTTATCTTAGAAGATAGGCTAAGGAAAGGCAAACCTACATTTTTAGTGTTTGTCGGTTTGGAGAAAGCTGTTGACAATATCGACTGGCATAACTTTTTCAAGCTCTGAAGGTATCAGGGGTAAAATATAGGGAGCGAAGAGTTATAGTCAACCTATACAAAAACCAGACAGCGGTTATTAGAGTCGAAGGGCAAGAACGAGACGCAGAGTTTGGGAAGGGAGTAAGACAGGCAGTGAAGGAATCTAAGAAGAAATTTGGAGAGGGCATTGAAGTGCAGGGAGAAGAAATAACAACATTGCGGTTTCCTGATGAGATAGTAATTCTGTCAGTCCAGATTATGCTTTAGAGAGCAGATGCAAAAGTATTATATACTGTAGGACTGAAAGTTTCGGAGCATATTTCTCGTGCCCAATACTGTTACAATGCCCCAGTGTCTTGAAAGGACAATATAAGATGGCATAGAAGAATGTCATATGGGTGCCCATGGCTGTGCCCCGAATTTGTTTGTAGGTGATGCCTTCAAAGGAGAAGTAATTGTGGGTGAGAATGTAATTGATCAAGGTAACGAGGAAGGAGGTTGCAGGTTTGGAGTCAGTAGGGCATTGTGAAAGGTAGGCCAAGAGCATTTGGAATGTTGGTGTAGAGGGAAGTGGCATCAACAGTGACAAGCGTGGTTCCTGGTGGTAAAGGAATGAGAAATGTGGAGAGTCTATGGAGGAAATGGTTGGTGTCTTTTATGTAGGAGGGAAGGGTTCTGGGTAATAGGCTGAAGGCATTGGTCTACGAGAGCAGGCCACAATGGGACGCCCAGGGTGGTTGGGTTTGTGGACTTTAGGGAGCCTGTAGAAGGTGGGAGTACAGGGTGTAGGAGGGGTGAGGAGAGAGGGAGACTCTGAGGAGTGGTCCTGGGATGGCCCTAAGGATTTGAGGAGGGATTGGAGATCCTCTTGGATTTTTGGGATGGTATCATTGTGGCAGGGTGTGTATGTGGAAGAATCTGACAATTGGTGGAGATCCTCTGCCACATAGTTCTTGTCTTCTAAAACCACAGTTGTGAAGCCTTTGTTAGAAGGAAGGATCATAAGATCGGGATTGGTTTTTAGGTGGTGGATTGCACTTCTTTCTGAGGGGCTGAGGTTGGTATCCATCATAAAGGGATTTGGGGAATTACAATGAGGCCAGGTAGGAAATTCTGAAAAGTTAAAAGGGGATGATTTTGAGGCAGTAGGGGTGGATATAGACTGGATGGGGGAGTGAAATGGGTCAGGCAGGTTTCAATTTTGGTATTGGGATGCATCTGAACTGTGGGTTTAGTAGCAAAATGTTTCCATTGTAAGGAGTGGGAGAAGGAGAGAAGATCCTTAACAAGTCCGGCATGGTTGAATTGGGGGGGGGGGGGGGGGGGCAAAAGTTATGGCCTTTGGAAAGGACTGACACTTCTATGGGACTGAGGCTGTGTGTCTGATCTGTTTCAGTTGTGGATTTTTTTGTGGTGGAATAGGAAGTGCTGGCTGGATGGATTGGGCAGGTTTTGCATCAGGATCTTCCACAGGGATATGATCCATGTGGTAAGGGGTTGGGGTTGGGAGTGGAAATAGGGATGGACTAGGATGTGGTGTAGATGGGTGAGAAATGAAACACCACTTTAAGTGAGGTCAGTAGGATCTTGGGTAGGATGTCTCTCATTTCAGGGCATGATGACAGATAATCAAAGACCTGATGAAGGATGTGATTAAGTTGTTCCAGTCCGGGATGGTATTGGGTGATGAGGAGGGCACTCCATTGTGATTGGTTATTGGGGTTGGGGGGAGGATTGGTGGCATGTGGGATATGGCACGGAAAATCTGTTTGCGGACTAGGTCAGGAGGGTAATGTCTGTCTGTGAAGGCCTTTGTTAGGCCTTCAGCATAATGGGTAAGGGATGCTACGAAACATGGTCGACTAAGATGCGGACTATTTCAAATCCTGCCAACAGCACACAAAGCTCCTGCCACGACACCTAGCGGAGAGCAGCGAGCAGAACTGAGGCAGAGACAGCAGTGTCAGCAGTTCAGGCTCAGACTTGACAAGGTGAGCCTCATATATTGAAGTGTGCACTACAGCAGTAATTGGCGACCAGTTTCACGTTCCGCACACCTCTTGCTTGCTCGTGTTCTCCGTATGGGCTTATGGATACCCAGGCTGTCATTCAGGTTCTTCTAGAGCAGCAAAGAGCTTTAACGTTTGCAATCACGACACTTTCCACCACGTTGTCTGCTAGGGAATCTGCGCCATCAATGTTTCCGCCCCCGTTTCCTCAGTATGACAAATCGGCTGAAGATTGGGACGCATATGAGAAGAGGCTGTGGCATCATTTTCTTATCTTTGGAGTCACGGATGCTAATGTATGTAACGCCTTGTTTTTGTCCTGGCTTTCTCCCCGTGTTATCAATTGCTTGGCCAGTTGGCACCTCTGTGGGACCTGTCCTCTCTTTCCTTTGATGAGATGTGTCAGTTCTTGTCTACTTATTATCACAAACAGACGCATGTTGTTGCAGCACGTGTTGAAATCTAACGCTGTCAGAAAAAGAGGAACTTCACGTTTTGAGTCAGAGATGTTTGTTCGTTACTGATGCTCACAAGGATTCTTATGCTGATTCTATGCAGAGATTCCAAGTTTTGAAAGACTCTAATTGTAAGAGAGATAAGAGAATTGAGTAGTAGGAGAAGGTGAGGGTTACAGGATCATATCAGATTTTTTTTTCTTTTCTTTTCTTTCCTTTTTTTTTTTTTTTTTTTTTTTTAATTTATAATAAAAAGTCCGTTTGAAGTGCAGCTGTGCCTCTTGGAAAAAAAGAGAGAGACAAGAAATAAAGTGAATAATTAAAAAAACACTGGTAGAGTATTTGTGACACAAAATTACATTCGTTTTGCCTTTGCCAGAAAGTAATTCATTTACACCTGACAATAATGTAACAGCTTGAGCATCAGTATGTCAAATCATAGCCTAACTACAAGTGTACCTACAGTAGTGAACTTAGCAAAACACCACTGTAGTAGATAAATTTAGTAGATATTATAGTCTGTGCTAGGCAGATGACAACAATCAATGTATTGCGATATTTCTGAAATAATACTGGTTCAGAAAATATTGCAACAAAAAATAGTATGTGGCCAAACTAAAAGAAATAAATCAAATATCGGAATCCGTAATTTCAGGTGGGACTTCCATGAGATTGTAATTTTAACCTAGAAATAATGATAATTACAGAAAAAGCGAAATACTTGGCATGTCTGCCTATGGTTCGTGAAGCTGTCATTAGGTTGACTCCTGACAGAGAGGTTTGTCAACATGCTCTCCAATCTGAAAACCCATCGCTGACTGAGGTATTCAACACTGCTCAGTCTTTTGAGATTTCGTGAGCAGCCAGAGATCAAATTGACGCTTTGTGTGATTCGTCGGCAGTTGATCCTACTTCTTCAGGTCCTTCTTTTGTAGATTCACATGGCGCAGAGATTATAGCAGCAGTAAACACTTCTTCCCAGCGGAGCATAGGACAGCGACAAGCTGCACAACGAAAGTCACAGCAGGCGACACTACGGCTGTGCACAATACTTCCAACATGCCCCTTATGCTACATCCAACATGACCATGTGGCATGTCCTAAACGCCGTGCCACATGCAATTATTGCAGGAAGGAAGGCCACAGTACGGCTGTATGCCGCTCTCAGTTTTCTGTCGACTCTGACTCTACCGTGGACGTTAATTGTGATTTCCCTATGGCTTCCAGCACGACTAAATTCTTTTTAGAACTTAAAGTATTGGGACATATGCTCCACTTACAGGTGGATACCGGCACTGCCATGACACTCTTAAATTCCCAAAGCTATGTAGACCTGTAGTCCCCTGCACTCTTTTCAGTTGATCGACAGTTGGTCAATAATAACAAGCGGAGCATTCTCGTTCTAGGAAAGTTCACGGCGTCGGAAACATATAAAAATATGGTTCGTTCCTTGAATTTTTTGGTTGTAGACAACCCTCATATTGCAAATTTATCTGGCATGGACGCCTTTCAGGTTTTCAGATTTTCTATAACAGATTCCGTCCACCTCGTTTCTGAATATGTTCCTTACCAGCAAATTGAGACTCTATCCTCTGAATTTTCGTCTCTCTTTTTGGAAGGTTTAGGTTGTGACACCAATTTTAGGGCACACATTAGCCTCAGGTCTATAGCTCATCCTTGATTTTTTTTCACACGTGTGCGGTGCCCTTTACCTTGCGCAACCAAGTTAAACGGGAATTGGATAGGTTGACTTGTCTAGGTGCTCTGAAGCCTATTCCCTCCAGCGAATGGTGTCACCCTTAGTGATTGTTAAAAACCTAATGGCCAGTTACGTTTTTGTGGCAATTTTAAGAACACTGTTAACGCCCAGAGCATCATTGACACATACCCGTTGCCACACCCAGATGAGCTCTTTACAAAACTTGCTGGAGGTCAGTTTCTCTCCAAACTCTACCTATCAGAGGTGTACTTACAGGTTCCCTTGGATGACGTCTCCAAACAATTTCTGGTACTCAGTGTACCCTTTGGGTTGTACCAACATCAGCGTCTTTCATTTGGAGTGCTAGTGCTCCCGCGATTTTCCAATGTGTTTTAGGATTGTTAATTATTAAGATGACATTGTCGTCACGAATGCCACCAGAGAGGAGCATTTCTCAAATCTCTGCCCACCTCCTCCCACTGCAATCCTCTTTGATTCATATCATCTTTTCACTTGATCTCTCCATCTTGATCGCGGTCTTCCAACTGGTCTTCATCCAATCTAGGGCTATTCTTGGAAGTCTTTCAGCTCCCATTCTCTTAATGTGCCAAACCACTTAAGTCTCTTACAATCTATAATTTCTTTCAGGGGCTTGACGTATAGAGTGCTTCGTACTGTTTCATTTCTAATCTTGTCCCTTCTTGTCTTGCCAAGGATTGTTCATAGAAATCGCATTTCTGTTGCTTGTATCCTGCTCAGATCTTTCTTTGTCCACGTCCAACATTCCGATTCGTGAATCAGAATTGGCAGATAATATGACGTGTACATCATAATTTTTTGATTCTGCAGGTATTTTCCTATTTCTTACTATGTCAGATGCACAATAATAAAATTTTGAAGATGTTTGTATTCTCTCTGAAATCTCATCCTTTATGTCCCCCTTCACAGTTATTTTACTTCCTAGATACTTGAAGGCACCTACTTCTTTAATAACTTCTCCTTCGCAAGTTACATCCTTCATTCTTTCATTTTTCCGCTGATTTTTATTACTTCACTTTCTGTAAAACTTATCTCCATACCTGCTTCTTCAATTAATTTCTGTCAGGTGTTATGTTGGTCTTCCAATTTCTGTTCATGTTATTCCCAAATAATCACATCATCAGCATATGCTCCTTGGTGAACTTTCCTTATGATATTGTTCATCACTATAGTAAAAAAGCACTGGTGAAAGAACACTTCCCAGCCGAACTCCTCTGTCTGTTACGAACCATTCTGATTTTTTGCCGTCAATCATAACACAGATAAGGCACTTCTTGTACATGTGCCTGATTCTCAGTTGCATGTATTTTGACAATTTAATTCTATTCACACCTTACCATATCTCTTCTCTTTTAACAGTATCGTAGGCTTTCTTTATATCTATGAATGCAACCACTATGTCTTTCCCAAATTCACATTTCTTTTCTACAATCTGTCTGGCTGTGAATGGCATCTATGGTTCATCTTCCAGGTCGAAATCCTTGTTGTTCCTCTCTTAAATGTGCCTCTATCTTGTTCCGGATTTTCTATAGCATTATCTTTTTGTATATCTTCATTCAGTGGCACAATAGTGCAATTCCTCTGTAATTCTCACAAAGTGCCTTGTTTCCCTGCTGCTTGTGTAATTCATTTGGTAGAGAAAACATAAGTCAACACCAACACCCTCTGCAGCAACTTTCTGTTATTACCACTAACTTGGTTGCCATGATTATGTTGTCTCCACTCCGTAGAACTTACAGAATGGTGTCAAACCATTTTAGTTAATTCTCATGAGTAGCTCTCGCCGGTATCACATGTAAACATTAGTTGTGTCCGTGACTTGCGACCACAGTACCGTGCATTTGTATATATGTTGTACCATCCACGAGTATTCAATAAATTATACTGTTACAACAGTATAACTGATGACGACTTTCGTTCTTACGCATGTTTTTTTCTATTTCGGTGGTTATGGATCCGGCGTTGCTTCAGTTACTGCAAAAGCAGCAGCAACAGCTAGATTTGCTTACAGAGTGGACTACGTCTTCTCATCCCGCTGCGGCCCCTTCGCCACTGCCACAGGACTACCCCCCCGCACCGCTGGCTTTTCCGGCTTTCCAAGAGTCTAAGGAAGACTGGGACTCCTATGTGCGGCGTCTACAGCAACATTTTGCGACTTTTAAGGTAATGTATCCGGACTTACAAAAGTCTTTCTTCTTGTCATGAATCGAGCTTGATACTTTTCGTTTACTACGGAAACTAGCTCCACTGTCAGAGCCCGCCGAGTTGTCTTTTTCCCGTATGTCGGAATTGCTTAGTTATTATTATCGGCAGCAAACACACATGGTGCTTTCCCGCCTGGATTTTTATCAAAGCAGAAAGAAACCTGGTCAGTCGTATCAATCCTGGGTGGCAGACCTCTGCGGTTTGAGTCGGAAGTGTGGTTTTGTGTGTCAGTAGTCGTATGCAGATTCCTTAATTTGTGACATTGTTGTTCGTTCGGCTCCCGATAGGGCTGTGCGTCGCGAGGCTTTGCAGTTACAGGATCCCACCCTTGACGAGGTTCTGTCTATTGCACAAGCTTTTGAGGTGTCTAAGGCGGCAGCGGATCAGTTTGAGGAAATGGTAGAGGTGGCAGCGGTACAGTCCTTGCGCCCCCACAGGCGTCGTTCTTCACTCTCCTCTTCGTCTTCGTGTTCTTCATGATTACCTTCCGCCGTTCCATACCGACGATGCCATTTTCCCTCTTGCCTGGATTGTTTACGTGCGCACGATTACCCGCACTGCCCCTTCCGCCACGCTCAGTGCACGTCCTGCCGTAAACAAGGCCACGTGGTGGCTGTTTGTCGGACTTCCGCACGCAGTCGGTTGGCCACCGTATTCTGAAGAGTCCCAAATGGAAGTAAACTGTGTCTCTACCGCACCTGGACAGGAGCAGGCCACTTCTTCAAAGATTTATGTCACACTTCTAATTCAAAATCGTCCGTTCCGTTTTCAAGTTGATACCAGTGCCTCTGTCTCCCTCGTAAATTTGGATACGTGTTTGGCACTTGGGTAGCCGCTTCTTGTTAAAACTTCTCGTCGTTTGGTCGGCTATGGTGAACAGCCAATTCCAGTGCTTGGTCAGTTTACGATTGCGGTGGAGTACCAGCATGTAGTGCGCGCTGTCACATTTTTGGCCGTCACAAGCGTGGCTTCAGAAAACACTTTGGCCTGGATGCGTTCACGGTGTTTGGTTTCAGCATTCACGACGCTGTTCATCCTGTGTCTGACTCCATACTGTTTAATGAATTGGATTCCCTTTGCCTCGAGTTTGGAGCACTTTTATCGGTGGGTTTGGGAATGGCCATTGGTTACGAGGTGCACATCACTCTCAAACCTACAGTGGTTCCGAAAGGTTTTTGCGACCAGCCTATACCTTTTGCTTTGCGCCCAGCGGTTAAGAATGAGTTGGATCGGTTGCACGGCTTGGGTATCATCGAACCAGTTTCCTCTAGCCTGTGGGCAACACCTCTGGTGATAATAAAGAAACCCACGGGAGCCCTTTGGTTGTGTGGTGATTTCGAGTCCATGGTTAACTCGCAGTCAGTGATAGATTGTTTTCCCATTCCCCGCTCGGACGACATTTATGCGAAATTGGCGGGCGGTGAGTGTTTCTCAAAAATTCATTTGGCGGAAGCGTATCTCGCGTTTTTCTTAGATTCTGATTCTCAACAATTCATGGTTCTCAATACTCCTTTCAGGCTGTACCGCTACAAATGTCTGTCGTTTGGGGTCGCGAGTGCGCCCGCGATATTTCAATGGTTCTTGCAACAGTTATTGGACGACATTCCGTGCTGTGCGAACTATCTGGACGATATCATCGTCACTGGTTCCTCCCGCACAGATCACTTAAAGAACCTGCAGCTCTTGTTCACGAAATTGCTCGCGACAGGCCTCAAATGCAATCTTCAAAAATCACAGTTCTTTCAACCTGAAATTGAATATTTGGGAGACCTGGTGTCACGAGATGGCGTCCGCCCTAGGTCAGAATTGGTTATGGTGATTGACCATCTTCCTCGTCTTACGAATTTGCAGGAACTCCAGACCTTTTTGGGCAAGGTCAGCTACTATTCCAAATTTCTTCTTAATGTGGCAGAGGTCACACATCCTTTGAACGCACTTCGAAAGAAAGGTGTTCCGTTTGTGTGGCCTGCTGCTTGTGAGGTGGCATTCGAACGCATCAAATCAATGTTAAAGTCTTCACCTTGCCTCTGCACATTTACACAAGGCCGACAGCTAGTCCTAGCTACGGACGCTTCCCAGCACAGGATTGGAGCGGTGCTGGCCCACAGACTGGATGATGGTTCCGAGCAGCCCATTGCCTACGTGTCTAAGACGTTGTCAGATGCCCAATATAATAATTCTAAGATTGAAAAAGAGGCTTTGGCGATTGTTTACGCTGTTCGGAAGTTTCATGTGTTCCCCTATGGCATTAAATTCCACCTTATCACGGATCACAAACCCCTGGTGGCACTGTTTGGTCTGCGTTCTCATCTTCCAGACCAGACTTCGCAACATCTCCAACGTTGGGCTCTGTTTTTGAGTGCCTATCACTACGAAATTCATTATCGGCCCTAGTCGCACCATGCCAATGCCGACTCCTTGTCCCGTCTGTCCATGGGCCCCGAGCCTTCCTTCGACAAAGACGAGGTGGCGATTATTCAGATTTACGAACGTTTGCACGACGCTGTTGAGCGACTTCCGATTACGTCTAATAGAGTTGCGCAAGCCCCCCGTCGGGACCCTGTGCTCCGGGAGGTGCTTAAGCATGTCACCGCCGGGTGGCCTGAATGATTGTCTGCCAAAGAGGCTGGCCCTCTGCATACCTATTTCCAGCTCCGACACCGGCTGTCAGTTATCGATGGTGTCCTCCTCCTCAGTACCGATTCCAACGAGCCTCGTGTCATTATTCCGTCCGACTTACAGGCTTGTATGTTAACTGTGTTACATCAGGGTCACTGCTGTATCACACGCATGAAGGTACTTGCACACCGTTTTGTCTATTGGCCAGGAATCGATGCCGCCATCGTGCAGTTGGTTCGTACGTGCACTCAGTGTGCTACCCAGCAAGCTGCCCCCCGGCGCACTTTTTCCCCGTGGCCTACTCCAGAGCGCTCCTGGGAGCGCATTAATGTGGACTTGGGTGGCCCTTTCTGTCAGTCAATGTGGTTCGTGGTGATAGATGCACTGTCCAATTATCCGTACATCGTGCGTATGCACTCCACTAAGGCAGAAGATGTGGTCAGAGCCCTGGTACAGATCTTTGCTATTGAAGGCCTTTCTCGGATAATGGTCCACAATTCACGTCGTCTTATTTTCAACAATTCTGCACTAATAATGGTATTTCCCACCTCACCTCGGCTCCTTTCCACCCCCAATCCAATGGGGAGGCAGAGCGTATGGTGCGAACTTTTAAATCACAACTTCGTAAGTGCCTGGAAAAGTCATCTGTGGAGGCGGCGCTCCTCTTATTTCTTAGTACTTATCGGACAACACCAATTAATGGTCAGAGCCCGGCGGAGGTCCTCCACGGCCGCCAGCCCCGGACGGTGTTGCACCTGCTGTGCCCGGAGCCCCGACCTGTGGTGGCCACACACACTCGGCGTTACGTATCAGGCACCCCTGTCTGGGCACGCACCTTTGGCCGCCGCCCAGGGTGGACGCCAGGGGTAGTACGGCATTTGCGTGGTCGACAGATGTGCGTAGTAGATGCAGACGGGGTGACGATCTCCCGCCATCTCAACCAACGATGTGCTCGGTGGGGCCCCAGCCCACCGCCTTCAGATCTCACAACTGTGCCTCTCTAATACCCCTCCGTAGATTCGGAGGTCGAGAGAGGAATCCATCCGACATCACAGTGACACCGTCCTCCTCCCGCCAACAGCTGTCGCACGGCAGCCTCTGCTGTGTTCTCGCCCCCTTCCCACCGCCACGATGACGCCTTACCGTCGGAGCCGGCGCTCGACAAGGCTCGGGGAAGTGACGCTACGGATGGACGTCCACAACGCCAACAGTCGGCTGCGGATGATGATGTCGAGATGCGGCCTCTCTCCCCGCGGGTCAACGCTCTGGCCGGTACCCCTCCGTCACCACCGCCTCCTGCCTGCTTGGTCCTGCTACGGACGCAGCTGTGTCGTTTCCCCCACCGGCGGTGGGGGAAGCACCGACAAGGGGAGGCGTCTTCGTTCAGTTGCGACGTCGAGATGCGGCCGGCCTCTCCGCCACTGTCACCTGTGCTAGCGCCGACCCTGCCACGACCTGGTCACCAGCGGCGTGGGCACTTCCGCCCCTACGTGTCCCCGACCTGGTTGGGCGCGCAGCGACTTGCTGACAACATCCTCTCGGACGCAGATGAGGCGATGGAGGCGCTCGCCGTCTCCGGCCGCCTCCCGCCCCGGCGCGGTCGCTCCCACCGCAGGGTCACGTGGGCGACTCCCATGGCCACCACGATGCAGCGTCGCTGGCCATCTTCCGCCTCCACCTGGGATGTCGGCTTCCCGGAAGAGGAGAGGTATTTTGAAACGCGCCACTGCAAGCCGCATCCCATCCGTCCGCAGCATCTAAAAGACGTGCCACGGCTGAGTCCGCCGCACGATGGCGCCGCCTCTGAGGGCCTGCAGCGCCGCCATGACCGGCTGAGCACGCGGTGTGCGAGGCGTGCCTCAGTTCCTGTGTAGCTCTCGCCGGTCTCACATGTAAACATTAGTTCTGTCCGTGACTTGCCACCACAGTACCGTGCATTTCTATATATATTGGACCGTCCATGAGTATTCAATAAATTATACTATTACAACACATATGATAATTCTTAAGCTTTTATTTAAAAGAGAGAGAGAGAGAGAGAGAGAGAGAGAGAAGAAGAAGAAGAAGAAGAAAAAGAAAAAGATCATGTTATGTGTACAGGCCTGTCTGAGACAAACACTAGTATCTGGCTACCTCCACACTTTGATGATGATAATGATTAAGAAATCCTGACTTATGGGTAATGAGAATATAACTCCCATCTCCCACAATCAAGGTTCAATTATGTGTTTTACTAGCCTACCTTCACACATCAAGTTAGGGAAAGTTTTTACTATTGTTCATAATGGGCACTTAAATAACTAATTCATTATAGGCAGCATAAAGTTATGCTGAATCTCTTCAGGTGCCTTAGAACCAGAATTTGCAGCAAGCACCTGTAGGTGACTACTACAAAACAGAACTTGAACATTTTGTGCCTCTCAATAGAGACAGAAAATATGAACGATGCCACTGCAGTTTATGCTGGCAACCTTTCAAGCCATTAATTGACAATGTGAGCACAGTACAAGTACCACATGATCCTTCTTCAATGCACACTGAAGGACTGAAGTGTCCGCAAGCTGCTTTGTCTGGTTCACATTCAAGTTGGGGTGAACTCAACTGAACTGCACTGTGTTTTCCCATAGTCAAAAGAGAGACAAACCATGCAAGTGAAGAATGTACTGTGAAACATTTTTGAGCTTCTTATGTGTGACCAGATTCCCCTCTGCCTCCACTTCCACAATTCTTCCACATTACTGGTCCCGGTAGAGTTCAAACTGCCATACAATAAGCAGATGGTGTACTTACCCTCTTCACCATTCATGTCAGGCATCTCAGTTTTAACAATCTGCTGTTTCTGCTGATTTTGTTGATTCTGGCGGGTAGCCACAATATCTGGCATTACAGCATCAATAAGTGAGAGGCTGTCCACCATTCGATTTTCAGTCCCATCCTGAAATAAAATTGGAATTAATTAAACATTTCAGGCAGTGTAAAACTTAGAATAATTCTAATAGTACCAAGTTAAAATAATGGGTATGATCAGCATCTGAAATGTATATGAATGATTGATTAACACAGTTTACTGAAGATCTGCTTGTAATTGATAAAATGTCTACTTTATGGCAGCAAAATATAAATTGAATCATGTGAATACTGGATCCATGGGCATTATTTCAACTCTTGTTATGACTAATAACACACCTATGCACGTTATGCCAGCTAAAAGTGTCGCTAGGATCCTAAACTGTCCCATCGAAGTCCAACAAAAGATACGTCTGTGCACACCGACTCTCATCCTATCTGTTAGTATCATCCGGAGACACAAATACATTCTCGAGCACAGTAAGCATACAACTGAGGCGAAGTTCACGGCTGGCCCAGTGCCTCTCTCAAAACGTCGCGCGGCCAGCAGGGTGCAGTGCGGTAGTGCAGCCAGCGCTGCATAGCATCCAGTCCCGGTAACGGGCGGCACGCTGTTCAAACACACGCGCTGCACGGTACATTTCTCACCCTACGTCCATAAGTGATGCCTCGTCCATCTCCAGCTGCCATCGTTGAGCTGATACTATCCCATAGGGTCAATAATGTCCTGATCGTCTTTGCCAGGAGTGGCTGGTACCTCTATGTATGTTGCTTGAAATTAACGGGGATGAGGGAGCACCATCCGCCCCCAGAACTGGAGATAAAAAAAGAGTGGTTTCATTACTCACAGGTTGATTCATGGCCATTTCCAGTGTCTGGATGTTCATAGCTTCAGAAGCGGTGGCCCTCTCCCCAACATCCAGCGCCGGAGGCTCAGTGAGGGAGGCCAAAGGCGGCGGCGACCCGGTGTCCAGGGATGTAACTGCTGGGGATGGTGCCAGTGCCGGGAAAGGCACCCGTACCATCGACGGAGCTCGGGCGGACACAGTGCACAGTACAGAAATCAGCTCCTCAGAAGATATTGGCACGGAGTATGCCGGTGAAACAGGCCTCGGAGGAGGTGCAGGTGGAGGTGGCGACTGTAAATCTGCCGAGAGTCGCGAGCGCAACTGATCCCAGTGTCAATGAAGAGTGCCCACAGCAGTGTCCACAGTGTAGAGGCGGAAGACGAGACATAACTTCACCTTACCCGACAGCCAACGAGGTTGCCGGCCAAACCCGCATGCCCACACGAGCGACCCCGGAACGTTACGACCTGATGGCCGTGTGGGCACACTCGGTGGCTGAGGCAACAACAAATGAAAGAGAGTGCGAGGTTGCCAGTCATGAAGCAATTCCGCCGGGCTGCGTTCCCCCACCAGGGTGAATTGATACGACTTCAATAAATGAATAATGGCATTGTCCACAGAGCAAGAGGTCACATATTTATGCATTCGAGCTTTAACATATGCACAAATCTTTCCACTTCGCCATTAGACTGGGGATGAAACGGAGGGGCCGTAATATGGCGAATGCCCAGACGAGCACAAAAATCTTGAAAACAGAAGAAGTGAAAGGGGTGCCATTATCTGAAACAAGTGTGTGTGGAAACCCCTCTAAAGCAGAAACTTTAGACAGTGATTGAATAGTTACAGTAGTGGACATGGTATGGCAACGAAAAATGTATGGAAAGTTTGAATAAGCATCCACAAGAAAAAACCAATAAGAGTTTAGGAAGGGACCCGCGTAATCAATATGCTCCCATTCCCACGGCTGTCGAGGCTGCGGCCAAGAAGAGAGGGACGTCCGAGGCACCGCCTGCTGTGAAGCACACAATGAGCACTTAGCCACCAGCCTCGTAATGTCACCGTCGATGCCGGGCCAAAACACATGCCAGCGAGCCAATGTTTTCATGTGGGAAACTCCCCAGTGTCCTTCATGAAGCATGTGAAGCACTTTGGAAAGGAGGTCCGCCGGAATCAGCACCCGCGGAGCCTGTCCGTCTGCAGCCAAAACGAGAACCCCGTCCCATTCAGACAGTTGAAAACAGAAGGAATAATAGTTACGAAGGGGATCTGAAGCTCTACGGGGAGGGGCATCCAGCCAGCCCACACAAATTTAGTGAAGAAAGCGCTGCAGCATGGCATTGGACGATACTGCCTTGGCCAACACTGGAGCCATAATAGAACAACCATCAACAGTAGAGAGCCCAATGTTGCAACCTATGAGCTGCCTTGTCGGGAAGCGCTGCTGTAGGGTGAAATAGAGACACCAACGGCTTATGACCAGTAATAAGATTAAATTTGACCCCATACAAGTAAATGTGAAATTTCTTCAAAGCATACACAATGGCTAATGCCTCTTTTTCAGGTGTGTTTGCATGTGGATATGTGTGAGTGTGTGTGTATTTGTTTAACTTCCTTGTTGTCCCCTAAGGTAAGTCCTTCCACTCCTGGGATTGGAATGGCTCCGTTTCCACTTCATTAAAACCCATATCCTTCCATTTCTCCTCTCCTTCCTTCCTCTTTTTCCCGAAGAAGCTGCCAGTGGTGGCGAAAGCTCGAATATTTGTGTGTTTTTATGTGTGTTTTATGTTTCTGTCGACGAGCCTGTACTTTAGGTAAGTCAAAAATCTTTATTTTACACATATTTTTCCCACCAGGAAAGTCTCCTTAAAAAATAGATGAAGTCCACTTACCAGGCGAAGGAGCACAGGCAGTGACAGAAACAAATACAAATAAACACACACACACACACACACACACACACACACACACACACACAAACGCAAGCTTTCGCAGCCTAGCTGCTTCGTCAGGCAGAAGGGAAGGAGAGGGAAAAGGAAATGATGAGGGTTTTAAGGAAGGGGGTAAGGAGCCATTCCAATCCCGGGACAGGAAAGACTTACCTTGGTGGAAGAAAAGGAAGGTAAACAAATACACACACACCCATACATTTACACAGACGCAAACACACTTACGAAGACATACTATAGAAACCAAAGAAGTTAAGAAGTTAGAGATGCCACTAGAGGCAGAGGGTCTGTCCAGAGAACCGAGGCAAAGATGTTAAGATGGTGGGTGGGAATTCGAATTTAGCGGAGGTTGAGACCAGGTGGACAACGGGAAGAGAGAATATGCTGAAGGGCTAGTTCCCATCTCCGGAGTTCTGAAGGATTGGTGTCGGTGGGAAGTATCCAGATAACCCGGATGGTGTAACACTGTGCCAAGATGTGCTGTTCATGCCCCAAGCGTGTTTAGCCACAGGGTGATCCTCATTACCAACAAACACTGTCTGTCTGTGACCATTCATGCGAATGGACAGTTTGTTGCTGGTCATTCCCACATAGAACGCCTCACAGTGCAGGCATGTCAGTTGGTAAATGACGTGGGTGCTGTCGCAAGTGGCTCTGCCCTTGATTGTGTACACCCTCCGGGTTACGGGACTCAGTGCTCCAACTGTTTGGCATCTGCAGGAATGCCACCGATCCCAAATCCCGCTGAATAGTGATGCCGACACTGCAGTTCATTGTACTATATAGGCATCTGGCATGTATGAGCCACAGGTGCCAATGACCATAGTTGCTGCCTCCCAGAATGGACCGGTGGTGCCACCTCTAGTGGAACACCGGCAGCAAATTTCATATTGTGTGACTACATTAAAAAGAGTGTTCTGTTACCACCAGTTTTTCAGGCTGTAGTAGCGTCATGTAGTGACAACATTACATGCATCTGTCTCAGGTGGTATGAATCAAACGCCGATGAATGCCTTCCAACACTAACACAGAAGTTTATAAATATTAGGCTCGCCAAATCATCTTTTGCGGAGAAATGCAGTGCCCTATCTTAGAAGGTGGACAGAAAACACTATTCCAATTTTGAAATAAATGCCCACAGAATAAGGTACAAAGACCACAGTTCTATACTCCTCTTCGTGCATCTCTGGAGATAGTCAAAATTCCATAGCACAAAAAATGTTACTCCAAGTAACCATTATCAGTTGTCAGATGTTAAAGTTCTAGTGTTAAACTGTCTGCACTTGGAATGGCACACAACTCAGTATAATTGTCAACCCTAGGCACGTAAATATCATTCAGTGATCACTACTTCCCAGGGTGCCACCATGTTCGTTTGTTATTATTGTTGTTGTTTGTCTTTTTTTTCCATTTATTTATTCCCCAACCCATACTAAAGGTACCTCATACAGAATCCACACTGATGAGGAATACTCACGCTTTGGCTGAACGAGTGTTTTGTAATCTATTACTATTGTTGCCACACTACATTTCATGAAGATTCTTCCAATGAATCTCAGTCCACCATCTGCCTCTGGTCACTTCATTCCAAATTCCTTTAATAACTGTCCACTGTCCCCAACCCTTGTCTCATGGATCCTTACTGTGTGAACAGCATAAAATAGTAAGCAAGAAACTTCTTTCCTTTGACACTGGAAAGTTCTAGTTGGAATGTCAATAGTATAAGAATAGGTAGAAACTCGCCGTAAAGGTGATTGCTGTACTGAAGAGAGCAACATAAAAAGGTAAATCAAATGGCAGCTGGAGATAAATAAAATAAATAAAATCACACACAAACACACATACAAGCTTTCGCAGCCTAGCTGCTTCGTCAGGCAGAAGGGAAGGAGAGGGAAAAGGAAATGATGAGGGTTTCAAGGGAGTGGATAAGGAGTCATTCCAATCACGGGACAGGAAAGACTTACCTTGGGGGGAAAAAAAGAGGGTAAACAAAAACACACACACCCACACATTTACACAGACGCAAGTACACTTAGGCAGACACACTGTAGGACTGTAGAAAGCAAAGAAGTTAGAAGTTAGACAGAGATGCCACTTGAGGCAGAGGCTCTGTCCAGAGAACCAAGGCAAAGATGTTAAGATGGTGGGTGGGAATTCAAATTTAGCGGAGGTTGAGACCAGGTGGGTAACGGGAAGAGAGAATATGCTGAAGGGCTAGTTCCCATCTCCGGAGTTCTGAAGGATTGGTGTCGGTGAGAAGTATCCAGATAACCCGGACCACAGAATAGGGAGTATACAGAAGGGAAAGCTGGGGGCGGCGCCTTTGATCTGTATGTTACCAAGCGTTGCGCTCGACGCCATATTGAAAAGCAGTAAACGCGGAACTATAGCCACTTAGTACTTTGGCTGGAAATGGACTTTTTACGAACTGCAGCTAATCTCACCGACTTTTACGAAAGAAAACTACTTTTCATTATGCTCTCATCTATTTTGCGCCATCTTCTTGCACCTAATTGTAATCCAACGAAAAAAAAAAAAATCCTAAATTTTAATACAACTACGAAAATGTACGGTGGAATCGATGATCGTTTTATTTGGTGCTTATCTCTAGAAAAATCCCAAATAACGCGGAGTTATGTTTGGAAAATTAGTTATAAACAAGAAAGTGACTTTACAACTGCCAGGTTTTATTTGACACGAATAAATTCGCACAAAATATTGAGTCAGACTTAGCAGTACAACGTGATTACACAGAACTAATGACGTCTGGGCGTATATAAAAGTTGTATTTGCTTTAGGAGTATCATTAACTTACTGATCGGAGAAGGGCATATAGAGGAACCTGTCAGAGCCCCACTATGCTTGCTTTATTCATCCTGAAGCACGTCGGTCCTTTTGAGCTTTCAGTTGTACGTATTTATGAACATTCAATTGTGTTCTTTCAGGAATTTAGCTCGAAAAATCTGATGCTGATGCTAAAGTTACAGAGCAGGAACAGCAAAAATAATTATTCCCCTTAATCTATTTGTTTGAGTATCAGAAGAGCATTCGTTGCCAACATTAGCACACTACGCTTCCAATGCCGTAAGTAAAATTTTACCTGCCTACTTACGCACTATTCTTTGTCATTCATTTTATAT